>OY757251.1:2406781-2585495 GCA_963584085.1 Pyrausta aurata
GAATCGGAAAGCGGTAAAGAAGATACACCTACCTACCAAGTTTCAGCGGTGTGATGCTAATAGTTTCAGAATAAAATGGCTGTGACATACGGACGGACAGACAGACAGACAGACAGACAGACTTGATGAAACTATAAGGGTTCCGTTTTTTGCCATTCGGCTACGGAACCCTAAAAACTGGTTGGTCGCGCAGGGTTCATTGGTTCCCGTGGCAGTTAGGTTAGTTAAACCACTTAAAACTCGAGAACGGGTGGACCGATTTTCATGATTTTTACTTTGTTGGATTTGTCTGGGCGCCGAATAGCATAATGACCATAAAACGGGACCGGGACGAAACGAAGTTCGCTGGATTTGCTAGTTATTTATGTACATAAAAGAAAGTCTTGTAAGTTACACCACTTATATATACCACTATAACTCGAGAACTGGTGGACCGATTTTCATGATTTTAAATTTGTTGGATTCGTAGATGCCCTAAATAGGACATAGGGGGGAAACAAATTACGCCGGTAACATATAAATGATTAAAAACGAGTAGTAAAAGGGATCAAATATGAATTATGGGAAATCTATAAAATCCAAAATCTAAAAAAATATCATGATATTTCAAAATGTAATATATATTTTCTCAGGTACCAATTAGGTACTAAATGCTAGCATAGGTTCCAGAATGATACCTATAACAGTTACCCAAATATATTTTCATACAGGCCAACCTGACGTCAGGATGGCCTGTGTATAAGACTTATGATATAATATTCCAAGGGCTGAGGTACTATTTTTTTATCGATAGGTACCAAATAGTACCAATTAGGTACTAAATTTCTCAATATATTTCATCTAAATCTAGCGACCACACAGGCAGACCTGACAGTCACGATTTTACCAATAACAAATGTAAAAACGAATAGTTGATGGCGTGTCTTGTCTTTTCACAAAGTTCACAGGTAGGAAAAATCAGATCCGCATGTCCGATTCGAAGCCGTGAAAATATGCAGTGTGATCGTAGAACGGTTTCTATGATAGAATGAACCGTCGAAGTTAAAGTCTCTGACACGTTGTGTGTATTATTACGCAGCTTTCATAGGTCAAGGAAGTTTTAAAATCCCGTATCTAACTGCGGACTTGATGGTGAAAAGGGACATTAAGTTTTCTACGCTCGCAGCGTTTCTACTACGTTTTCGCTGAAAATGCCTTTTGTAACAAATAAAACTTGGAAGTGGCAAAATAGGGATGTAAGTTTCAACAAAGATTTTAGGACATTTTGACAAGTTGCAAGAAACTACTTTATTAGTAAGTGTTAAGTAGTAGTTTAACAGGAAACTAGTTTGCTTAAAAATTGAATTTTAACGTTGACTTCGTTTTAACTTATTTAAATTCTTTGTTGAAATAATGTATGTACTTACAATATAATTATGTCGTCGTAAACAGGCACATAAAAATAATAAAATAACTTTATAATCATGTTTATCTCAGACTGCGCACATGATCGCAATAGAAGAAAATATTTGAGCTAAAAACTGAAAGTTAAGCAAATTATCCAAAAATGTTAGTGTTACATAAAATAGCGGATTCGTTGTAAATAAAAACAATTGACGATAGTGTCAGCAGCACTCAGATCGTTTTCATATTTTTTTTTTTTTGTTTAACTGGCCAGTTGCAGCCAACGAGGTTGTGATCTCTTTATGAAACATTTGAATTAAGACAGATGGCATACTGCCTATTTTAATTCAGTTTCGTTTGAAAAAAAAATAACTTTTTTCTTTTTAGGCACATGGTGGTCTGAAAAGTAGTAAGCACGTAGTAGTAGGAGATACAAGAGAATACCTCTCAACTGGCAAGCAGCCCATTTCGGGACAACTTCCCAGCATAGTTACTTTATAGTGCCTAGGTACTTTTATCTTTGTATCCAATACCAAACCAACAACAAGCCAAAGTAAGCCGACTCAACAAGTTTTTTTTTTTAAATATCGCTTTTGTCTTTTACTTCGGAAAAACTAGTAAAGGATTCGGTGCTTCTTGTGTGTAAACTGTTATTGTCCGTAAGCTTGATATCATGTTTTTGTTTGTTCTGTTTTATATAAGGTCAAATCGTTTTAAGTGATAATATTTAAACAGTGTCTTTGTATACACCATAGAAACAAGATACAATCATTATTTTTTGGAAAATCGAGATTTCATTTTTATTATTTTCTTTAGCAAAGACAATATAATTTTTTCAAAACAGCACCCTGACAATTTAAAAAGTTATCTACTTCATCGACTTCGCTTCTCTCAGTTCAATGCCCAAACCTTCTTTTTCTCTAGGCTTAAGTTTAATTAATGAAAAAATAAAATCTGAAAAAAATAATTACCTTAGTCTCCAATTTTCTCAAAAACTAGCGGATAAAACCCCAAAGTGTTTTCTACAAAAAATGATTTATTAATTGTGCTAAATCAGCCCTTTAAATATTATCACTTAAAACGAGGTGACCTTATATATTTTATAGATTCAATAATAGAGACCCTGATAGTCTAATCCCATACAGCCTATTTAGAAGCCTCCAACCGCGATGTAGGGATTACACTGAACTCGGGTACTTGGTTAAGCCACCTTCCCTTTTTATTATAAGTTCGTTACGCCATTCTTGGAGTACCCATCTCCCTCATAATGGAAACAAAAGATTTGGTGGGCCACTCTGGAAGGCTCAATTGCACCATTTTAATACTTAGAACAAGATAACCGCTCTAGTCACTCATCGCTAAAAACTCTGGTGCGCGTGAAAACGTTTGAGCTTTTATGTACAACTTTTTTTTATCTGTCACTTTATAATTTATCAGGCTGTTACATTTTAATTACAATAGTATCGCTTTGACATTACAATAGTATCTTGAATGTTAAAAACTACGAAATAGTTTTTAGCAACATGTCTATCTTTTTACTATTTTAACGGCCTGTTTCAAAATATTCTAAGTAAACCTAAGTTCTAGATACCTTATACCAGTACTTGAATTCAGTTTATACGATATGACGGTCCATATTCGAATTGTTCGTTGATTAGTGCTCCTTGAAACTTAAGGCGAGGATACACTACACATGCCTATAAAATGGGGCAGTAGCTTGCATGCCAGTTACGGGCATGCGCAAATTTAACAATTTGCATCCTTACATGCCTATATTCATACTATTGATATTCACACGCGCATATTTCGGAGCCCCTTGCGTCCACTCCCTCACATTGCATACCAGTAAGCGACTTCGTACACATACAAGAACATGGTTCGTGCCAGTAGCTGGCATGCAAGTGTGCCAGCGACAGGCATGTGTATTTCAGCCTTTACTGAGTAAGCTTTTACAATTTAGTTAAAAAAATATTTCAGACATTAGTCCATTTTCATTTTTAAAAGAAAGCTAGAAAGCTATTTCTATTTATCGCATTCCAGACTCCCTGTTAAGGCAAACAAACAGACACAGAGTAGGCACCCAACCCATTTGTAGGTGAAATAAATCCACCGACGTTCTTTGTCAAAGCCACGAGAGCGCGGAAGTAACGTGTATTTGCTTACTCGGTCTAAAAAGGGTTTTGGGCAAATAATAATAAAAATAAGGACGCACGCACAGGGTGGAGCGAAATACTTTTTTGCACATTAAGAACTTCTAAGAGTAAAAAGTTTATGCCTTTTAAGCTCAAACATACACCTGTAAAATATTATTTGATAGCAATAAGTATAACTACCTCCGAAAGGTCATTGAACTTTTGCACAACTCAGAATTTAGGCAGGAGTTGGTAATTATTTTTTTCTATTAAATCTTGATAAACTTATTCTTTTTATTATATCAATTTATTGGAAATATACTGTATTTTCATAAAAATAAATCAAAACAAGGCACAATAGTATCAACAAGGAGTGCGAGGGGGTGTAAATCGAGCAATAAGCGCACTTGGGCCGCGCGGGTCAGTGCACTATTGTCTTTCGTGGTGAACTGTTGCGCGCATTTATCTCAATGACATAACCTAAAAACATTGTCTAAACATGGAAAAAACACGTAGTGCTTCTAAGTGCCCGATATTTGGTGAATGTTGTGAGTTAAAGAGAAATGTTCTTCCTACTTACGAAGATATTGTGAAACATTACGAATGGACGAGGCAGAGTATGAAGACGAGTAAAAAGGAGCCCAAATTTTCAGAAATTACCGATAAAATAGTGCCTGAAATCGAAAGCATATGGCAAGCGGCATCTTTACCAACAGTGACTAGTACCAGAATTATACAAATGTTAAAAGCTTATCACGAGAAGCGAAAAAATCTCAAGTCGATGAAAAAGAATTCCAAGCAAACTTTAGAAAGTTTTATGCAGAACAAAAAGTTACTTTTTGATATATCGGCTTGCAAATGCATAGATTTCAACAATTGCACCTGTCCAAGAGAAAAGAAGGTGCCAAAACGTGAACAAGCTTTTTTAATTGACCAACGAACCGCTCGCAAAATGATAATTGGCAGAGTCGATGTTACTGTAAGTAAAAAAAATATAATAAATCAGGAAAGGAAGCTAAAACGACAATATCGCTCTGTTAACACTGCGAGTGCAAGTACGTCGTCAATTAATTTAGATATCAGCACCTCTTCTTTTTCTTCCGAGACCGATGAGCCTACACGAAACGATGACTGCAATAAGAAAATTAAATCTATTGTTCCCGTAAAGAAAGAGAAAAAAGTGTCGTCCATTGATTTGCCTACGGTATCGAAAACATGTGATAGATACGGAGTATCTGACAGGGCTGCTGCTGCGATTGTGTCATCAGTATTACATGACATTGGGTCTGAGGTAGAAGTTACAGATAGAAGTAAGCTACGAAGAGAAAGAAACAAGACTAGACAGGAGTTACTGAAACAGGTAAACGATAGTGATGTTTCTGCGTTATATTTTGATAACAGAAAAGATAAAACTTTAAAAATTATTAAGAAAGGCAAGAGAAATTACAGGAAAATAGTAGTTGAGGAACATATTTCGCTCATTCAGGAGCCAGGATCTACTTACTTAGGTTACGTAGTACCTCACATTGGAACAGCAAAAGGAATAGTATTTTCTATCAACGCATTTTTAGAACAGCAAAGTATTTCCCAGAACGGTCTTATGGCAATTGGTTGTGACGGAACTAATGTCAATACTGGAAAGAATGGAGGTATTATAAGGCTACTCAAAACACAGCTTAATAAACCACTTCGGTGAATAATTTGCTTACTACACATGAATGAGTTACCTTTACGCCACTTATTTCTTCATCTTGACGGTTCAACTTCAGGACCCAATTCTTACAATGGTCCGTTAGGCAAAGCATTAGAAAATTGTGAAGAACTTCCGGTGATAACATTTAAAAAAATTGAGGGAGATATGCTACCTGAAATGCCCGACGATCTAAGCACAGACCAAAAGTACTTGCATAGAATTGTTTCAGCAATCATTACAGGCACTTTTCCTGATGATTTAGGACACAAGTCTCCAGGGAAATTGTCTCATGCGCGCTGGCTCACGCGTGCTAATAGACTTTTACGCCTTTACGTCGCTACCGAAAACCCAACATCTGCTTTGATTACTTTAGCTACGTTTATTGTTAAAGTATATGCGCCATCGTGGTTCGAAATTAAGAATAAACCTTCTTGTAAAGATGGTTCCCGCCACTTATTCAAGATTATATTTTCGTCACGATACTTACCAGATGATTTAAAAGGTATCGTAGACACTGTGATTCAAAGGAATGGATATCTCGCGCATGCTGAGAACTTATTAGTGGCTATGATAACAGATGAACGAAAACACATACGTGAGTTGGCTGCCCGACGTATTTTGAAGGCTCGTAGCAATGCCGTACAAACTTTAAGGCTTTTTGACGTACCAAAAATCAATTTCAATGCACCAAATTATATCGACGTAATAAATTGGCAAAACGAGATAACTGAACCACCAATTTTTAAAAACTTGTCGACAGAAGAAATTTCCGATATTGTTCAGTCTGGTGGTGAGGGTCAGCTTTCATTTTTGCGTCTTCCGTGCCATACCCAGGCTGTAGAGCGAGCTGTGAAGATTACAACAGAAGCAGCTATGTCTCAATGTACGAAAAAGTCGCGGCTTGGTGCCATAAAGGCAAAATTAGAATCAAGAGCCAAAATGCCAAAATTTGATACAAAATGTCATTTTAAACCAAATTAAAGGTGTTCCTACTATATTTTTTTAAGTTACATTTATTTCTACTTGCATTTATTACATACTTACTTGTCTGATTATTTATTGTGTATTATTTCATATCCATTTCTCCCTTATTTACACTAAATATAGATTTTAACAAAGAGGACAGTTTTTTTCAAAATTTCTAAACTTAAGAGGTGATTCGGAGGTAGAAAGCCATTTTCAATTATTACTAAAATTAACATATGGTTATGTCTTTACATAAGGCATAAATCCCTTGCACTTAGAAATCAAAACAATAGAAAAAAAATATTTCCATACATTGGTGCTCCACCCTGTCGCACGCATCCCCGGTTTTCGTAAGGGATCATGGCGATTCTTTTAATAATGGCACATATGATACCAAAATCATTAGGGAAAATATCACATTTCATTTTAGCCCGCCACTGGAATTTTCCAGTGACCTTCTTTTACTCCGTTACGGATTTAGATACGAAATTTATAGAAGTCAGATTTATCAAAATGTATATTTACATAGTGCGATGTGCTCGTAGCGCAGTGCTCGTAGCGCAGTGCTGGCAGCGCTTTGCTAGTGATACCGAAGTTAAGCAGCATTATTTATTTATTTATTAAAAAAATCCTTCGCCAATCCGCACTGAGCCCGCGTGGTGGAGTATGGCTCGTTCTACCTCATACTTGAGGTAAGGCCTTTGACCAGCAGTGGGATGCTTATAGGCTTACTTAACAAATTATGTAGAGATTACTGACCGAAATATTTTTTTAAAGAAAAACTTTGGCCACGATCACACAACTATTCGATAATTGGTTCATCAAAGAACAATAGTTCAAAAACACGATTTTTAAAATATTATAGTGAGCATACGGTTTACCGGAAACATTGCAGTTTGAACGAGGCTTTAGTGGAGTGTAATCTCTGTATTGAATTTACGTGTATTTTATTGTTTTGAACTTTTGGTCATCAAAACAGAAATACTAAGTTCTCTGCCAACCGTAAAGGAAATACTAGCATTTTAATCATTTATTTTAACCTTCTTGGACTGTAAATTGTACAATTGGCAAACATAATGAATTATTCTCTACCAGTCGACCATTCGGGAATGCAGAGAGTTTAATCAGTAGCGGAACATTATGAATGAACGAATGAATGATGACTTTATTCGACACAAAAAACACAGAAAATAAAAATACTATTAAAAAAAACAATTAAATTTGTGTCGAAAATTTGTGGCAGCGCGAGGCATGACACGATACTGGTATTCTGCGGGAACCCTTTCGAATAACAGAGAATACTAGAGATGTGCCGACTATGACTTTAGCCGACTAGCCGACTGGCCGACTAGTCGGCAGCAAAATGGCCGACTAGTCCGATCATTACTTTCAGTAAAATCCGGGTGAAGTCGGAAATGTTCGTGAGCGCGCTCTCGGTTCGTAGAATTGGCGCGCGAAAAGCTTGAAAAAAATTGAAAAACTTTAGTCTTTATTGCAATTTTTTTGATTGATGATGAGTAGTACATTGTTTTGTTTGATAGCTAGATTCTTATTAAGCTATATTATAATAGTTATTATTTGTTGTTGAAGTTTATTTTACTTGATCTCTAGATCTAAGTACAATTTGTTATATTGAAATAGGAAATTGTTTTATATGTATAATATACAAAGTGCAAATAGAACAACTTCCTATTTATAGGTTGTAGTGTAAAGTAAACCTACCTACTTATTTCTAATATTTTGTTAAAAAAGTTTGTTGATCCAATTGATACTTACTTACTATACTTAGATACTTCTAGTATTGTTTTATTTTATTAATTTTGAGATTGAATATCTTGAGGATGTCAAAGGAAGAGTTTCTATTTAAATTAGCTACCGATTATTAAATTTTATTATAAACTGAAACTGTGATTCTTATAATAAAAAATGACAAGAGTAAAGATACAACTTAATTTCAATCACTCTATTTTTTAAGCATATTAACATGAGTGAGAAGCGGGCCGACTAGTCGGCGGATTTAGCCGACTAGTCGCCGACTAATCGCCGACTACAAAAATGGCCGACTAGTCGGCTTTACCGACTAGTCGGCGACTAGTCGGTACATCTCTAGAGAATACATACATTGTTAAAATATTTGTAAAAATATTTTCCTTCAGATATTGTGAGAGCAATCTCACAGCATTGATGATGTCACGCAGCCTACGCGTTAAGAAGCGCTTGCAAAATTCAACAGGACTGTTAATGTGATGGTGGCCGAGTGGTATAGGCATACGCCCGGATTGCGTAAGACACGGGGTTCAATTCCTCGTCTGTCACAGGTTCACAGTTGTCTTTTTACAAGTGCAATTTATACATACATTGAATTTAAAAACAAAAATAAAATAAAAATTAAAGAAAAAAAAACGATTAAATAAACAACAATATCATTAACATCATATAAAAAAATAAATAGGTAATTACACAATTGAGAAAATAAATAAATTGCTGCATGCACTTTATCACATTGTCATTTTTTGTAAGTAGCGGAAGCGAAGACTTCTCAAGATTAGTTCCAATTTTTTTCCTCTTACACTAAGCTAAGTGAAACAGGATTATTTTTGTAATCACTTAGTATTAGGCGGAATTATGAGCGCTCGCTCAGTCCCAAATAAAAATCCTGAAAAGGTTTCATATAAAATACATAAAACACAGAACATCAATTACCAAAGTAGGGAGGGGAAAAAAGATAATCTTCCGCCGTTTTGTATCGCCACGATAAGCCGATTCTATTCGCAGAATTGAGAATAAATCGCTTTATGTCTTGACAAAATAACAATATAGATTTGCGTAATTGTTTTGGGAATAGCTGAATACGAATGTCAGACTTCATCAGAAATTGGGTTATTATTTAAAAAAATATTTTCAATGTTTGCAGTACGTTACTTTTACTACACTATTAATGAGCAGGTATAATAAAAATAATCCACAACCGCCTTATTCAGTCTCGTTTTTTTTTACCAACTTACTCATAGTCCATATGAATAAGTATTGTAACAACAATACCACTCCCTACCTTTATAATATCCCTGCTATGACAATAATGTCATATATATAATAATATATGTGCGAGACAATACTCCAATTCTCTGGTTTCGAAGTAAGAAATTGTCGAATGTTACGAATTACCAGACGTCCTTATGACAACCATGGCTTGGGTTATTCACACAAAATTTGGCACCTTGCGGGATTTGAACCCGCGACCGCTGGTATCGTAGTCACGAGCGCTAACTACTGCACCAACGTATCGTCACCTGGTCAAGTATTGAATTGTAAAACACTGACTTGATACTTGATTACAAAAGTTATATTTAAAAAGCCACCAAAAAACTTGGACATCAATCTAGTAACCCTCTTCTGCATACAGAATCGAACGACTTCAAGTTTGCGTCAGCATCGAAAACGGTTAAATCATTGGGGCCAATCACTTGACTTTTATTGGCAAAGTTGTGCGTTACTTTCTCGCAAGTGCTGAAGGGAAAGGAGCGTTTCGATCGATCTGGACGCATGTATACAGCTACGCGGTATACATGTGGGGATTATGACTGTTATAATTAAATCGTCACTGAAATATGAGTAGAGATGTGTTCATTTAAGACAAACAACAAAGCATAAATTTGAGTAAATTGCATTTATACGGTGCTGACTTACTCGAAACATGTACAAACAAAATACTGCTGAACAGGTATGTATGTATGTAGCTTGATAAATAATATGAAATAATTAAATGTAAAAATAGATACATATGAGTAACTAGCGGTCGCCCGCGGCTCCGCCCGCGTGAATGTCGGTTACCGCTGCAAAAAGGCTACCCAGGAAAGACACGGTCAGCAAACAAATGATTCCCATGTCAATTCACAGACACCGACACTAACTTCGACGAAGCAGTTACTATCCGCAGGCTGAACAGATTTTCTTTCTGTGGGTGTTAGTTGTTAAGTCCCGGAGTGCAACCCGTTGTTTTAGGATAGAAAACTTAAGCTATTATTGTAGAGCTTCTCTATACACAACATTTGACGTTACATTATTTTCTGGTAACAAAATATACTGATGCTCGGGAGCCCCGACCCCATGCGTAAAACATTCTTTTCGTAAATAAATTCCTACTAATTTGAATGTTTGGCCCAGGGATTTGTTTATCGTGAGTGCGAAAGAAATTTTTACTGAAAATCGCGCCGCGCGGGTACCTTACTCATAGATCTAAACTCCCCCTCCCACACGCTCACCGGGCCTTGGTAAAGCCTACTTCGCAACGGGCCAGCCGTGCAGCAGAAATCGTAATATGTATTTTAATTTCGCTATAACTTCAGAACCAAACGTCCAATTTAATATCGCTATAACTTCAGAACCAAACGTCCAATTTTAATCATTTTCATCCAAATATTATTTACATTAACTGTACTTAGTGATGAAATAATTAATTTTGATAAGGATTAATAGCATGAGTAAAATAAACGCGTTTAATGAGTAAAATAAACGCGTTTAAATGTAGTCCAAAAAATAATCAAGATTTTTCAATAAAAAAAAATGGTTCTTGTGCCTCACCCGACATAGATAGGTATAGTATGTCGCGGACTTTTTTGTAGATATTTATAAGATCTACAATTACTTAGAACATTTTATGGTTCTATCTTTAATAGTTTAGGCAGGGTACGCAAAATAAGTAACTGTTTTGGTTGATTTTTTACACCTTGTGTCCGAAAAACCCTAATATCTAACGGAACCCTATTTTTGTTCAAAATTAAATATATCCTATATTACTCGTGGATAATGTAGCTTTCGAATGGTGAAAGAATTTTCAAAATCGGTCCAGTAGTTTATGAGCCTATTCATTACAATCAAACAAACAAACAAACAAACAAACAAACAAAGTTTTCCTCTTTATAATTCCTCTATATATTAATATATATTAATTATATTATATTATATTATATTATATTATATATTATATATATATAGTGTAGATAAACAAACTCACACCAACCTGTTTAGATTTTTTAAAACAGTTGGAATATAGTAAACATCATAATTTCAACTCAATTTAAATTTAAAGTCAACCAATCGGCCCTAACGATCTTCAAAGTTGATGAATTTACCCTTTATTTGTAAGTTTGTACAGTTTTTAGTGGGTCTGGGCTGTGGCTTTCCACCCTGACCAATCGCAAAGCGGGCCTCTATAATAATAAATGATACTCAGTGAGGATAACACCGTGGATAATCTATTAATGGAGTTAATTATGAATTAGTCAAACGTTTGTCACGAAGCTTTGATCTGGGTTAATCAATAGGTATTTACTCTCGGAATGAAAACAATAGTGCGCGTGATTATAAAGCGATACTATGTACTTCCAGTACTTCACCACGTTTTGTTTGATTTCACGCAAATCAACAATCGAACTATTCGTTTGAATAATTCGATAAACAAATGATTGATTGATTGATTGATTGATGCACGTTCCTATTACCAAGTTTATTGGAAATAATTTGTTGTTGTTAAGGATTGTGTATTAAATTAATTTAAAGCAGCACGCGTTATTTGGGTAATTGAAATATTTATTTATGGGATAGTCAAAAACGAGCCCATTTTAGCGCCATCGTCGATCGTGTTACAGAGAAAGCCAAAAACTATTGTGAATTCGCATCATTATTATTGTATTTAGTTAGGATTTTTTTTATTGTAAGTAAATAAAAAAATCCTAACTAAAAGCAAACTTATTATATTATAACCGCAAATCATAATGTCTTTTACAAGCACGGCTGGTAAAATCCAGTAAAAATACAGTAGACAAAAAATATTAATTGCATTCTTATTTTGAAACTTACAGATGTAGTGAATAATAGTCGTGCCTAAAAATTAAGTTAGCCTGTAAAAATAATCCGTAAAAACAGTGAAGTCAGCCTGTAATAGTGGTGTATATTTGCAGATGTATTGTACCTTGAGAATTAGACATGACGGATCTAAACACGAAAAATATTGATATGAGTAAATGCTACTCACTGCTCGACGTTTTGGCTGCGTTGCAACAGCCGTGGTCACGAGCCAACTGGTGGATCGCGGCATTGCTTGTCTTGTGTCATGTCTATTTCTCATTGTAATGCAACGCGAAAGTTTAAAATCTCATGTAACGTACCTCAACTATGGATATAAGGTGTCGGATATAGTCAGCTTCGGTGGTGATGAGTTCACGGATCACTGCCTGACGAGCCTCCTCGTTTGGTGTTAATTCTGTCAACAAAATAAATAGTTAAGCAAGTTTCATCTGAATCTAAGATAGATATCTTCTTCTTGTATAAATAAAAGAATTTCGTCGCTTTTTAAAAGTGCAATTTAGAATATTAAATGAATACAGTGACAAAACACTATAAGACCAAAAAAAACTTTTTAGAAAGTCTTGCTAGTTACGAACTATTTTCATGATTTTTACATATTATGTTCGATTTGTATTGGCCCCTAATAGGATAAAAACCTAAAACAGGGCCGGTGTGGACGGGGCTGGGGCGAAACTAAGTTCGCTGGAACCAATAGTTATATTATTGTAACAAATTGCAAACTAACTTTGATTACCTACTTAAAACTATTTATGTTACATCAATGAAACATAGACTAGTCGAAGAAACATATAAGTATTTCCTTAAAATTTTCCCTAATAGAAGAAAAAAAGACATGTATTATATATAAAAAACAAACTTTATTTATTTTAACGCGTCGACTTTAAAACCTATTCAAAAACGATACTATTTTCTTGTGGTGAGGAGGCACACCCTGCTGGCTGCGTTGCCGCGTTGGATAGCTTTGATAATCGTTTGAGCCAGCAGGAGCCAGCCAGCTTTATCATTTGCAGTAACACTTAGTGGTTGCAAGTTGTATCTACTACAAAATTTCACAAAAGTGAAAACCAGCCTTGGTCGTGTGGAAACACCCGTCATCACTGATAATGGTAAGCTGATATCAATACTTTTTTTTCTAACATTTGTCTTCCCACGACTCTTATATTACAATTTGTTCCAAAATAGCGTCATTATTACGTATTCAAAACTCGCAGGCAGAAAGTATAATAAAAGTCGGTTACCTCGCGTATTTGAATGTTACATTAGTGGAGTGGGATGTTTTTTTCTGGGCGCTTTCATTTCTCTCGGAAAATCGAAAAATAACCCCTATTTTATACTGTATCATAATTCTATGTTTATTGAGAGTTGCTTTTGATGAAATTCTTAGCAAAAATATAATTGGTGTCTGAGTAGGCAGTGCCTACTTATTCAATTCCTATTTAGGGAAAAATATCAAACAGCACACACAATTTGGAGTTACGGGAAAAAACATCATTAATATTTTAGATAGGGTTTCAGTTTTTATCAAATGGTACCTTTAATGCGTATATTTTATCACCTATTTTCAGCTATTGTGAATTTTGCTTATTCTGTGCTGGAAGTCTGAAGCCATATGTTTGATATTTCAAGTAGACAATTTCAATATTCTGATTTTCTACTTCATCACTGGATTCCAGCACTGGTAATTTTATTAAACTTGGCAATATGCAGTAAAGAGTAATTTTATCTATCCATCCATCTACTCTTTTGACAGCTATCAAATATATTCTTTTACCTAATTATAATCTGTGAACGCAAAGCATGAGACTATGAAAAATTCCTTAAAGCTCGCTGAGCTCTAATTTAATCAGAGTATTGTAGTATGATTGGTGTTCAGAGCTGCCACGCCCGCGCATCACGTTTTATAGGTCGTCCAATGAGTTACAGCCTTAATAACGAAGAATTATCACTGTAATCACAACGGAGAGTTATGCAACGGAAATTCTGGTGTTAGGCTGCGTTTCCACCAGAGATGTGCGATGGAAATGTGTCGTAAGAGGATGTCTAGCTGTGCTGTGAAAATGTGTGGGTGTTTCCACCAAAGCTGTGCGATGAAAATGTGTCTACGAGGATGTGTAGCGGAGCTGTGAAAATGCGCATTAATGTGTGGTGCGAGGATGCGTTGCGAAGCTGTGAAATGTGTCGACAGGGGTGCGGTATAAGCGCAAACCTATTTAACACACATTCCTCGCACACATTCCTCGCACACATTCCTCGCACACATCCCTCGCACACATCCCTCGTACACATCCCTCGCACACATCCCTCGTACACATCCCTTGCACACATTCTTCGCTTGTTTTGTATGCGCAAAAACCTAGCTCCGCTGAGCCGTTTCCACCAGAGCTGTGCTGACCGAGGCGAGGTAAATGAAGCGATCCTATTGGTTCTTCACAAACACATTCCTCGCTACGCATCCTCGCACATCTCTGGTGGAAACGCAGCCTTAAACGGGAAGTGTAACAAATTATGCCGTTTAACGTTATAACTTAACCGCTTTGTAAAGCTATTCTTAGTGGCGACAAGATGAAGATAGAAGCATAAATAAAATTATTAGTCGAATCCTATGTCTCATACAAAGGCATAAGTTAGTTAGAGTTTAAATGAAATAGAGTTAGTTGGTAAAACCACAAGGGCTCGAGACAACGACCTCTAAATCTATGGTGCGAAAGTTTTACACCAGAACCTCGACAAGATGTTATTAACTTCGGGTTGTTTCTTATTGTTCTACCTATAATATTGTTGTATCTATAATGTTTATGGTAGCTTAAAATTTCCTTTTTATTTACCATGAAATCATGAAAACGTAAAAGAACATGTCATAATCATCGCATTCATAATCTGTTAGAGAAAACAACCTTCGAAAGCCCACAAAATGAACAGGCCGGAGCATAAACCTGCGATTAAACCGGATTAACCTCTGATCCAATCCCCAAAAAAGTTATTCGTTTTAATTATCTCAAACTCCCAAATCTAAGGGATGAAGTGTAATTTTCAACGAAACCACCCTATGAATGAAAATGGAATTTATTTCTCGTAACAAGCAGCAATGATTAATGAATGAATACATTTGTGAAAGAAAGGTTTCACGAGGATTGTTACGTCATAATGTACGAGTCAAAAACGTGGGTTAATTTAAGCATATACAGAGTGTAAAGAAAAAGTAAAACCCAAATTCAAGGGGGTTTTCAATTGAGCTTATACTAAAAAAATAAAAAAAATAAGAAAATTAAATAAAAACTAGGCTAGACTAATCCCCACTTGAATTTGGCTTTTACATTTTTTACAAGGCGAATATCTTGTATTTAGACCTAAGTGATACGTTTTGTCTTCTTACAAATAGTTCTGTAAGTTCTGTCAGCCAAGGTAACCGCTGTACGGAAGAAAGATGATATAATTGAAAACTGACAATGCATCATCAGCATTAACTAAAAGCACAGAACTATCAGCACAACATTAACTAAAAGTCATGACGTTTGTTGCATTTACTGCAGTGGACTTTATCTTTTCGTGCCCATCACGCATGATAGCCGTGGCCAACAAATAGGTACCACACTTCCAATAAAAATCAATGCTTAATAAACAAACAATAAACAGCTCATATCTATGTAAGCTTCCTGTTTTTCCTAATTAAACGAATCAAAGCTGAGCACAATTACGATAAAAATGATTACGGAATCATATTCATTATCAGCGTTTTCCACGCCGGCAATTTGTTAGATACTCGAGTGTCACTTATATTTCCGTAAAAGCCTCTTGGAAGGCATTCTCATCTTAT
Source organism: Pyrausta aurata (assembly GCA_963584085.1). Taxonomy (NCBI): domain Eukaryota; kingdom Metazoa; phylum Arthropoda; class Insecta; order Lepidoptera; family Crambidae; genus Pyrausta; species Pyrausta aurata. Next base: position 2,422,638 of record OY757251.1, read on the forward strand.
ATTTTGCCGTCTCCATTCCTGTCGACAATTGAAAGTTAATGGGAGCAGGCACCTATTATAATGGAACTTCTAAATCTGGCACCATTATTGCTGGTCGGGTTAATAGCTTAGAGGTAAATCGAGGTCGAACTTAATTCGTTAGAGTATTATCTAAACATCATTGTCATTAGAATGTTTTGCGGCTACGAGTATGTCTATGTGATACGTGTGATCTTACTTTTATTACATTGAGCGTATTAAGAATATGAATAGGATGTTAGTCCCCAGACGAGGTGATCCTATCTTTTGGGAGATCGAATTTGGCGAATACATATTAAGATTAATACAAAAGTATTGATTCAAATGAATGCAGTTTATAAAGTTGTTCGACTTATTTGAGCCAATACAATAACTTTTTGTAAGGAACCAATATCAGAGTCTGCAAAAAATATCCTCCACCCAAACTAGTATCGAGAATAACAATATCCAATATTTTGTGGAAATTCACATGTGAGGTCCACATAATATCTATCTAGCAAACTACTTTTAACTAATACTTATTTATTTATTTAAACTTTATTGCACTGTATATTGTACAATTGGCGGACTTAATGCCTTAGGGCATTCTCTACCAGTCAACCGCTTGGGAATGCAGAAAATTTAATCAGTGGCGGAACGTTTGCAATAACTGAGCGGGTAAAATAAAATAACTTATAAAATGCATTATGGCGACATAGACATACATACTAAAATTACACAAATAATTAATAGAATATATAAATATATAATAGGCAAAATAAACATACATAAAATACACAAAAAATTACTTACAAATAACGAAGTTGGAGATATTGACGACATATTCTAAGTGAAAGAAAAGAAAATAGTTAACGAACGAAAAAAAATTAATTAATACTTTTAACTGCCTCGGTGGCGCAGCGGTGAGAGGGTCGCATTTTAAAGCGACGGCTGCGCCGGAGGTCCCAGGTTCAATTCCCGGGTCGGGCCAAACATATGTACCGGAGTTTTTCTGTTCAGAAATTCTCAGGGTAGCCCGGAGTTTGGAAGTTGGCGGTGTTTCACCCCCGTGCCTCGGAAAGCACGTAAAGCCGTTGGTCCTGCGCCTGATCTCTCTCCGGTCGTGTCAGATTGCTGTCCCATCGGGCTATGAGAGTGAAAGGAATAGAGAGTGCACCTGTGTTTGCGCACACACTTGTGCACTATAATATGTCCCGCGCAGTCGGTTAGTCGTTATGACTGGCCACCGTAGTCGAAATCGGCTAGGGGGACTATTATTATTATCTAGCAAATATGACACCTTTGATTGATACAGACAGAAGGTATTTCAAACATATCCAACTAAATGTCGAACCGAAAGAAAAAATACTAAGAAGTGTCAATTACATTCCCCGCTCTATATAAAATCTGAGCACGAAGCGGCAATTTCTTTCTAAAAATAAAAGCCAATTAATGACGCGTATTAATAAACGTTTACAGGCACCCCGGGTAGCGAAATAATTTATTGCATTACGACGAAAGAAGTTGACCGTAAGGCTGATAAATTTTTTACTCCGATCGCTTCATAAGCTAACAAATGGAACAGTTTCCCGTGATGTCTACCAAACGGCCTTAGAGACGAGCCTCGCATCAATATCGATGTTATCGAAATGAAAAATCCTGACAAAATGTTAGCAATACAATAAGACTGGGCAAATTTAAGTTGTTTGACTATGAACTCCGGCTGACAAAATTGTAAATGGATATTTCGACAAGACTAAATTAAATTGAGTTTTTTTGAAATATATCAAATCAAATATCGACATAGTAGAGCAGTCCAGTAAGGGTTAGCTATGAGCATTTAATAAATAAAATAAGATCTCACCATCATACCTGTGGTAGGAATTAGAAAATGCCTTTTAAAAAATAATCACTAGTCCAGACACAGTTAATATTATTAATAATTTAGTATAACATACATAATTCTTGTATGAGAGTCGTACAATATATCGTCGATATAAGTTTCGAGATCGATAAATGATATTGTCCCTATTCGAAAGCGATTCCAACAAATAGGATATTTTATTACGTAGCTCTGATAAAACATCAAAATGACAGATTCCTTTTGTTTTCCGATCACTAGAGTACAATCATCTTTATGGAGACGTCTCCATATTTCATATTGGATTTTGTTTGTGGTTTTATGCATTTTTCTGCTTAATTGATTTTTGTTCGGTGTATTCTCGTGTTACACGGATCTCAGTACTATTTTGTGTATTAATACATAAAAACTATGGTGTTTTAGTAGAAACCACAAGCTATTCAAGAGTTCTAAAAAAAAATCTTTCAGCATCTCCATTGTTTTTTGGTTTCAAGAGCATGCATTCAAAATTTCAATAATTTAATTCCCTGTTTCGCATTATCCTAATAAGCTCTGGTTAGCGTTATCTGCCCAATATATTATACGAAATGATGTTCCATATTTGAATTATTCGTTGGTAAATGCTTTTAAGCGTCATTTCATGACCTAAAATTGAAATAAAGATTTTGAATAAAAAAGAAAAGAATTATTTGTCGATGGTGAAAAGGGCTCTTAGAAAAAAATTAGGTTAACATGCCTCCAACAATTTTTAATAAACTTTTTTTTTGTATGTTTGTTCTTTGCTCGGTTGTGGGACATTAAAACAGGTTAATTTTATTTAGGGACATTTTTACTTTGAGTTTGAAATACAATGTAAGTATATGAGGTTGGGTAATAAATGAGTAACTACGAGCATAGCACGAGTAACATACTCGTTGGAGCGAACTTTATAAAGATGTTAATCGTGCGTTCTCCTTCGGTCGATAACTTTGATTACCGACACGCCATGACAGGGCTACCACACAGAAGTTTAGTTAGCCTGTAAGTATCCTACTGCTGGGCAAAGACTTTACCTCAAATGTAAGGAAGTATGAGCAATACTCCACCAGGCTCAGTGGGGATTGGCGGAGGGGTGTTTGCAAGGCAAGCGACGAACTTTGCTGTCAGAGTTCATCAAGCGGTCCATAAGGCCTCAGACTAAGCTTAACGAATAATATCAACCAATACTAGCCGGGACCAACGGCCTAACGTGCCTTCCAAAGCACGGAGATGCTCGTAATATACGCTAACTATATGGTCGGATTGGTCACCCATCCACACTCCGACCGCGCGAAGTTGTTTAACTTCGGTATAACTACCAAAGCACTGCCACCACTGCGCTACGAGCACCTAATTGATAAAGAGTGGTAGAAATATCAATTGAAAAAAGTCAGTAAATTCAGCTTACATTATGACTTATTAGTAACTGCATTTACTCGATTGATTTACTCAAAACTTTTGAAAGGACATTAGCACACGGCACGGACCTCAGTTTTGTTATTCCATAAGATTCACCAAAGGAGATGTTTTCGTTTGTATGGGGAAAATGCCAACACCTTGTACATGGCATTTAAAATAACTTATGTAGAGCTTAATTATTTTTAGAATATTTTTGTATAATATTTAATTTTTGGGTAATATGTAACACTGATCATGATATGTAACATAAACCTGTCAAATTCCTGTCAGCCAATCAACTGTTTAAACAGATTAAAAAAGATCGAAAACGGAGATCAAAATGAAATATGACATTGACAAATTAAGCAAAATGACATTTGCCATTGACAGATAAACTTTTTTTGTTTTCTCTTTTTTCATAGCCCTTACTGTAGATCAGCGTGATGTGGGTGACATTGCCCGGATTGAACTGATTCCCCTTATTTCAAAACCTTTATTCATTTATTCATGCATGCATACTAGGTGTTACTCACATAATAAAAGTGTTGAAGAAAGAAAGTTGGATAATATCCTAGTACCTATGGTTCAAGGTTTAACTGGTATAACTTAGAACCGTACTAGGATATTATCCGACAAATTTTACATTTCAACTACGGTATATGGGTTAACCCTGGTTTAAAGTTTAGCTAATTCTCGTTCAGTTCGTACTCCAAATTAGTTTTCGGATCGAATTTACTACTTTATAAAATAAATAGTTTTTGTTTAGCACGGTCTCGATTCCTATGATTCGATTTCTTCCGTAACGGTCGAACTCGTAATCGATATAGGTACCACACGAAAAAAGTTCAATTAACACAGATGCTTTTTTATGTATTATGGGGGATTAGGTTATACGTCCATATTTGCTTACGCCTTTAAAGCGTGTCTCAAAGGTGTTAAATCAGGCATACTCATAGTATTGTATACCTGAGTAATAAGTATATTTTTCACTCCGAGTCGCAGCTGCGCCCTATCCCCCAGCGCTGGTCATTTATCACGCGAAGAATCGGGCCCACAGACAAATGGGGAAGTAAATGACGCGAGTTACTCCAACTCCGACCGAAAGTAAAATAAGCTAGTGTTATGAAAGAGCGGTGCTGGCTCCTTTAAATAAATATAATAATATGCGCCAGACATCACACCAATAGTCTTGTTTCGGAGTATCGAACTTTATTCCTTGTTACTCTGTAAGTACCAGACAACGATTATGACGGGGGCGTCGCCCATAAATATTTGAATACATAGAAAATCCATGACTTAGATACAAATGTTTGTGTTCATCACACAAACATCCTCTTGCGGGATTCGAACCCGCGACCGCTGGTTCACTAGTCAGGAGGGTTAACCACTGCACTAAGCAAGTCGTCGTTTCTAACTTGTCGACGATCAAACATCTTGTTTGCTTAACTACCATCAATGTATTAGTCCAGTCAGAGGCCCTAGCAATATGGGACGTTTACATTTATATTACGGTACGAAAGAAAGAAGTGAAAAACTGGCCGATAAATTCTGCAGAGAGCCAATTATGCCGCAAGAAAGAGAGAATTAACTAAGTATACGTATATTTGGTCTTATATTAACTTGCCATTGGCACAAAGAGTCAATAGCGACTCTCATACTTGAAGATTTTATAAATTTTGTACTCTTTTGATAGGTACGAGTATATGTCTGTGATCAGGACCCAACAGGTACGAATATTGCACTTTGTTTCTTGCTCGTTGTTCATTATCTACGACTTATTACAAAATACCTGGATTGTAAGGAGAAATACTTCGAGTGGGTTGCGCGGTGCTTTAACTGTAACTTAAAATGTAACTGTGGAATCAAGTCATGAAATATAACGTAACATATCAATACTAAGAATTGATGCACTAGTGTTACGGAAATCAGAAAAAGTGGTGGAACCACAACATTCAGATCATGATCTATCGATAGTTTATTTTTGTTTTTATAGTGTTTTGTCACCATACAAACTTAATAATATAAATTGCACTTGTAAAAAGACAACTGTGAACCTGTGTTCCTCGTCGTCTGTCACAGGTTCACAGTTGTCTTTTTACAAGTGCAATTTATATGATCTATCGAGTTTCAAAACATGCAGTCGTGGCCGTCATTTAGAAATAATTCCAAATACCAGGTGAGCTAGGCTCCATGGTAAAAATGCCAAGACCCTTTTTAGGAAAATCTTCGCCTCCTCCTGACTTCTCTGAAGAAAGAACTAGAAAATAATTCTACGTATCGTATTGGGGCTTTGTGTTGAATGTAGTTTTTTTTCAGCTCAAGATTGGTCTTTAACGATCTGTAAGTATACATTGTATTGTGTTCAAAGCCGAAATTACGAAAAGCACATAATCACCAGCCCTGCCCGAAATGAAATTTGTACATAATAAGGCTCGGTTTATGGGATTCTTAAATTCGACATTATACATTCTTTGCCGTGATTAAGTCGGCGGTATGAGCGGCACTCATTATATTATTTTGCTGAGCTTTGCTAACTTAGAAATAAAGTTCATAATTGTTGAGCTCTGAAACGGAGTCCCTTACCACAAATATTAATTATGCCAACCTGAACAAGTATTCTTCAAAGGCCTAATACATTGTCTGAATGAAACATTTCGGTCAAATTTGCGTTCGCGAGCCGCCGGAATCCGTACTATTTAAAGATGAACAATAAAATGGGGATTTGTCCCAGTAAATTAATTGTTTTTATGGCCAAAGCCGGTATCTATCTATTCACATTGCAATTATTTAAAAAAAGCAAGTCTTAACCTAAAGCCCAGGTTTAGTCCATAATAACATTGCCCGCTGACACAAAGTAACAATACCGTAAAGAAATTGACTTGCATACTGGCGATTGATTGCTGGATATCGAGTGCGGAAATGAAGAAAATAACGGGTAAAAATGCCAAGAAGGCCCTTGTTTGTGTTTCATATTCACAACACGATTCTCATTCATTAGGGAATATCAACGAAGAGAGATATCAAAATATTATGCGTTGTCACGAGCTTATAACTATTGTTTAATTTAGAGGTAAACCGCAAAATTGAGACCTCGCCTGAGGGGTACAGGGGCGCGGGGGTAGGCGAGAGCGGGGTTTGTGAGAGGTGCGGGCGGCAGGCACATTCTTTTCAAAATTCAGTACGCTCGCTACACAGGTAGCGATAGCATCTGTTGACAGTTGCGGACGCTTTGACAGAAGTACACAAGAGAATACTGTCTGACAGAAGTCTCAAGATGAGTCGCAGTATATTCGGACACAAAATCTATATTATTGAATTTTTGTCTTTTTTTTTATATTTCTATTTTACATCATTTTCCTGCACCTGTTACAATCTTTGCACATGACCTAAAGTTGTAGTATTTTTATATATTGTATGCTAAAGTATAACTGGGGAAGAGAATGCTCTTAGCATCAATTCCACCGTTTGAACACTGTTAAATAACAGTGTTTTAATAAAGGCTCTAAATTAGGCGTGTGTAATATCTGATTTTTTCGATATCGAATCGAAACTATATATCGATATTCGATATCAGATATTGAAACTATATATTTTCAAAACTATATATTGGCGTATCGATGTGTATTTCGTATCATTGAATCTAAAACGATATTTTGAAAACTATATATTGGTGTATCGATGTGTATTTTGTATCATTGTATCAAAAAAATATGTTCTTCTGAAACAGTATACAATGATATCGTATCATAACGTGATATCATTGTTGTTGTTTTTCTTAAATCTGTTCGGATTATGAACTTATTACTTAATTATATCGAAAATGTTTTAATTAAAGTAGTATTTACTTAGTTGGTTATTTGTTTTAAAATACGTAATCAGATCTAATCACTATACCTACCTAAATAAAATTAAAAGAAAAAAAATCAATAAATTTACCACCATTATTGCCATACGTCTAAAGCTTAGAATCCTACGAATCCCCAATTATTGCTGTTTCACTCGCACACAGATTCTCTTATTCATATCTGTTCATCGTAGCGCAAGTGCCTAGCTAAGCTAAACCGTATTGCAAATCAAATCAAATCAATCATTTATTTGCCAGAATACACAAAAGTATGCAAGTTACAAACTGCAGGTCTTAAAAGTAAGTAGTAGCTGTATTCAGCCTGCATGTAGGCGTGCAAATATTTATAAATATCTTTCTTTATTAATACAAGTCCGTTTATTTAACAATCAAATAATGTCAAAATTGCATCGGAATACGGTTTGATATTCCTATATCTCCTTGCCACAAGGAAATGGTTTCGTTTTTGAATAGGGTAGTCTTATTTTTTATTGTTGCATGTCTTAGTTTTAATTTTTTCTTGTTTGTTATAATTAAATATAATATAAGTCCAATATACGTTTCAATATCTATATACGATTTGAATCGGCCATGCCTACTCTAAATATATACGAATATTCTAGAATAAGATATAGATCTATACTCAATGGAATATGAACTAGATATGAATATGAACTCGATATACTCGTACACTCAAACAAAACAGTCGCAAAAGTTACCAGGGAATGTTATTTGAAGTTTTAAATTTTGCCAAAAAATCTATCTTATTTTAAGATTCCATTTTATTTAGAATTAATTCACTCTCATTGGTGTAATTGTATCGACTCGAATATTTTTTTCCAATACCTATGGTATGCAATGTTTATAAAGTGTCGACACTGACGACCACCATTGTGACCACTGACGTCACATATCTTAAGAACTGTCACGGCAAATTTCGTCTCCTGTGTATTCCCGCCGCCCGCACCCCTTACAGTCCCCGCTCTCGTCTTTCCGCCCGCACCCCTGTACCCCGCAGGCGAAGTCTCAATGAAGCGGTTTAGCTATACTTTTAAACACGAAAGCTTTTACTATGTATGATGTTCTTCGTATTTTTTTATTTTATAGATTTCAAAAAAGGAAGTAATTGGACAAACTGATCCTCCTTACTTTCCACAAAATATTAGGTGCTTAAACTGTCATCTGGCCTGATTCATGGATGACTAAAAGCTGTGATGTAACGGCGATTGCAGACGTTTTTAGAGGCCAGTCTACGAAACAAAAACTCGACGAAATGCCGAGCATGTTAGAAAATACTTCAATGACCCCAAAACATAACAGCTAGTAAACATATTGCAGTCAGACACAAAAAGCTATGATTGGTTCTCCCACTTTATTCGCGCATATGAAAATACAAATATGATTGTCCTGGCGACAATGCCTTTTTATACAGGGGTGTGGCCTGTTATAGAAGCAAAAACATAAAATATAAGCCCTTTAGGTTACCAGTAATCAATTCTATACGGTTTTAATGTAATATAATAAAAAAGAAATTTATTGATATTTTCTAACAAAATAAATCGAACCAGCAATGTATTGCAAACAAATGACATTTGTCATTTACTACAACGACTTGGCGATTTTAATATACATTTTGATTTGATTTTGATGACATACATACTAGGTATTATAACTTTGGATTACTATATCTCTGAGTTAAAGCATTTTAGAGCACTATGATCAGGTCAGGGTAACTACGTATAATCTGTGGAATCATTGATTAAAATTTTTGCTCCTATTACAGGCCACACGCTGTATATCGATTCGGTGTTGTATAGAGTAGGACCCTAACAAAATGTGCCGATAGTGTTAGATGTAGTCGTAACGAAAGGTCGGATAGCCACCCTGAAAAGAAACTCTCAACCCTTCGCGGAAAAAGGGCTTTAGCAGCTCATTAGCGATTTATTGTGACTATAATGTTACGGTCATGTGGTCGCATTACGACGCGCACACATACTATATCAACGATGAATAAGTATAGCAACTGAGTGGTTGAAGGTATAGGCATTCGGCCGGAAAGCAAAGGAGACGGGGTTCGATTCTTGCCTCAGAGTAGCTGAATTTATGAAGTGCAATTAATAAATATACCTACCGAAGCAACTATGTTGTTTTATGAAGGGTCATTATGATTTTCGGATCTCCTCGGTTTCTGATGGACTTTAAACGTAGTGGATTAGTGATTTTGCGTAGCCAACGATAAAATTAAGCCATCATGACGATCAAAATCTGTAAAAAGTATTTTTAGGAGCAGCAGAAAATGTTAAATATTGTTACATGTAATAAAAAAAACCTACATCATTACTTAAAAAGGCAAAATCAAAACGATATTTCAATTAATGAGGCGGCAAGTAAGAATCAAATAATAGGCATCTTACATCTACCCTTACGGGCTCTTAACGACAAATATTAATAGGTGCCCCATAAAGTTAAGAGAATCTATAAATAATGGCCTGAACACTCGAGAAGCGCCGTATTTTTAAATTCAGAAGAAAATAGCTCCAGTTTTCTTTCATTCGAAAATAATGAATTGCTGACCGTGGCTACTGCACATTATCATAAACATTTTCTATGAGACCTTACACTTATTTCTCGCCGCAAATTAAACCTTTGTGCCTTGCAAATATGCTCAAGAATCACCAAGTAATTTTAAACTTGTGAATTCTGTAAGCCTTTGCAAATAATTTGCTTTGAAAAAGTTTCTTATAATGAAATTTCTTGAACAACTTTTGAAAAAAATAATGCTTTTATATGATTACTATAAGGTACAGAAAAAAAAACACCTAAAGAAGTCAACATAATTTTATATATTTATTTAAAGTTAGTAATTCTAACACTACAGGGTGACTGGTTAGACGCACGAATATTGAACAAAAACGTAATTGTGAAGTTCATGTTGTATGATTTAATTTTTTTATTATTTGTAATGGGTTCGCTCTTGTCTCCAGAAAGAGAATTTCTTAGCAAATCTACGTTTTTTTATTATTTTGAAATGAATTTGAATTTGAGCAATTTCAAGCCCGTCCTGAATAAGAGTGATCTTAGAATTCTAGTAGAATACAGGGTATTTTATGCTATAACACAGAATATACGGCTATAATCAAAAAAGACGGCCCGGGAGGCCAGAACCCATCTTAAGCTTTACTCTTCTAGATTTTGTATTTTTAGATACACCGTTCCTTTTACTCGCACGCTTGTGCTTGTATGTATGGCAGGGATAGGTAGATTTGAAAATACGGATATCGTATCGTGAACTCAGTTAAGTCCTCTGATACGAGTAGGCGTGAGATATATCGACACTAGAGCAGAGTTATAGTCCTGCCTGGAATGGTTGCGAATGTACCAAATATTCTCGTATTTGGTACTCACATGATTTAATATAAACTCTAGTTCAAGCAATGTTACTATAATTTAACCGCTCAGGGAATGCTATTTTGACGTTTTAAAGGAGACACCGTAGACTGCCACAGTGTCGTATATGTTCGATAAGCGAAATACACCAAGACATTTGACTTCAGCATTTTGCAAAAGACGAATTAAATTATTAAAATAAAAATATTGGGTTCTATCTAGCGGGGTTTAAAAAACAAAAAAAGAGATGATTACGATTTAATCCAACTTCCTTTATCTATTTTATATTGCTGTGTTTGATAGAAAAGAGAATGGAAAATAGCGCTTATTAGCAAGCTTATTAGCCCGTTCACCTAAATGGTGGATTATGCCAAAGAATTGACAGTGAACTCTTGTAAGTAAGCGCTAGCAATTGCTTTTTTTTGGAGAGAAAAGGCAAAGTGACGGTTTGCTAGGATTTACATTGTTTGCCTAGGTCTGGCGCTTATTCGATATGTTTACATTTAAACCGCAAAGATGGCGTTAGGTTTTTGGTGTTCCATTCTGCTAAAAATTCTTGACCGTTCTAGTATGGGCTCAACGTCCAATATATATATTCCGTTGTGATTTTGTTACAATAAATTAGTGGATTTGCGGCCATACATAAGCGAAATGATAAAAGTTTCAGCTTTAAACTGTGGCCGCTGTTAGAACCACGTGAATAACAATCATTAAAGAATATCAGAACCCAGCTTGATGACTAGTCAAGTAACCGGTGGAACAGGTCACCTTTCGCCTGCTCATCAATCTTGGACTCCCTCGGGACCCAGGATAAATTGTTGATAAATGGCACTTCACTTCGAAACACTTTTGTTTTACCTCGAAAAGGCTATTTCCGTTTCGTATCAGCACAAAAATCAATACACATATTTTTTGAAAATAAAAAGGCAATCTAAACATGCGTAGCTGTACATATTTGTTTCATTTCAAACATTTTGATTATAATTCATAGAAAACAGTTCCACCAATGACTTATTAAAAGCTTGGTTAATTCGCTAAAGTTCATTATAGATTACCAAGTATGGCTTCATGGAAAAAAAAACATCGTTGGCATGATGCGGAAAAGGTTAGTAAGAAAATATATGTATCTTTTATAATAGTGTCTATCATTTTGAAATCCTCAACAACACAACTATTTTTTTTATTTTTATTAATACATTAATCAATATTGTCAGTCAAGAAAAAGTTTATAGACTTGAAGAAAAAACTTTTAAAGTCCAATTAGCAGACCATCAGAGCATGTCAAAGATACAAGTCTAAACAAATTAGCGGCGAAAAGTTTCGATGTCCAAATAAAACTTGAAACCACTGGACGCAAACAACGCTGTACTCGTACAATGGCTGCTAAGAATTTGGGATGTTTAATTTGAGTTATGAAGTATCCTTTTCACCTCGAGTGTGTGTCTTCCATAAAGGGCTTTGTGTGTTCTATGTGTGCGCCTCCCACCCACGCGCACGCAATACACAAAACCTGCCCCGGGTTTTACAAATGTCAAATTAAATACAAAATGTTACGCCCAGGAAAATCTCGTCTGTTTTATTCAAAAAGCTTAGCCGGACTAACGTTTTTACGCAGGCGTAAATGTTTTTTTGATAACCGCGTTGTTTCTGCTGGTTTCTATAAGGGATTTCTTAACATTGTGAACATAATGTCAATCAAAGAAAGGTTACAAAAGGATCGTTCTGAGTCAATGTTATCGCAGGCTATGTACATATCTGTGGAGATGATTGACGTCAATCGAGCCCTTTCATTGCTTAGGAGACAATGTCGAGGTGGATCCAATAGTTATGTATAATGAATCCAATTAGGAAATTCTTTAGGCTAAGACGGAAAAGGACGGGTTTTGAAAATATTACTCGGCGGGTCAATTATGAAAGTGGAGTAAAGCTATCGCAGCGGGCGCTCAGGCGGGCCGTACTTCGTGCCGTTTAATTTCATTTCACAAACGGAAGCCGCTCATTTTCTGGTGCCATTTTGTGTAGTCATATTTAAGCAGAGAAGCGTTTATACACTAAGGTTTTAACCACTGTGGTGGCGTATTCAAATCGTACGGCCTAATAAGTGCCACGTTGCGTCGAGTATGGATGCTCATTTTACTAACAGTTCGTAAACAGAAATAAGATGTTTTAAACGTTAGTATTTTTTTCGATACTATTCCAATGTCATCTAATTGAATATGCATCCCGCATGAAGTATGCTAATGTCGACATCGAAGTCCCAACAGTGGTCCCAACCATGACACAGTCGCTGAATAAACACCACATCAATTTGCACTTTATGCTATTTGTATACGGGAACAGCAATGTGTTTCCAATGAAATAAATATATTGAGTGCTAGAGATTCTTCTACTTGCAACCACATACCTACTTCTAAAAAAAACACATACCTACATACAAATAAAGTAACGAATATGTACCTATTGCCTTTTTGTTTAGGCAACAAGCGACGCCATCTTTTGGTAGAGCTTGATAACTACTTAGAAATTTAGTACTTACTCTTAAAGTCGTAGAATCCTTCGAGGTTCTCAGGCCTCTCGGCCCATAGCAAGAACGCGTAGGCCTCGTCAGGTATGCTGGCGATGCAGAACCCTTTGAGGGACGGCACCCCAGACCTCGTGAACTCGGCTAGTTGGTTTGACAGCTCGAAGTTTGCCTGCGGAGGAAAGGATAGATCAGTTTGACAGTTAGTTCCGACCCCGTACGAGCTCTTGAAACTAATTTGCTGTTTTGACATTCAGCACGTAGAGTTCATAGTCACAGAAGGGTCGGTGTTTGACATCTACTTATATATGTATAATAATAAAGCGTTCAAAACCCTATGAAGGATTTCGCGAAGAGGTAGGTAGTAGTGCCCCTGCGTTTCGCTCGACTCTGCTTTGGCAGGCAGCTACCGGGCTCCAGATACAAAATTCTGTCTCATTCCGCACTAAAATCAGTTGCTACAACTCCTACAACTTTATGGATCATAATTATAAACGTGTCATTAATACAAAAAACTGATATCGAATCGTTGCACTATATTCTATTCAACTAAAATATTAAAAGCTGCAGCAGTTTTCGAATAAAATTAGGACAAGCGTGTGTACAAAAACACCTAAGTAAGAAAAGAAATACCTACTTTTCTTCCTCTATCTTTTTATTTTTAACGAATTGACGAATAGAACATCGACCATACATCTATCCAGAGCATATGTTCTACTAGTAGATACAAAACAATAAATACGATTTCAAAGAGACCGCCAGACGAATGAGAGTCTTATATCACGCCTTATCTAGGTTAGCGTCATTTATTAGAAACGCTTTAGTAAATACATAGTAGGTTTGCAGGAGTATCTTAAATTTACAAAAAATCACATTAACCGGCATGATGTTTTATTAGAGAAGCTGTTGGTAGTTATGCCCTGAAAATGGCTTATGCGTCTGTCAGCCATTTTTTACAATACACAAAAAACGAAACTAACAGGTAAAGTTGAAAAAAAACAGTCCTTAGGTAAAAAAATATAATCTTGAAGTCCGATTCGCTCTTGGCCGCGATTTTGGTGCGTCACGACTTCCTTTGAAGTAGAGTTTCAAAAGTTAGTTAATATCGGCTTATGCTGGCAAGAAGGATAATATTGTCTTTGTTTTTTATTTGAGAATAAGCAGATAATTGAACTCGATCGCATCATGTTAGGTGTGGATGAGGTAGGCAACTACTAGGGTGGTGCATATTGCCTTAATGAGGCTTAGGTCATATTCCTGAGTGAAAAAAAAAACTATACTATAGTAGGTACCATTATACCCATTGCAAGTGTATAATATTTTTTTAAAATTTTGTACGAGGTTTTATACCTTTAGTTACTTACATTTGTACTAACTAATTTATTTTGGTTTCGGTTATACGGCGCAGGTATTATACAAGTTATTTCAAAACAACGAGTAATGAATGAAAGGTGTTACTCAGAATCAGAAACTAAACAACTTTCTCCTTGAAACCTGCATTCTTTACGCGTTGTTTTGAAACACCGTGTATATTCTAATATAACAAATCAGATGCTACTTACACGAATTAATTTTATGGTAGCTTTTCGTTTAAAGGCGTTTTTATATAAACCCAAATACTAAGATGATCAAACCAGTAAAAAATCGGGATCGAATCAAATTACCCAATCCAAACCAAAATTTGGTTCACAGTATTTGGAAGCAGTGGTCTTGTAATTAGTGCATTCCGATCCATTAAATAATTAATTTAATTTAACTTAATTTAATTTGGATCCGATGCATTCATGAGTGATTTCCTCTCAAACTAACTGATTCCACGCACTTTTAATCCCGTCCAATTTGCATAAACGAACATTGACGAAGCGGATTTTTCATCGTGGATTTATTGCTTTCTGCATTTCCATTCGGATATTTTTAATCCGGATTATAATTTATATCATTTTGTGGTAACGGACTTTATAAAATGTTGGGAAGTTAATTTGAGTTGAAGAACTCTAGTACTGAACACTTTAATTTGATCTGTCTAATCTCAGCGTAACTAAGCATTAAATTAAAATTATTTTAATGTTAATCATGGATCCGTTTACTAATAAGTAGAAAACATCCTTCTTACTAACTTTTTATTCGGGCATCATGAGACTTTTATATTGGAGAAAAAAACATTTTCGGGCCGAAACATCGAGTAATTTATTGTAATCTTGCCATCATCACGTTCATTTCCGTACTTATCATATTACAAAAAACCCTAAAGTGCTACTCGAAGCTTCGACCTACCTACCTTTTAATTAAACCCGAGTGTTCATCCAGTTTTTCTTGCCTAAATCAATCAATTACACCCACAATTCTCGGCGAACACTCAATATTAATTAACTCTAAACAAAACAGATACATATCTGGAACGATTTACCAACCCAGAGTTACGGAAACGACAATAAAGATTAAGTATAGGCGCATTATCTTCAGAGCAAATGGCTTTGAATTTCCGAGAAAGCGAGGAATATCACCGCATTCAAACAACACAACAAGGGAATCGACCAACAGTTCGCGAAGTTACCCAATCGGTACAAATCATTTTTATCTTTAAATTGAGTACTTGAGTGCCAACAATAGGTATGGCTTAGCAACAGTAGTGCCTAATACATACGAGGAATAAACAATTATATTAAAACAATATTCGCCCATGGCAACATTTATAATTGGATTAATTGGCTTGTTATTGTCATAATAGTATAATTATTACTTCTAATGATGTTATTGTGTGTTACGTAAACACATACCTTCTGAAGCAGAATTATTCTCTTTGTTGCTATGATTAAAATGCTAAGGGCCTCGGCATTTCCGACGCTTTTATTTATTTATTAAAGAAAAGGTAATTTTCACTTTACTAGATATTTTGATGCCTTATTGGCATTTTACCAAGTTTTAATTTGAGTTACAAAATAAATAAAAAAATACTGTTTCTATTATTCAACATTTATGTTTGCTAAATTGTAATTAACTAACTGGATTAAAATATGCCTTAATAGATTTATTAATTAGGTAATAATTAGTAAAAAAAACAATTTATTACCTTTTAAGAAGGCATGTTTTAAATTATTTTTTAGAGAACCCTTGTTAGTAATGATATTTTTCAATATAACTAAATTTACTAATATTCTCATTAAGTAACTTTCAAGTGTAATGGAGTGAATATGAGTTTGATATTCGAGTCATTACTGGCAAAGTGGAGTGGAGTTCTTGTCGAAATGTAAATATCTGCCATTATAAGGAAAATTTACTCGTAATTATTCAGATTTCAGAGTCGACGCTATTTTTTTCCGTAATCAGGAACATTAAAACTACAAATAATTATTTCGATATTGTTATAATAAGAGATTTTATTTCTTTTTCATTAGTGTTTTATTGCTTCAACGTATTAAAACTGCATGCTGTGCTTTATGTCCTCTCCACGGATTGACAAAAAGAATTAAAAAGGGAAATGCAGTAAAAACATTGTGATTGAGTATGATACTAGACGATAGAAGAAACAGAGAGATGACAGACCAGCTTGATACAGGTCTAGTGATCAGCTCGCTGTTCTATGATGGGTTGGGGTTCTTTTTCGCGACAGAAATGAACTTATGCATACTTCCGGAAAGTTTAGCCAAGGCAGACGTTTACATTCGGACTTAACATTATGGAAAACCAGTATACGTTTAATTATGGACTCAATTCGGTTAAAAATGCAGCAGCCCTATTAGAGAATAGAAACAAGAGTGTGATGTGTAAACATTCGAAAACATTATCTCCTGAGTACGTAACAAATCTTTGTTAGACGCAAAAGCCCAAATTGGATAGGTGAAGTATTAAAATAATTAAGCTATAAATATCCAGCAACCCTTGAAGTAGAGTAATTTGATAGTGCCTAAAAGATTTCAGAATATTAAAACAAAAGGTACGCTGCACTTGTAATATTGAAACTTAAATTTTGTGAGCCAACTGCGTAGTTAAAGGCAACTCTATTCTTATATTGTGCTCGATGTATTTGAGTTTATTTAGTGGATTGGAGCCAGTTCCCTCTGGAAAATTGAATGTAATCAAATGCCTACCAGTGACGCACCTGGACCGCTTGTTTGTGGAAGTTTTCGCTCGATTTTCAAATGTACAGGTTGTATAAATATATTTCTAATTGATTTAACTGAAGATATACCTACTACCTACCTAGGTTTAATAGAATTCACTTTACAGTTCAACTATTACTAACAATATTGTCAATTATACACAATGAAAGATTTATAAGGTATAAATATGATGGACAGAGAGGTATTTTTACCTACTTCATCTTAACTTATGTGGCACTCGGCACTGTAATAATGGGAAAATAACACTTCTAGGATTAGAATGGGGTTGAAATTTTGCATGAGCCATCCGGAATTTGTAACAATGTAACAAAAGCTGTAATCTATAAAAAGTTAAGTTAAACTGTACTGAAATTTGATTTGCCAAGAGGTACAATTAAAAGGTGTTACATCGAAGGCTTGGCTTTGGCCTAAAGGTTTCAATAACTGGGTGGGGTGCTACGTCAGAAAGCGGCAAATGTCAAAGAAAAGGGCATTTTATAATAAGGTCACCAGGGCCGGGGCAGGGCCAACCTGCCATTGGACTGCAGTGGGTCAACACAAACAAAACTAAGTGCACCAAATATAATGCCTTTATCGATAATTTTCTTGATGGCAAAGTTAATATAGTTTATAATGCTGTTTTTTCCAGACGACTGCAGTTAGATTAACCTAGTAAGTACTAATTGGGCTTTATCAACACAGATGAAAAGCTTAAAAACGAATGTTTAATTTTGTACAGATACAATGGGCTGTTTCACTATAGACGAAAAAGCACTAACCAACGAATAATTCAAATAATGACGGTCATTTTGTACGAAGCAATGGACAGATAGCGCAAATGGGATCTTATTCAGACATTGTGAAAGAGGCTGTAAGAGTTCCATAAAAATAACATTTGATATGGAGCAGAAGTCAAGTTCATTACAAAACGCAGTTCACGGCATTTTTAAATATATTTATTTTTTAATAAAAACCGTGAAATTAAAGTATTTATTTTAAGACAATTATGTAAGTAAACAGTACATATACAAGCTTTTTAATGTACATATTTCGTGCCCATCGTCCCTAGTCCGTGCCTGTTGTACGACGTGAGATTATGCAAAGAGGCTCGCGGGGACTATAAAGTGATGACTACGTAAACTGTTTTCAAGTGGTCACCCTACGTGCTTATTTCTTATTAACGGACAGCTTTCTCATCGTTAATTAAACATTTATCGTCCAATTTATAAGGTCAGCTTTTGATTTGCCTGTGATATAGTTAATTGATAACTCAAACAGTGTTAAAAAGTTACAGGTACACCGCTAAATTGAGACCGCACCTGCGGGGCACTGGGGTGCGCGGGGAGGCAAGTGCAGGTTGCGTGAGGGGTGCGGGCGCAGGTACACCCCCACCCGCGCCGCTCACGGATTTCAGGTGCATTTATTTTGCTCATGGTATGTAAGATCGTTTATAAGGTTTAAAGTAACCCATAATCTCTCTTACATGGAAACACATATTCTTATGTGCAAAGAACATCACAAGCAGAGCTAAAGAAGATGCATTTGAAGCAAAATCAGTATCGCTGCAGTGCCAGTTTATGGAATCTATTGGCGTAGCGAAATTAAGATCAGTATGTGCCATTGCCCTGCAGTCGGCAGCACACTCATACTATAGCTTTTCAGAAAAGTAGAAGTATATTCGCATAAGGGCGGAAAAGAGCAGCTAAACTAAGAACTAGTATCAAAAGGTGGACAGTTCTTTCGTGTCTTGCTTGGCATATTAAATTTCTTTTCAACAGTTTATAATTTAAATTTATTTGGATTTGAGACTTCGTCTGCAGGGCACATGGGCGCGAGGGGAGGCGAGCGCTGTGCATTTGGAGTGCGGATAGCACGGATACTACATCGAACGGTGCTACCGTACGCACGCACCCCGTGCTCGCTTTCCTGGGTGCCCCTGTGCCCCGCAGGCGAAGTCTGAATGAAACGGTTTACCTAAAAATAAATAAATATGCGCCAGACAACACACCATTTGTCTTGGTTTTGAACTAAGGAATTTGCTTCCTTGTGCTACGAATACCAGACAACGATAATGACGGGGGCGTCACCCATAAATACTTAAATACATAATAAACATCCATGAGTTGTGCAATTGTTCGTGCTCATCACACAAACATTTGCCCCTTGCGGGATTCGAACCCGCGACGCCGGCATAGTAGTCAGAAGCGCTAACCACTACACCTAACGCGTCGTCGTATATTACATCTATATGCTCCAAATCATTGGTTCATAAATCACAGACGAATTCAAATCAAAGTACCAGACGTTGTGTCCCAATATTGGTTATTGCCTACTTGAGCTTCAAAATAGGTACATCATATATCACTTCGTAATCTCATAATCTGTTAGTCGTACAATATGAATCCTTTGTGCAGAAAATGCTATGAAATTTAATATGTAAGTTTATTAGGTCTTACTTTATGTAATATAAGTTAGGAATATTCCAAGCATAAAATAAAAAATATGTAGGTGATCTTCAAGTGAAAATTATATTTTTTACGTTATATTAAAATGCTTACCAATAAAATAAAAATATAAAAGCAATATAAATAAGCGTTTTTGGTTCTGATTTTCTGTTAAAATGCGTTCGACTGCTTTGGTACCTTTTGTCAAGAAAGTTATTTTATAAATATACTTAAAGGTTGGTGGTGGCATATAGCTCATTACCCTGATAAAGCCTGGAGCTTCGAAATTATCATTTCATTTAGTATAATATGTGTCAGGACCTTGTAAAATTCTTATTTAGTGATGAGCAATGGGCAACTTTAGGTAAAAAAATGCGTTACATGTCATTGACATCTTTAACTTTCCGGTTTAGGTGAAACTCAGCCTAAGATTATCAAAATATGGACAACAACATTTGCATCGATCGTATAAATAATGAAACATTCTGTCCCCAAAATATACATGTCCGGATCATAAAAGATAAATGATTCGGGGTGCTGTCACGTTTAGCATTTTATGTTCCGTTTTATTGCTTGCAAACGGGCACGGCTTAATCATCCTAAAACTAGTATTGAATTTAATCGGATGCTTCGTTTTGGTTACACAGTACAAACTATTCAATGTTTTATATAACTGAACATAGTGACAGACAGATGCTGCTATTTATAAGAATGTTGACGACTCTCCAAGACAATTTTCCCATTGTTTTGTCTTAACTTCGTATTTTAATTGAGGTTATCCTATAGAAATATATTAATTTTATGGGTTATCCGGTGTACGTGTGAAAAATTGACGCCACTTGTCATCAATTCATACAAACGGTTTCATATTCGAAATTCAAATTACAAGGAAAACGTCAAAATCTTGTGGTCGTATTTGGGACACATTTTTTGCTTGGCATAGGATAATACTGACGACATAACATTTAGACTTGCAATTTTATTGGTCCTATGCTTGTCATTGGCGATGCATAGTGCACGATACTCATCGTTTTTCGGATGGATTTATAATATTTTGAGCATTGTAATTTTGTGACAGCAATTTTTATTAATTATTTATTTCTACTGAAACAGCAGGCGTAAATAAAATCGATGATAATAGAATTATATCTAAAAATATTGAAACACTGCGCAGTAATGGAAGAATTATTGAGGTATAGAACATTCATTATTACGATAGTAAGATCTTTATCTGTATTAATAATACTTTAAGTGCTGCACCAATTTATTAAGTGTTCTGGGCCTTTGTGTTGAATTATTTTGAGGATGGTTACAAATTATACCATACTGATTCTCATCGTTCCTACTAAAACTACAGTTAATAATTCTCTAACAATGCACATGGACATTGTGAAAATATATACGGTACAGTCACAGTGAAAAATATGCATAATTTAAGGTTTCAGTAGCCTTATTATTATTTTCTTAGCCTCTGAATACGATGAAGTTTCAATTTCAATTGTTGGAGATGTTAAATTTAGCATTATCTGTGATTGGCTCTGAAATAATCATGACGTCATTAGACAGACACTGATGAATGATATCTCAAGTTCAATGGAAATTAGCTCTCTGATCTAGTTCATAATCACCAAAATCTCACACATTTATATGACACCGAGTGTACTTAATAGCATTAACATAGGTACGTAACACGACCGCTGTAACTTCAGCAACAGAAGTTCGTGAATTCAAATAAACACTCATGTAATTAATGTACCTACGTACCATACGGGTGCCTGCGTCAAAATTATTTCTGAACAACGATGAATCATTTAAATTATTAACTACTAGCTTTTGCCCGCGACTTCGTTCGCGTGGACTTCAGGTTCGTCCCGTCTAGTAGCGCAAAAAATGTGTTTTTTTACGACCTCACATTAGAAACCTCAAAAATTGTAGCCTATATGTTATTCTGATGTATAAGCTATATTGTGGTAAAGTTTCATTCAAATCCATTCAGTAGTTTTTACGTGAAAGAGTAACAAACATCCATACATCCATACATCCATACTTACAAACTTTCGCCTTTATAATAGTAGTAGGTTGAGGTTATTCGGTTCGTATTTAGTTTTATTTGTATATATCTACTTATTTCTAAGTTTATTTGCACAACTACATTTTAATGATGTCTTATCAAAGATCAGTCTAGTCAGGAGTAATAGTTTACAGAAGATATAATGTACAGGTATGGAGTAATACATACACTCTCGTTTATTTACACACAGAGGAGTTTTTGTAAATTATAAGAACGCATAAGAGAGAATAGATTTATGCAAACCACAAAAAAACAACAAATCATTCTTCTGCAATCGTCTTATTTCGTCTAGATAAATAAAACGAAATAACACGATAACACTCACACATACCATACAAACGGTTGTCCTACGCCACAGAAACTGCCACCGAAAATAAAAAGGTGTATGCAAAACACAAAAGCCCAGTTCTAACTCGTTAAATCCAAGAAAGCCAAAGGACATTGTCCACAATTGGGGCATGTTGACGCAAAGTGCACCTATTCGGGTTCCGCGCGTCCTTTTACGGGAGACCCATAACCCACCCAACCTTTTCCTCGCAGCTCCCTCGGCAAATATCAAACAACGATTGCCGGCCATTTCCACAGTTTGTTACACGCCTATTTCCCGAATATGAGGCACTATCGCACGTGAAAACTGAGGGTCTACTCTGTGAGGGCCGGTTTAAATATCTTCAAAACAAATAATTTAAATTACCGATTCTAGGCTCGAATGAACTGGGAAATGGGAGGTTGAGAGTCAGGAATAACACGGAGATTGAAGACCTAGTATCCGAACCTAATGTTATTGGTGAGTACAAAGCAGCTAGGCGTCGATGGCTAGGACACAAATTTGAGAGATTGGAAGAGGATCGTGCCGTGAAGAGAGCGTACATGGGACAACCAAATGGGAGACACCCGGTTGGACGTCCTAGGAACCGCTGGAAAGACGTTGTAGCTGCCTGCTCAACCTCGGCCATAGCGTCTGGCAAAAATTATCGCAAGACCAAGATGCATGGCGTGATCTGGTGTCGGAGGCCAAAACGTGCTTTGGGTCGCTGAGTCACCCTAGGAAGTAGTAAGTAAATGCTTGTTAATGCAGCCTACTCACGACCGTTCGCTGTGGAAAACCGTTAGGGAGGCCTATCTACAGCTGATAATGGCGATAATGACGTGATAAATGTGTATTACAAAAAAAACCTTTCTGTCTCCATATACCGTCCACTCTGTCTCTGCCATGCTTGGTTTAGTCTAGCTAGTGTCATCATCAGTCATGATTCTTCAGTTCATCACTCAAGCGCAAGCCCATTTCAATTATATGTTTTTGGCTGTACGTGTATACATATGATGACGGAGTAGGGAGGATTTGAAAGTCAGTTGAGCGACTCGTCCTGAAAAGTCATCGATATAATGATTAACGTTTACAAGGAATAGACTGGCATTCATACTATTATTACAATGTAAGTGAGTTAGCTTTAGAATTGAAAATACGGGTAAGAGTAGGGCACCTACATTCCCGGCTGAATTGACTCAAAATTATTCGACAACATTGTGTACTATACGGACGTGTAAAGTATACACTATGTTACAAAATATGCCCTTGGCAAAAGGTGGCCCTTATCTAGTGCTTTTTAAGGGACCTCTCGATTAGATATCAAGATTTTAGAGCATTGTTAATTGAGCAATTATGAGTTAAAATATTAATTTAGAAAAAATACAAATTACAAATAGACTTGAAGTTAAACTTGAAACATCCCACTCTTTTCGCATGGGAGGGCTTTTAATGTTTGCTCATACGTCTTTCTGTCACTGTGACTTTAGATGGACAATTAACCTGACATAAACAAAATGATGGTTTAAACCAGGAGTTTAGCTAACCTGAGATCGGCAACTGGATCTTAGTAATCTCAACAAATAGATTGATGAATTATCCTCATGAGGTCCACGCACAAGAATCATTGACATCGTTCCATTTGTTTGACGCATATCTTATCTATCTTTAAGTCATCTGATGTGATTTCGAATATTTGCTTGATGCAATCACGACACATTTTCACTGAAAACTTTTCAAAAGCAAAATAAAACATGAAATGGGTTCGAGAATGAACTAAAACCGATTGCCGAACCATTCAGCAGCATTCTATTAGCCATCGAATGCAAACCCGAAAAACTGAGGCATGCTTTTTTATTCATTCACAATCAAATTCCAATTCGTTGAGTCCGTAACTTGTTTTGTTAATCTCGGGGAGCACTGACCCGCCCGTGTTCAGTTAAACCGTCCGGACCCAAACAATGTCGAAGGCTTCGGTTGGAAGGGCGCCAAGTCTCTACGCCACGCTACCTTGCCACCAACATTCGAATATAAAAAGAGCTATTACATAACTCGATCGCGTTCGTATTGCAATCGAATGACGCCATGATTGTATTTCGAAAAATCTGAAGTAGAAGATAAGAGTCATCTTTTTTTTAAAGATTTTGCTCCAAATCTTTAAATGTCTCTTGCTTTATAAAGGCACTACTAGACTAGTTTGTTTAGTTGCGGAACCCAAGGGAGTTTGGATTTGCTCTGGGACTCCATCAACTCCGTGGCATTCATCGGATGGTTTATCTACGCAAGAGTTGCAGTGGTGAAAAGTGCGGTGGAAGTCGAAGTCCTTAGCATGTGTCAGTATAGAAGAATAATCTGCCCGACAAGCTATATAGCGGCCACCTCTTTGCTTACCAATCGCCTTGCACACAAAGATTGCTATCGTTTGTTTACTTGTTACCTCTGCCTAACCTAACGGCTTTCACTCGTGCAAGTAATCACAAATTCAATTTCGGCCAGTATCTTTTAAAAAAGATAGGTTTTTGTGTAAATTCCAATTCAATTCAGTTGGGTTGCTAAAATATATTTAAAGTGATAATTTGACTGAAAAAGTCTCCTTATTCATCTATACGTTAGTCTACAATGAGATCTCTCTTGATAATCGGGTATATGTAATGCTAAAATAAGAGTAACGAATTGAATCGATTTCTAAGGCATTCTGTACGGTTTTATTTTCAAACGTTTCTTGTCAGTCTACCGCATTTTCACAAAATTATTATGTCCAAACCTACATTTAAGTACTTATCAAACTCAGAAATCATAACTTATTCCACATAATAGTTTGTGTGTCAGGCTGAAAATTGAATTGTGGAGGCCGACTACCAAACCACTATAACACAAGCCTTGATCCGTATCTATTGATTTGTTATGTATTTCATGAGAGGGCTAACGCGTTCGTTGGCCGCGAGCCAGGCTAGCTAGCTTCGCCAGCTGGCAAAAACAGAAAACTACAGGTTGCACTCTAAATAGGAGGGTGATTTTAAACATGTTTGTTTACAACCAACCATTCGATGTTATGAATTTAAATGATAAACTTGTAAAATGACAATCCTTTATTGGCTGTAGGTAATATTAATAATTTTGTTTGTTTTCTAAATTTTAAGAGCTGTGGATTGATGTACATTAAATAAAAATTAAAAAAACATATACAATTTTATGAGCGTAACATAGTAATTACAATGAGGTTAAATATAAAGTACAGCTGCCATTTTTACTAAAGGAAATGGCTAGGCTACCAAGGCTAAAAACTAAGAAACAAGTAAATATTTAGTAGACTTCTCCCACTAACTCCCATTAAAATAGAAGCACCTCCCGTGAATCAAGAAAATGGATTCTTAAGAATGCAAAATGCATTATGACGTGAAATTAAGTATTTGCATAGCTAGAGCGAGTTGGCCGCGAGCCAAGCGAGCTAGCAGCACCTGGCATAGCTACGGCAAACTACAGGTGATTCAGGTTATTGCCTAGCTGTTATAGCGATAAAAATGGGCACGCTCTATAAATCCTTACCTACAACTTTCAGTGCAGCGAACGGCGAGCACTATGAATTTTTGAGTAACTTCATAACCAAATACGACGTTTAAATGGAAATAAAAACAAAAAATAGAAGTCGAGATTAAAAACTAGCAGTAGCACCCAAAAATTATTTTGGTAAAAGAGGTTTTCCTTTATATTAAATTGCAACTCAAAATTGTAAGAATGATAAGATCGTTGTCATTTCCCATACTAAAAAAAAACAGACTGGCATGTTCGTCCGTTGAAACGACACTATGGTTTATTTAATCTCTGTGTGTCGTTTCAAATTATGCCGGTGAATCATCAAAATCATTTGCGTGCCCTTCTCCCAATTATTATTTTCTACTTTCATCACAACACAATCAATAATGATGTTTCACGCAGTCAATTCATACTTTCCTTAACCGACCTCTTCCTTATCAACCCTCAACATTCAAACCAATATTTCTGATTGTGATGGAGAATATTTTGTACAGTCACAATAGGCAAAAGTAAAGATAGCATTCAATTAAAAGTTAGTGAATACTAACCATGTTTCGCGGGCGCTTAGTGAGATGCATATAGCTCGTATAGGCACGATCTTCAGAACTCTATTCCTAATTAATTCACTTACTGCGTCTTCAATTCCACGCATTCATATCGTCAACTCTATTACTCGCTAATCAGTTAACATTGTTACTGCATGCCGTCGTACCACATATCTCGCAGGCCGCAGAATGCCCCACTTGCAATTTATGCAACTGCATTATCTGAATTAGCTCAGCGAAGTACAACGCCGTCTGCTATAATTCAGCAGCCTTCAGTAAGAAATATGCAGTAGATGTTCACATTTTCTAAGCAAAATGTATATTTTCTTGACCTAGTGATGGGCTTGCAAGGCAAGCGACCAACCTTGCTGACAGATTTTATCCCCCTCTGCCAATCCGCACTGAGCCCGCGTGGTGGAGTATGGCTCATACTACCTCACATTTGAGGTAAGGCCTTTGCCCAGCAGTGGGATGCTTACAGGCTAAACTTAACTTAACTTTAGTGATGGGCTTACTGCTTGGACGAATAGCTTACTGTTGTCATTTATGTGTGAATTTGACAGCAGCCAAAGTCGCCTGAGTGTGAAAGCGCTCTAAAGATAATGATCAGAATCCTAGTCCTAAAATCCATTAGAGGTTCAATAACCTAAGATTTTAGGAACATCAAGCCATGGCTCAAAATATGATTAGTGCAATGTAGCATTTGAGAGTTATAATGGTAAAAATTAATTTTGAATGTGTTGTTGTTTTGAAGTGTTAGAATTTCAATGGTTGTTATCTCAATCAATAGTGTCACGTACATTTGATATTACGGTATAACATAACAGAAAATTATATAATAACTAACAAAACTAGTGTCATAATATTAGAATCACGCAAGATTCCACGAATTTCTCCGTCAATATCGTAACGTGATGTATCAATAAGGTAACATCGTTTCCAACTTGTTAGACAAAAACATATTATTATGTTGTAGTTTTGCTTGCTAATTTTTACAGACTTAAAAATTAAGTTATCAATTCAACCATTGCGCAAAAATTTCGTAAGTAAATGTTGGTTTGTCATGGATTTCTTGAAATGGAAAGGCATAGCGAGATGATACTTTTTAGTTCAATCAAGTAATTAAACCACAGTATCGTTTGATAAAAATATGGAATCTGTCATCGCGAGTTTTGCCAAGTAGGGCCATGTTTTGTTTTCTCCATTTGGCACTCGAATTTTTAAGTTTGAAACTGTTTCACACATAGTTTAGCAATGTATATACAGGGTGTGACCTGTAATAGGAGCAAAAAATTAAAATGTAGGCCCTTTAAGTGACGAGTAATCCATATTAAATGGCTTTATTTTTTTTAATAAAAAAAATAAATTTATTGTTATATTCTAACAAAATAAATTGAACCAGCAATGTATTGCGAACAAATATGTCCAGTAATAGAACTTGACATTGTCATTTACTACAACGAGTTAGCGATTTTGATATACATTGACTAGAGATTATAACTTTGGATTACTATATATTTTAGTTAAAGCATTTTGGAGCACTATGACAGGTCAAGGTAACTACGAATACTCTGTAGAACCATTGATTATTTTTTTTGCTCCTATTACAGGCCACACGCTGTATGTTACCTTCTACCTTGTTGGTTATTTTGTATGTGTTTTTATAAATAATAATAGTAAATAAGCCAAGCGCTTCGGGTAAGTACAATCGTTCAACAAAATAAACTGAATCATTTGCTTTTTCTTCTATTGTTCTAAATACTGTTTGGATGTAGTATAACGGTTTCGGCCTACTATACCATAGCATACCATGTCAAAAAAAGTATAGAGCTTCTTTTCACGGCGTCAAAATGAGACAAACTATTTCTCAGGATTCTCATTTGAGTACTGTAATACCTAAATCTAGCTAAAGAAGTTGAGCATCATAGACAGACATACCTAAGGAGCACTTGCGCGGATTCAGGGATTCTGTCACTATTATGACAGAGATAGAAATACGCGTTGACATTTTAACCTCGACGGTGGCTGTGGGAAGAGTGCAAAACATAGGCGTAAGGATAGCAAACTACACATCAGTTTTTTCTACAAAACTACATAAGTACTCCTAAAAATACAAAAAATATTAGTATAAAAACAAGTATCGTGTCTAAACTAAAAAATAAATCGTTCAAAAAAGGCGCTACATCAATAATGTACCGTTGCAGGCAACTTGCCATGCCATAGATGGGATGGTAAATTTGGCAATGTTAGGTAGCAATACAATGTTTATCATCTTTTCATTTAAATATAAATCAAAAATATTAAAATATTTGTCAAAAGATGATAAGTCATCAAATGTCCCCTTAAATTGCCAAGTTGCCGGCAATGTCAGCAAAGTTGCTCCCATACTTCCACGGCAAAGTCGCCGGAAATGCAACTGCACGTCTATATTATTAAGCGATTTTTCAAACGTCAGACCAAACAAAACTAGCTGATAAATTATAAAGCGGCTGTTTTTAAAATGTCAGTTACATAAATGATTGCTGACAATTAAGTGACATTTTTTAATTAGCCATCCTGTATTTAGTTTTATGAATACTTTTTATCTGACTTTTGAAATATCAGGCCTTAGGCTCAATTTCTTTATCGATACAAATGGTAAAGTTACGTTACCAGTTATTGAATAATTATGACTGTGTGTTTTGAAGTAACCATACCTTGACCAATGGTCATTAAAAAAGTCATTCTGTTATTTGGTTCAGGTAGTTTTTCAAACACACTATTGTAAATATTCATCCGCTGGTAACGTAAGTACACCATTACTATCGACGAACAAATTGGGCCTATGAAACATCTATACAACTCTATCCCCCTTAATCATAATAACTCATACAGTCTTTAAAACCTATTTAAGGTATTACACTGTTTTGTCTCATTCTTTCTTGGCGCTGTCATCATTTGAGAGAAAGTGACAAAACAGTGTATAGGTAAAATAGGTTTAACCCATTAACGCCCTCTGAACCTGCTAAGCCCTAAGACCGTTTGAGTTATTATGAATAAGGGGGTATGTCAATGTCAAAGCTTGACTTACGCCCTCTGCGCGTGCGCCGACCGGCGAGTGCGAACCCGACATGGCGCCGTCGCGCCGCTCGCGGCTGCGCTTGAACGCAATGGTTACCAACTACCGACACTTGTAACACTACTTTACCGTCCTTTGGCTCAGACCTTAACAAAATACACAGTATTAGTAAAGAATACACAATAAAATTTTATAGGTAATTAAATAATATTAAACAGGGCAAATTACAAATCGGCTGCACAGATTTTCATGAAACATGGGTAAGAATAAAAAAAATATGACAACAAAATGAACAAAAGTCAGTTCATCTATTTGGGGGCTACGATACCAGAGACAGATACTGGGCATCTGGTAGATAAATATGATGATGGCATTGATAAAAAAAACAGTCAAATGCCACAAACACCCGGTCCATTTCGTACTGAAAGTGTTGAGATCACAATTTTTATTACGTCTTAAAAATAATATTTGTACTTATGTACTAATTTGCGTGGGTACAAAGATTCCAAATTCCTACGCACTATAATTTAATTTATTGCGAATCCCAAAAAATACATGATTGAGGCCAAGCTGTTGAAAACAGTGCTGAAAATGTTATTTTTAAATCTTATTTAAAAGCAATGAACAAAATCATTGTAAAAAAGCTTAAACACTAGTACCTACATGAAAGTAATAATTTAAATTTGGAAAAAGGTAGGTTGAAGTAAATAAGAATATTTTTATAAGTAATACATTAAAAATATTTTAAAAAATCGGCGCTAGTAAAAAAACGGCTGAACAGATTTTCATTAACCATAGAGCAGAACATTCGGCATAAAATTATTTATGACACAAAAAAACTATTTCATCCATTTGGGAGCTATTATATCACAGACACCCCTCTCTCTATTTGCGTCGGCAGGAGATACTACTTATAACACATAAGCAAGTCGTACACGTAACTTAAAATAATTTGCATAATCTATGCAGAATGGAATGGACAATTGACGCACTACACTTAAGAATTTATTGACGTTGTAATTTACATATTAAATAACAAATAACGCTGTATTTATGCAAGGTGACTTTTGAATATGATCATCCCATAGAAGTAATTACGTACTTATAAATCGTTTTCCTTAAAAAAACTAAATGTAAAGTTTGAAAGCTCCCATAGGTGCTCGAAAATTGAATTGAAAATTGTCTCTCTTCCCGACTCAACCAGGCTAGGAATGTTCGGTATAAAACAATGTAACTAGTCTAATACCCGACGACAAAGTTTCTGAGGACACTTTCGCTCTAGAGTTGAAGCACATCCCATCAACTGCACTTTTTCGCTGTAAAGTCGCCTCTATTACAATTGCATAAGATGGCAAAGTGTCTAGTTTGATGTGCAGTCCGTATTCTACCTGAAGCTACTCTCATAGATTGACTTGTACTTGTCCTTCTGGTTTGGATCCGAACGAATTCTTGTTCTAATTTTGTTCGCAGTTTTACGAAACAGAACTTCTATTTCACGATGGACACATCTATGTCTTGATTGTCATATATTTGGCATTCACATTTTGTTATTTTATTAATTACGGACCACCATCTAAAATATCATCATTTCTGCACGTAGCGTCCCATCAGTGGAAAATGAGATTCAATAG
This sequence comes from Pyrausta aurata, assembly GCA_963584085.1. NCBI lineage: Eukaryota > Metazoa > Arthropoda > Insecta > Lepidoptera > Crambidae > Pyrausta > Pyrausta aurata. Next base: position 2,453,354 of record OY757251.1, read on the forward strand.
ACGCTTAAATATTGAATACTTTTTTTTGCAGATCTTTTGTATCATTATAGGTCTAATTTAACCTCCTATTGGCATTGTACTTTATTCAGGGACATACTGTATAATATGACAGCACAACTCTTGTTAATTATTTTAATTACGGGAATAGATCCCCTAATAATCTAATTTGCAGGATAAATATTCATCTTTGTAACATGTAATTTCTTCTAAATTACGTTACGGCCACTTCGCTCTCTAATGTGGTCGTTACTCGTATTTTTGTGAACTTTTCAAACCAATCTCAATTTAATTGGGGATGTTTGGTTTGTCAAGATTCAAAGTTGATTGATGACCGTAACAGATGTTCAGAAGGCCCATTGGCTGCCATTAGGGCTATCCGAGCCGGTAAATAGAAGGGCTCGATCGAATAACGATTTATTATTCAACAATACGGCATAAGAGTGAGCACCTGAGATCCTTACATTAGTTAAGGGAACCTTCAGGGTTGACCAACCCTGGATATATTGCGGATTTTATAAAACCCACAAAAGCTATTTTTGTCGATAGCAAAAACGAAACAATATCACACAAAGAAAACAACTTATAGTATGAACCTACTGAGGTTTTTAAATTCAACTATGTAATGTGCAATATTCGTAGCACTGCGTCGTTTCGTAGCAGTTGTAAACACTCCGTAGTAAACATGAACAATCGTAATTGGTAGCTTGATTGGTACACAACTATTGTTTTTGTATTATTGATATAATTTGCTGCAGAAAACCACACTAGTATTTACTTAATATATAGCTGCAATAAATAATATTCCCATTTTATTCGCCATATTATTTCGTATTTGTGTTGATAGTTGTAACTAATTCTTTCTATTTCCTTTGCTATACTTTATGTCGCGAATAACGATACATTAGGATTACGTCCGTGCGACCGCCTGAAATCACTCTCTAACTGCTAACTATATTCATCAAACTGTAGTCACTAACTCACTGTAAGAGTATAAGGGCTCAGGGCGTCTACTCCCGATGTCCGTAATCGAAGTTACGATATCGATCGTAGGTGCTCCGTAATAACGGACCAAATGCTACTCCCTAACATTTACGAACGTGGTCCGTTCCTACGATGTCATAGATAAATACACGGAAGACTTTAGGAACGAATCAATTTTGTTGCTAGGGATGTGATAGGGTTATGCACATTCATGATATTTTACGGTTTTTAGAATTTGTTATTTAACCATGTAATTTAAACTAAATAATTCCTATTTAAAACAAGAAATCGACATTAATGTTCAAAAGTATCATTATCAGATTTCGTACAATAAAAGCTATAAAATTAGATATTTGCCTCTATTGATATGGTTTTAGTCTATGTCCATCATATGCTTGAATCCTATTTTCTATACCTTTGTTTTATGTGTTTAAAAAATTTGACTGTCAAAGATTTAAGTTTGACATTTGACGTTAAAACGTTTTCTGCGAAATTCAAATAATCTTTTTATTTTGTAAAATAAACTGATGGCAAGATTACATGATCAGTGCTGATGGCTCCCCATACACCATCGGCCACGGCCGCTCAGATTGCGGCCCTCCTTAATTTCATGGAGGGCCACCCTGATTATTGGCCCGTGGGCTGCTCAGGGGAGCCGATGGAAGGCAGAGGGCAAAGCGGCTGTGGGAGACACTCACCGAGAGTTTTATAACGCTATGGGAGGGTCTCTCAAATCCGTGGATCAGTGGCAAAGGGTAAGTTTATTACGTGAATAGATTTAATTTACTTGTAAAACATAAAGTAGTAATGTAAAAAAGTACTTTCTATTTACTAACGACGGTAATTATTTATTATTTATATTTTAAGGTTTGGGCTGACATAAAATACGCCACGAAAAGGCTTGCCGCTGCCGCCAGAGAGTCGGCCTCAGCCACTGGTGGTGGCCCCTCTAATGCGCCGGATCTCTCTCAAGTAGACCTGCAGGTGCTGTCCATAATGGGAGATGGATTCGGCGAGCCGCAAACTAGTGCCAGAGTACCGGCTTTCCCCTCGGTAACTTAATTTGATAGTGAGTTTAAGGTAAAGTACTCATACACTTTTCGTTATGTTAGTTAATGTTTTTTTTGTAACTTACAGATTCCAGAAGTAACAGCAACCTCACCGAGTCCTTCAATACTGTGGGCAGTAGCTGTTGAGATGGTTATAATTTTAGATATTCAATACCTAGGTATACATTTAAATAAAGCAACATTGGCATGTTTCACTATTATGCATTTGAGGTTTTTAAATAAAACAATGAAAACAAAGTGAAAAATAAAGTTTTATTCTAAATAAAGTATTTTCAAAACGTTCCTTTCTTTTCGAAACTTTCGGGGATCGAAGATGCAGGGACTATTTAAAGCATTTGCGACCTCGCGTATGCATCGGGACACAGTTTGCTGTGCCATGGGCACGTCGCTGCTAAGGCCCACTGCACCTTGGTAACTACCTCGGGCTTAAAAATTTAAAGCAGTGAGGACCTGTAAGAACACATATCATCAAAAATTAAAAGGAAGGATCGGGATACAATTCAATAATATACAACAAGTTACTTTGAGACCAGGGATTACTTACCTTTAACTTCGGGTCAATTCCACTTCGACGAACAGGATGTGGCATTAACGGAATGATATCCTCACATAGTCTCTCAAAAAGAGTCTGAGTGACCCTATAATTTAACAGAAATTCGGTGTCCGGCAAACTCATTACATTAAATTGCTGTCGCATGTACTGACGGCGACGGCTGCGCTCGTTTTATTCTGCATTTTCTTCAAACAATACCCAAATTGAAGTCATCGTAAGTTGTAACGAGACCAATTTTGTTTACGGATAAAATGACATATCTCTCCGTCGAAACACGTGCCAAATTGATTATTACGAACGGAACAAACCGCATAAAGAGTAAGGCAAACTGTCACATATTGTTCTCATTCGTTCTACGATAGTACTTACGATCGTAACTTGTTAGAGAGTACGAAATGCCCGTAAATACGGCCGTAACTACGAGCTACGGACATCGGGAGTAGACGCCCAGATACACGGAACGCCATGACAATGACATCATACACGTAGGTCGTGACGTAGGACGTCCACTGACAATATGGACTGACGACGTTGTAAAGATCGTTGGGTCACACTAGATGCAGACCGCTTGCAACCAGCCACTGTGGATAACTCATGTACAATTAACGATCAGGACGAAAGGATGCGTGAGCCCTCGAGGATGGCACTTTAAATACGTAACTTGCAAGTGATAATAACGATATTAGTGCATTCCATGTATTTAAAGCCGGATTTTGTGCTTAACACGTTCCGGGACAGTGAACGCCTACAGGCGTGAAAACAATAAAACATCTATTGTGTCTGTAATAGTGTCCCGGAACGTGTTAAACCCCTCCCAAGTTAATTTTGTGCACATTAAACACCCAAACCCTAGACAAAATATATAAATATGATTCGTATATTGACCTTGACCGGGAACCGAACCTGGGATCATAAAGTGGCGACGCCTTGCAACCCAGTGTGCTCTATAAAACGACGCCATACCCAATAGTCGGAACAAGCCAGACAACCGTGTAAACGTGCCCTTAATCTAGTGAAAAATGTGACACGGTGAATCAATTTATCGCTCCAACCAGCCACAGGATCCGAAGACTCAATCGGAACATGGGCTCACAAATGGGCTCATAACTTAAGGCTCCGCACGCACGTACGTACGTAGAACGTTCGCCGATGACTACCAATGGCTGCCACATCCGCGAGATGTAGTACCGTTAGCAACGATGTCAAATAATGGATGGTAAATCAGAGTTCTTATTAAAAGCAGACAACACAACCGGAGACATGAAATGTAAAAATGTGTTATCTTCTTTCGTTTGAAAATCAACACCAGGGCCTGGGAAATATGAATTAACATTGATGTAAAAATACGAAGCATGAAATTAGGATACAATGATGCGGCTGCTACGCTGGTAAAAGAGAATATAATACTATGCAGCAACTCCAAATAACTGGGAGCAAAGAAAGCATAATGATCTTTTTTGTGAACAGTACAACGATCGACGCGTGACGTCACGGCATCGGTAACCTTCCGCGTTTAAGAAGACCTACTGTGAAACATGCCTCCCATTTTTTCGAATATAGCCATCCCTACCGCACATACCAGTATGACCTTGCGCGTGTATAGGATAGCTATATTGAAATTACCGGTAAAGTGTTCAGTAGAGTCCCGGGATACGTGCGAATCCTGCAAAATGAACCTAATCCTGATAATAGCGATTTTGTGGTAAGTATTCCTTTTACAGGTAAGTACACATTTAACATTCGGAGCTCAGTCAATGACGTAGTTTGGTATTACAGATGGATAAATCAGCTCTTAATTTATAAGAATCAGTAGTGTAAATGTAGAAATGGATACTAGTCATGACACGGTAAGAGAGATGTGTACAAAAATGTCAAGATAATGTACAGTATCTCTAAAAATTGTTTAAAATACATGTACTTGAATGGACTTTATTAAATCTCAGTGTCATTTGATACTTGTGGGTAATTTTAATAATAATAAAATATCCGTTACTTTTCATAGCTAGGCAGCCTGAGCTGTCTTTTATATCAACCAGAGCCTAGTACGAATGACGGACCTACCCATAAAATAATATTCCTTCCAAAAGGGGTAGTAATTTTATGTACCTATTTCAATTTTATATTACTTTCCATTTAAAATGCAATCGAACGTGAAAAGAAAAAAACTCGTACAAGGCCCAAGAGAAATTAGCTGATTGACTGATTGCTACTTGATAGATTATCGGAGATCACGGAATATTGATATATGTTAGTATTCCGAATACTTTTATATGGACAGATTATCGGGCATCATGGAATATTTAGTTGATATGTGTTAGTATTCCGAATACTTTTGACTTGTTCACCGGACTTTAACATGTTATGTACAATGTGTTGGCATTTCCCCATTCTAAGGTAAACATGTACTTTCCATACATATTCAGTTGTACAATTTACGCAATCTTTCTTCGCTTACAGCAGATCTTATATCTTCCTGATTAACTTCGTAGATACTTAATTCATATATCACACGAGACACGTTATGAATTAAGCCTGTTACTTTTAAATATTTATTTTCGTGGCGTTTTTTCAATGGGACTTTTATACTGGCAATACTGAATTTTAGGATGTTAGAAGAGACACATTTTACAAGTTACTAAAACGGTATGAATTATTAACGTTAATAAGTAGAAAACGAATATTTGACTAACTGTTACCAGCGTATGGAACTGACACCATGAACAAATCCCGTGCCACATCAATTGACGCCACTTGTCATCAACTAATACAAACGATCTCATATTCGAAAATTAAATTACAGGAAATCCGTCACAATCTTGTCGTCGTATTTGCGACACATTTTAATGCTTAGCATAGCTTCTCTCTAAGTAATAACAACTCACTGACAACGAATGGCATGTAAGTCAGGAGTTGAGGTTGGTGCTAAAGCATTGCGTAGTCAGTGATATTGGAGGCGCCTCTAAACAAATTAGTTTCTGTCACACCCTGAAGGTAAAGTTGTAAAACTTAATGCCTGCTTAGGAAAAGAGGTTCCTACTATGAAAGACATTCTTTCTTGTCGAAAGGGTAAAACGCAAGAGACAATTAATGTTTGTGTATTGAGCACGAACATTTGTATCCTATCATAGGTGATTAAATAAGAAAAAACATCCCCACACGTGCGATTTGAACCCACACAGCCTTACCACAAATAATTAAACATGTCTTGTACGGGTACCACTGTTGAAATATAATATGGATAATTTAAAATCAGCGTCAATCAAGTCAAATGACATAAGTGTGAAATGCATTCCACTTTAGCCGCACAACATTTAAACAGTAGTTAAAACCTTGTTTATTTATTTGTGGTACGGCCTACGGTCTCTGGAGAACCGGACTAATACTATTACCAAACGAGCCAGCACCGTGTAGTTAATCCTTTCACGCGAAATTGCTGGTCTCTTAAGAATACGCAAGCATTATAAACAGAAAGTATTATGGCTGCAGTTCCTAAAATATTATAGATTTGAGTCCCGTGGTCCTTTTTAGGTGCCTACTACCATCACTTTTCTTTAATCGGTTCGAGAAATAAAATCTAAGCAACAACAGATACCCACAGCAATAGATACTGGACCCTGATTGTTATTCTTTACAATCATTTTACCTGAATATATTATAATGTTGATTACTCCATCCAAAGTAGTAGGACCCTAGATTTCAGAAACCCATCGCACAAAATAAGCAAAACCTTAAGTGAGATTGTGATTACCTTTGTTATTCAAGGTCCACAGTTTTAAATGTGAACTCTCAGACCAGTTTTCCCCAAAACATTTGACCAGCATGTTTTGTTTTTTTAAAAGCTCAGCTTAATTTTGGTTGTGCTTGGTTAAGATAATTACTTATAAAGGCTTTTAACATTTTTGGTTCATATAAATATAACGATATTATTTTATTTATTTGGAAAGCCCTTAAGGGTTATTAGGGGTTGACAATGAACGATTACCTACTTGGGAAATATGGGCAAGAAAATATTATCTATTACAAAAAATACTTGTATCATAGGCAGACACTATGAGCCTGATTCTCATTCGGAACGACAAACGACCACCTGCTACGGCCATATTAAATACGATTCGGTAGTGACACAATGAGGAAAAAGCAATTACCTATCGACGCAATAAAATATTTTGTACGCCGATATTTCTTCAGAACCTACAAACTCCCCTGTGTGGCGTTATCAATTTTACTGCTACCTATTAGCTTATAGGTTGGAAACGTAGCTTAGCTAATTGCCAAAAGTTTATATCATTCCACTTCTGGTCAAAGGCCTCCCTTAAACTTGACTTATCTTTGCCAGCGGCCAGAGACTACCAATCTCCCACAAAACCATTATTATATAAAGGTATTACCTATAATGGTGGTAAAAGAAACTTGTAGCTAGTTAGGTGTGAAAATTATTAAGTCCACAGAATTCTATATTGTGCGTGAGTGTGTAATGCAGACTTCTGCAAATTTAGGTGGTAAACTAGGTTTAATTATACAATGTCTATTTTTGATAGCCCCAAAAACCAGAAATATTTGTAATACATCTTAGTAGGTGTATTTTTTACACATCGAATACGTAACCCCGTTACGGCGGGTAGATTAGAACCAGCAATAAAGTTATTATGTATCGCCACATCCGCTCAACATGCCCGTTAGTTGCGTCGTATCGTAAACGTTTTATAGTCCTCATTCATAGAATATCGACCATTGTTCTTATATTGCTATAAACTGCTATTTTAGTAGATGTTACTATGATATAATTCGTCAAAGTGGTGGACGAGATGAAGGATGTTCTAACAAGCCGTAATTTCTTGCTAAAAATTACTGACCCCATGAATTATTATTTGCGTAAATAGTCTTGCAAACTGTTGCAAATACACGTTAAAACTATTTGAACATTTTCAATTGTTCAATAACGTTGCAACTATATAGTTAAAACTCTTTGAAAGCTATTTATCTTAAATGTACCAGCAATTGTTGCATACGATGAACAAGAAAGTATTGCATATCCTAATAGATGACTCGTCTTTAATTATTGTTAGAAGAAAATACAGCAATAGCGAAGGTACCTATCGTAGATATGAAGTATAAACATGATAGCCGATACATGTGCGGAATCAAATAAAAATATCGGATAGTAGGGCAACTGTTATGGTTCTACGCCGATAGGTCAAGTAGCTTGGCCTCGCGAGTCCCGAGTGTGCTGTGTACGAGTACTCAAATCTAGAAAAGAAAAGGCTAGAAATCTTGGCTTTGTAACGGAAATATTTCGAAATGATCCCATTCTTTCAAAGTTCTATGTTGCTAAAAGTACCCAACAGGGGTAGAAAAAATGTTTTACAATTAATGAGACTATGGTTAGAGACTAGACTTACAATTAGCGCCTCTACATAGTACTCCCAAAATGTAAAATTTTAAAAACGTCACCGTGAAATTGAAAAAATCCGTTAGAATATAATCTCACTCGCGTTATTGTAAATATAAAAAGATTGTGAACCGTAGCATGCTGTTTAAAATTATTTTCGATTGAAGTAGAAGTAAAATTAATTTGTGGTAGAAGTAAAATGAATTAGTGATTAACCAAAGAGACACAAAACGGCCTACCAATCAGGGACTGACATCGAGGACCGCAATCATGTAATCCTTACGTTTTGTTTCACATTCTCCAAATGAATTTCAACAAACAGAAATTACTTACTTACCTAGGATTTTATTAAGTGAGATCACATACGCAATTAAAGTGGTTAATAGCGTATGTGGATTTGACGACTGTTTTTTGATTAATATATCTCAATTAGTACTCTCTTTAATCAAATTTCTAAATCCTAATTGCATAGACTACTTAGTTAGTGACTACTTAATTAACTAAATTGTCAGTTAATATTTTCGTGAAGAATGGGAATGAATCCTTTAAAAAACTATGTAATTGAAACATCTTCTTTGATGTTCAGATTTATGTCTGGTAAATAAATACAATTCATAGTTTAGTAATTTAACGTCAGACTCTTTGTTCAATAATTAATCTCAATTAGCTCTTTCTTAATCCCATGTCAATACACTAATTATTATATAGACTACTTAATTTAATTGGCAGTTAATATTTTCGTGAAGCTGAGAAATTAGAATGAATCCTTTGAAAATCTATGCCAATAATAGATCTTCAGCAGGATTATGTCTTTTAAAATACAATTCAAAGCTATGTCACTTTAACTTGAAAGTCAAACTTGATAGTCTGTGTTACTAATTAATAATTTAAGCATTTGAACATACCACTAAATGAATCTCGCACCAAAATTCAACTCTATGGTAAAAACAAAATTGAAATACGAGATTACGAAGATTACGAAGAACGGGGTAGCATTTATTATAAAACTAGCAATCTTCCTTCGCTATGATGAAACAGTAATATGCTTTACGCTCTTCGGCCAATTATTATTATATTATTCGGTAGAGAGGATATCCCAACAAACTTCCTGTAGGCCTGCGATTTCGTTGACAGTTTTAGAGGACAGCCTATAACATACCTATCCATCGTAAAATAACTGTATTGCAACGATCAGGGCCTTAGAGTAGGGTATGTGTACAGCTGTTAAGTTCAGACAACACATTTATAATTAACTTTCTGTAAACAGTCAAATGAAAAATTCAAGAATGACATTTCCTGTATGATAAATATACAAGTCCTGTGGCGCCCAATGTTTGCGCCTTAAAAATTTTACTTTCAAGCGCCAACGGGTGGGCGGTATTTTTATTTGTGAAAATATAAGTGCAAATTATCTTGGCATGTTGACTTTTATGATTAGGTAGTGAACAGATGATTCTATCTATGGTACCGGGCCATCAAAATCAAATACCAGGTCGCAATATTACCGCTTTGTTTTAAACATTGAGTTTAAAAGTATTGAGTGGGTCACGAAGGCTAAGAATTACCGGGCCATGGGAAAAACTGGCAATCTGGCATAGACAATATAGCCTGACACTTTCGGTGATTCAGGCTTTCTTAAACTTTATGACGACGCGTTTGGTGTATTGGTTAGCGCTCCTGACTATTACGCCGGCCGTCGCGGGTTCGAATCCCGCAAGGGGCAAATGTTTGTGTGATAAGCATGAACATTTGTACCTAAAGTCATGGATGATATGAGAGACTCACCCGTTATAATCGTTGCCTGGTACTTCGTAACTTAAGGAAGATAATTATTTACCACAAAACCAGACAATTGGTGTGCTGTCTGGCGCATATTTATTTATACATATTTATAATGCTGGCTGTACTTTTTGATCTTTACACTCTGTGGCCAAAGTAGGCTCTGTGGCAAGTTGCGATGACGCAGCCAATTCCGGCTTCACTGGAGTGCCTTTCGTAAATGAGCCAAGGGCACGAGGGTACACTCAATGAAAAACACAATCATTTTGGGACATCAAGCCTTGATAGAGCAGGTAAGATAACAAAAAAAGCATAATAAACTTTATGCATTGGTACTTTAAAAAAAAGTCTTAAACATATCTTACTGTCTTTATGTCATGTATGAGATAAACAATAATACCTATGTATACAGGATGTGGCCTGTAATAGAAGCAAAGATTTTATTACGGAATAGTCCTAAGGAATTTTATTAAGGGGCTCATCTGCTGATATAGAATCAATTTTTGTATTACAAAAAAAGGCGTGCTATTAGTCTATAACATCAAGATTCTTTAAAAGAGGTGTTTAGAGAAATTACAATATTAACCGTAGCCTCTCAGTATATTTATGAAAATTTAATGTACGTATGTACGCAAAAATTTACATTTATTTACGAAAAAAGTGATATACACAAATATAATACTAGGAATAAGGATAAGCTTGCTATTCCACAATTCAGGTTTCGAAGTGTTGGTAATTCTTTCATGGGAAAATGTATAAAATTTTTCAATAAACTACCAGAATACATTGTTGACTTACCTATTCATAAATTTAAAACTGTTATTAAAGACGAAAGGGTATAAAGTATATTTAAAAGATAAAATAATGTATGGATTTGCATGATCACCACAAACATTGTTAAACTTTTGAAAAGAAGCATTGACAATAGTGACTGAGTTTGTTGCGCAGCTTCTTCTCAGCACTAGCCCACCACTGTCCCGAAGCTGTGGGGCCTATGTTGGGACATGTATAAGTGCCCCCAGTGGGTCTTTATGCAAAAATAAACGACTTGTATGACTTTTAGAGCATTATGACTAGGTGAAGGTAATTTTGTATACTCTGTACAATAATTTTGCTCTTATAACAGGCCACGCGCTGCATTAAAGGTTTGCGGTAGACTCACATAATGCAATAAGGACGTGGCGACGACCGCGGAGTCAAGAAAGTTAAAATTCTCTTTTAAAGAATGGGCTTAAATAACATTACTTTGTAGTTTGAATAGATTTCACTTTATTACTGCGTGTTTATTATATTTTTGGATTTGTTAAAGTAATAAAGATAAGGTGCAAAGTTTAATAAGATTGAAACAAAACACTAAATATTAGACAGTATCCATATTTTGTAAACAAAATTAGAACTTCTAACTTATTCAAATTAAGCCAACCTATTTTCAAGTCAAAAACAACGATGAGCAGTAGATTACTTTATAAATTTTAAGGTAGCCATATCGATTTGTAGGTTGAAACCCAGCCGTTCATTGGCACGCGTGTTGGGAAAACATTAAGCACCTTGTAGTTGTTCTTGAGAACCTGCGAACTTATCAATCGAGCTGGCCTATTGACCGATGTGGTTTCACGTGAATTAGATTCTACCCAATAATTACAATAATACCCAAAAAGTTGTTAGGGTCATAATCGCAAAGCTTGAACCTTTATTTATTAATATCATAGAGAAAATTTAAGTTCATTTTTAACCTAGTCAAATAGTGTAAACAATATTTTAATAACTTTTGAAATAATATCCGTGAAAAAAATTGATTATCAATTTGATTTAAAAAGACCTCAGTATTCATTCAAATGAATTATTTGGTTATAAATAGGTGCTCGTAGCGTAGTGGTGGCAGCGCTTTGGTAGTAATACCGTAGTGAAGCAACTTTCGGCGCGGTCGGTGTTTGGATGGGTGACCATTCCGACCATATAAGTGACGTACATCACGAGCATCTCCGTGCTTCGGAAGGCACGTTAAGCCGTTGGTCCCGGCTAATATCGATCGGTATTAGTCGTTAAGCCTAGTCAGAGGCCCTATGGGCGGCTTGATAAAAATCTGACAGCAAGGTTGGTCGCTTGCCTTGCAAACACCCCTCCGCCAATCCGCACTGAGCCCGCGTGGTGGAGTATGGCTCATACTACCTCACATTTGAGGTAAGGCCTTTGCCCAGCAGTGGGATGCTTACAGGCTAGCTTTACTTTTACTTTATTTGGTTATAAAGAAATGGTCAAGATTGTTTACAATGTTGCACATGCAAATATAAACGGACTTTACGCTTAGTTTTATGTTTTGGTGTCTGTAATGACTTGATGGGTTGTTGCTTGATTTGACAACCTCATTTTACTTAAAAGCCCCCGTCAGTCTTTGTTGTCTTGAGTCCTACTAAGTGCACTCTTTCAAAATAATACGTCCTAATGTGAAACACAGGGAATATTTAAGTATTTTCTGTTTACATGTTGAAAATAAAAGGCTACCAACCACTTTTAATGGCCACTCAATGTATGCGAGTAGAAGTATAGAGACGCATTACACACAAGTACATGAGTAATTCACATTGAAAGAATGTGTACTATTATACAGTGTGTCCCTAGTTAAAGTGCAATCAGACACAGTGTCTCACAGCTAACACAGCTAATTGTTAGGAAAAGACAATAACATTACTTACGCTCTCTGATTTTCAGTAAACGAATTGACCCATAATCCACCGCTCAGGGGACGTCAAAAATGATTAATTCTGAAGAAAGCTGAGTAAAAATTGATCTTGTAGACATAGCGATCAAAGTTTTTATCCCCTTATCGGGGCAGCCAGCTAGTTCAATGTTTACTTTGAATTGAAAGTATCGATGATAGCTTAGTGACGTTCTCCATGGAATCTTTCATCGGCTGGACCATGTAAATAGATTGCTTTCCTATTTCAATCGTAAAGGCGCCATGAAATAATTTGGAATCTTTGACCAAAAACGCTTTTGTTGTTTGAAATCGAATTTTTCATTGGATAAATCAGTTGGGACTAAATCTCCTCAATGGTCTTCGCAGAATAACAGTACTCTTGACGTCCGAACATAGAAAATATATAATTGCATTGAATTGGTCTACACTATAGACCAATTCAATGCAATTATATATTTTCTTCTTAAGAGTTAAATGATAAAAGACTTCACTTTAAGTTTTGTTACGCTTTTAAGGCAAAATTTTGTAATTTTTGTATGATGCTAAATAAAGGTTTTTCTCTCTCTTACTATTTGGCGTCCGAATATAATGTTGTAATGGTAGCGTTGACCAATTAAAGTGCATGGAGATGGAAGACGGTGCATCCACCATTTTGCTTATTGAATGCAATAGAAAAGCGACTGCTTGCATGTTACGTAATGCCCCCGTAACTATTACCTGATTGCAGAAGGAAAGTTAATGGCATTCCAAATGGATGCCGTGGTTAATCAATTATATGGGGGTAAATTACTATGGGGCATCGGAGGCAGCTCCAATTTAAATACCTTAAAACTGAAGTACTCGCGCTTGTAAAATATTTTGAAAAATGTGTTGAAAATTATGTTTAGTTGTTTATTTGTCGGTTTGGGCGCGCTCTCTCGCGCCTAAGCACTTTGATGGCAACTGGCGTCACCTTTTGTTTAAAGTGACGCCCGTTTGTAACGTGTGTGCAAGCAATATTCGTTGAGAAGTGGCTAAGCACGAGATACCTCGACCGTATACATTACTTGGATGGGTGCTTCTTTCCTTTTTTGTTAACTTACGTTGTTTATGTAGTTTCTGAAAAATGTGTGTCTAACAGCAATGCATAGTTAGATACTTATGCTGTACATTATATTAGACAGTTACTTTATTTTATAACATTAAAGGAGTTTATCTGAGAGCTATCGGCTCCATCAAATCTATCACAGATGTGTGTCTAAAAGCAATGCATAGTGAGATACTTATGCTTTGCATTATATTAGACAGTTTTTTTATTTTTTTAACATTAAAAGGAGGAGTTTATCTGAGAGCTATCTGCTCCATCAAATCTATCACAGATATGTTTCAGAATAGAACCCATGTAACACATGCCTATAAAAACATAGTCCTTTGCTAATGACTTTTTTGATACAACACGGTTGTAATTTTACATAGCATTTTTACAGAATTAATCTTTTACATATTTTATGTCAAAAATAAGAATAATTTTTGCTGTAAGTTAATTATGAAAAGGCAAAAAGGTAGATACGCGTACAATTTAACTTTTTTAGATACATTATCACATTGCCATTGTGATACGTAACTCTATACATAGAGATAGGGGTGTTCCAAAGCAATTCGGAAACTCAGGTCAGTTATAATATATTATGAAGCAGGTTAGCTTGGATAAGGCCGCCCTCGCGATTCCACCCTCTAATTTCCCAAATATAACAACACACACATACATTTTCCTTTCCGGACTAGTGTCTCGTATTATGCAAACTAAACTGTTTTGTAAGCGAAGATAAGTACTGTACTGTCATATTACGACCACATACACCATTACTTACGGGTGAAACGTTATATTATGTAAATAAAATGTTAATATTATCTCCAACGCTAGCTTTGCCTTGGTGTATTTTTGGAGATGTTACAATAAATGAACGTTTACAGTTAACCATATTAAGAGACTAATTGGAATAATAATGTCAAATAACAATAGTTTTTGTAATGCGCTTGGTTTATACAATCTTTTTATCAAATAAGAAGGTATACAATTCGCAAAACAAATATTTAAATTTCTGGATTAGTGCCCGGATAAAATATGTGCAATTACAATATCATGGTGTGAGAAACAATAGAGTTTAAAACAAAGTTTTCGCTGAAATCGTTTGTAACTCCTCCAATCATCTCGTAGAGTTGTTAATTAACCGAAACGGAGACAAAGTGTACAAAACTCGCCGCAACCGCCGCTATATCTTATACCTTATTTCTGCTCAAATTTAACGCACTAATGAAACACCTTGGCCTGAATCAATATGAGTAACGTTGATTTTATCGCGAACTGAACTTTATTTCGTGACCGCTGCCGAACTACGCGATAAGCGAAAAGACGGATCATTAACCCGAGTTGAAAAAGTTACAAAATTATACAGCATTAACAATAGACTTATTATTTAAAAAAAATAAGTAAAGTTCATACTTACAAAGTGATCACAACATCCCGCGGTGCGAAAGACGGCCGGGAAACTTTTAAAGTTTTCAAAGTAACAGAACTCGCGAGTTAGGGTATAAAGGTGGGTCAGTTTCTGTTGCTGATCAACTTTGGAGCCGAAAGGTTTTAGTTGCCGAGTATGGGGTAAAGGTCTAAGTATTCGGTCTCGGGTAGCGAGGGTGGTATTCGGCCGCCGTCGCTCGCGAACTTGCCCTAACTGCTCGCAAGGGATGCCGGCTCCGAACTTTATAGGTGCCGAATTGCGCCGACCACCTGCGCAGTAGACCGACTACCTTTAGTACTACCTCAACTGATATTTATTTGACGCCAGAAATTATCACGCTCGAATAGTTTGAAATGACTAACGCGAGCTGAATAAAACAGCGTCGAGTTACAGGCTTTCATTGTTTTAATATATCATGTTATATTTTCGTAACAATTTCTATTTTCATCTCGGAATATCATTTTACAACGGCGATTTTTTTCATTGGGATTAGTAAAAATCTCTAAAACGTCAGGTTGAAAGCAACGCGGCGACGCGCTAAAACGCTTTACGAGTAATAATGGCGCGTTATCTGCCATAAAATGACGTAAACTGTTATCAGACCGAGGGTACGGTTCAAGCTTGAGGTCCTACTGTAACAGACAAAGTCTGTATTTTTGACCCCAGCCCGGAAAAAAATGCGAAGTCCGTCACGTCACGTGAACTTTTTAAAATTATCTATGCTTATAAGTTAGCTCTTCTAAAAAGTGTGAAATAAGTAAGGCTGCTAAAAATCGGGCTCAATACAATTGCGCAAGTGATTACACACATTTTAAAGCTGATCTGAGTAGATCTATGTTATCTGATAATCTATCTAAAGATAATTTGAGGCGCAGGAAAGAAAATATTGTTTTTTATTAGAGCCTATTTCTGGCTCTCTTATATTATAAATGCCAGAAATTGTTCATTTAATGGGGTGGAAAAGAATTGCAATTTGTCTTGAACATACGATATTTGTGCAGGCGAAGCCTCAAGAGAGTGCTCGTCTATCTTTACCACACAGTGCCGACAGCTGAAAAAAGTCTGTCAGAATAGATTCCTCGGTGAAAGGAAGCAAAGAAGGGTAAGGCGAGATAGAGCGGTAACGACGCCGCGTGCGACACGCAAGCTGCGCGACCGAAGGGAACTCACGGTGTGGTTTTCACCCGCGCCCGCCGCAGTGAACGGCTTTTTCCAACTCAACACTATCGTGAGCAGGGGAAACGCAGCGCGAAATTACCTACATTTCGAACGCCTGCGGTCGAAATATGCTGGCGATAACCTTTCCTAACCTGTAAACCTTTATGGAATGAGACAAATTTGACCCAAGACTGCGGGTGACTTCAATCCGCATGATTTAACAAGTTGCACGCTCTAGAGCAACGGGACTCGCACACAGAGCGATTGTTAAATGTAGACAAAATATGTTTTTTACATACATTATATAATTCAGAAGCTGCGGGTCTTCTACCTGAATATGTTTCGTGAAATCTTACCCTGAGTCTTCTATTCACACGGACCGCTAAACAACGCACTAATCCTATTTTATTCCTACCCTATTGTTCGATTGTTACTTAAAAAAGCACAACACGTGATCTAATCATTTGTGACGGTAAAAATTACTGAGATAAATATTTCATAGGAATGAAGCATGAAAAATTATTCGATCTTGCGTGGGTTAATAGTGGAACAGTCGCTGATTATATTTGCAATTAGACTCATTTTACCTTTTCTGAACTATTTATGAATGACATAAAATAGCCTCAAATAAATGATACGATCATTATACGATTGCAGTAGTTTATGTAGGTTTATTTGTTATTTTAAATATTAGTCAATTGTTGCTTTCTTTTTTCTGTTTATTATTTTCGCTGCATCCATTACCATCTCTCTTTTTTGACGATCGTTTGACTGGCAGAGAATGCTTTTAGCATTAATTCCAGCTTTGTACATCATAATACGAGCATTTTAAATTAATCTTAACCAACGTGAAAAAATTACTGAGTGAAACTCATAAATTATGAGTTTGTATAGCCCCTACTGGGTTGGTGGTACCTGGGCCGTTTACCACAACCCTTACTCTCTATCATAATGCACAGATAATATAAGTTTAGGCATGACATGGTATGTTATGTTAATTTTCCGTATCCAAAATTAAACAGCAGAATTATACTACTCAACACTGTCCAGGGATATTATGTATGAAGTTCTGATAAATGGGTTTTTATTAAATATATATTTTGTATGTTATTTTTAATAAGTTTTGATTTAATTGACATTCACAGTTTTGATGTGTGTAAAACCAAAGATTCACGACATAACAGTGACTATGGTTGAAAATCATTGTGAACAAATTGAACATCATTTAATAACTTGTCGTCTTTGTTTGCTATAAGATAATAATATTAATATTTTCCAGTACAATACAGTTTGCATATTGAAAAGCTAATTAAAAACAACACATTACTCTGAACTCGTAAAAACATCGGACAAATTCTCGTTGCTGTAAAACCACATTTTACTGAGAGACTAATTATTCAATCAAAATACAAATTCAATAATTAAAGATGCGCTTTCCATGTTGCGTAATTAATCACTGAAACGAGCCCATATATGAATCGCAATATTTTGTGGAGTGGCACGGTGAAGTTGAACCCTTGCTATTATTTTATTAAAAAAGCCATATATCTACCAGATTAAAACAAACTACCAATGGTATTTATCTTTTAACCAATTAAAATGATGTAATACTGAAGTTACATTCCTTCTTGACTTTCAGAACATACCATGACGTGAATATTAAATTTTTTCGCCTTCATATACTTAATATACCACATCGTAACAAAAAATGTAACGTAACATACATTGATGAGTATCGTCTGGGCAGTAATTGATAAAAATCCGTCATCGATTGATGGTGTCAACTAGCCTATACATAACAGACGATTATAGGAAATAGTTGACGATTAATTTGATGAGAGAACTTGCAAGCCTTTTATTTTGACATATTGCAGATTTCCCACCAATAAATTGATATGATTAAGTCATGCGAAGTTAACGTATTGACTGTCTGGCACTACAGCGCTATAAAATTACTTTCTTTCTATTTATTAAAATGATCATTCAATCGAATTCATCTATAGAATTCATTTCTTTTGTGATACGCACTCATCCATACAAGTATATAAAATCATGTTGTACTTTACTTCGGAGATAATTTATCGTACATATTCAACGTGTTGTTGTGAGACGAATCTTCGTCGTCGCTTAAACTGTGTGTACGAATAAGAGAATAATAAAACTACGCTACATTACAAAAAGTGAAATTAGTACCTACCAGTATGTAGATACATTTAGTGAATGTATCCTAAATACTTTAGTTTAATAATAACTGGTCTGGAATTGCAGGAAGCTTGGGAAATTTGTAAGCGTTTACAAAACAAAACTTGTACTACTTTAGACAAGCAAAAGACATGTATGTGCTAAACACCAGAAATAGCAATAGACATCGCACATTTAAGGACTTACCACTCAATAGTTTTAAAGGTGCCCTTTACAGATGGCTAAATGGACATTGTTTTTATAGTGTTAATGAATATTTAAATTTCAACCGTTAATTTGTTTTAAGAATAAAAATTTTATACAATTTACTATTCTTCTTCTTCTTCTTTTCGAGTCAATGGCAATTCAACTTACTATTTACTATTTTTATTTATACTTGTCATTTTATGTATTGAATTGATTTATTTGTACTTATTATTATTCTGATGCTTGATTATTGATTATCTCTATAACGTCGACTTGAGTTTGAATATTGTAACTTTATTTAATTAGAGTCTGAATTAAATATTTGCATGCTATCTTTATATGGCTGAAAAAAATGAAATTAATACTTAATGATTCAATCTTAACTGTTGTTTTTCATTATCAAATAAATTTCTTTCTTTCTTCCTTTCCGTTTATTACATATGGTCACAGTTGTGTATTCCTTTAAATAAATTACACGCGTGATCAATCAATACATCAAAGTGATTTTAGAAATCAAATGGAACGGAAGGTTTTTCTTCAGTCGGATTTTGCAGTGACATTACTCACCTTCTCCTAAGATATTATCAATGGTGACAACAACATTGGAAATTACACAACTCATGGGGTTTTAGTCAAGGGGCTGGATTTAAGGTTTAATATTATAGGCAGGTGCTCTCATGCCACTAAACCCTGATGGAATATACCGTTTCCATCAGGAATTCAATCCCAACCTTTTGATTATATCATATTATCCACTTACCTCCTCTGGGATTTGCTTTCTCCTCAAACTGGAATCCTGGTACCGCGTTGGTAGTACCGGGTCCTCTCCTGACACAGCTCTCTGGTAGGAGAGCCGTCTCCCTTTGCTGTCCATCTCTCCGCCATGATTCTCTGGTATGCTTGACAGGTCTAAGTATGAGTGGCAGCCCTGGATTTCCTGGTTCTTCTCGTCTTGGATGATGCGGCGGAGGTAGTTCGTTAAGCCTTCACTGGCTAGCCAGGTCACTCTGAAAAATTGGATCTGGTTAAACTAATACTGGAATATGGAGTTCGGATTTAGATTATTCTAAGTACACAAAACGCCATCATTATAATTTGCACTCGAGAAAACAACTACGTCAGGCGTCAAATCAAACCCCGCGTCTTGCACTACCTGGGCGCATTCTTATTCGATTTCGAATAATTATTTTGCATGGTACAAAAAACCATAAAAAACCAAAAACAAAACAAAAACTACGAGCGCAACTTTTTAATGGAACCAAACCAAGTAATACAGAGTAATTAAGCCCATGAAATTAGACGACTCATATTCGACTTTTTTGTAGAATAAGAGCAAGACAAGGTCAAATCCGAACTGATGCTTCCGATATGTCAAGATCATGACGATACTTCGCTCACTGGGTCATGTTGACATTTGCTATCAACGTTGACACAACATAGCAGTGCCCCTACCCTGTTGAATGTTCAGTATTTTTAACTCTAGACATCTTCCTCGCACACGCTGGAAAGTGGGCTTGATTAGGACGGCAGGATTCAACCAAACGTTATTTGTCTTAGACCTTGTTATTTGTCTTCTTTGACTTGACTTGATACACGCTTCACTTGTGACAACTGCGGCAAGAAATGCCACGCTGCAATTGGACTCCATAGTCACCGGAGACGATGCAGACTCCAGATCAGACCTCCATGACACTGCAAATATCATCTTTAAAGATGCTGTGGCCAATGCTGCTGACACTAAGCATGTGTAATATTGATGCAGGCGCCGATTGTATTTAAAAGCATCGACAAGCTAATACAAAAGGAAACTTTGGTAGTAAATAAGTCGCATCTATTTGTTGTTTGTGATAATGATAGGATGAACCCGGATTGATGTGCCCAACTCGTCACACGATGGTTCCTAGCAGATGGCTATCGCCGCAGAGGTAGACCCAAAAGAAATGGTGTGACGATTTGTTCAGATTTGCTAAGGATTGGGAGTCGTTGGCCATGGATTGTGATAGGTGGAAGAATTTCGGGGAGACTTTTGCTTAGCGGCCGCAGTCTGAAGCACAAATTTTGGTATTTCGAGTAGGCAATATCAATTTCCTGATTTTCTGCTGTATCAAATAATTTTAATATTAGTTAATTTAATTTAACATAAATCTTTAGAATAGGCTCAGTTGTGAGCTAACGCAGATTGTCAAGCTGTAACCTCACGCCACTGGTGCTGTATGCACAGATGCATCAGCCTGAATGCAGCTCCGCATAATAGGCTTCCGATACAGCAGATCTTTAAAGAATATGTTTTTGTTTGTATGGTGAAAATGCCACACCTTGTACACAACACTAAAAAATAGCTTAAGTGAAGCTTAATTATTTTTAGAATGATTTACGTCTGTAAAATATAGCTTTTTTGGGTAAAATGTAACATAAACTAATAAAATCTAGCAAAATTTCATGATGTCTTATAAATCTGTCAAATATCGATCAGCCAATGAGCTGTTTGAACAGATTAAAAAAGATCGAAAGCGGAAAGCAAAATGACATTTGACATTTACAGATTAACTTTTTAATGTACATATCGACATGTTTTGTTTTTTTTCGACATTATAATAAATTAAAACTATTAATGATTGATTATTGGTCACTTAAAGGGTTTATATTAAAATGTTTTGCTTCTATTACAGGCGACACCCTGTATAATAAAAGAGAAATTTATTTGTTCATTGCAACTCTAGTCAACTAATGGCAGCTTATTCGTAGCACCGCGTCGTAGCAATCCGTAGCCCGTAGTTCGTAGCCGAAGCACGACTCTTATTTTGATTGTAAGGTAAGTAATTCGTACATTATATGTAATCGATTGTATTTTTTTTATATATATATATATATATATATATTATTTCAAATGTCTCTTGACTCTATAATCAGCTGTGTTTTAAATAAGTTTTTTTTAAGGAACTGTAAAATTTAAGCTGCAGAAAATAGCTATTGAACTTGTGTCACAAAAAGACGGTGATACCTTAGTTGAGGCATAAATCATTATAATTCAAGATAAAAACATAAGTATGGGATAAAATAAACCACATATAATAATATGAAATGGTTTGTCAGCAATTCGCAACACAGCAATCTAAAATCGCATTTGCCGTTTTCCCCCCATACCTTTAGCCCCTCAAAGTCACCATACATGAACTGCGGAATCATATAACCGCACACATATACATACAGTCTATATCCGGAAACGATCGCGATATCCGGTTACAGTTCAAGTTCAGCATCGATGACCTAGTTACGGCAGGATGCAGCCTTAACTCGAGCCTCCACAGTAGCCTCATTCATTGTTACAGAATGTATTCATTTAGTTCAGTTGCTAAAATTAATGAAAAAACTAAGAGAGTACGTTAATCTTACATTGAAAGAGTATTCACGCGACTAGCGGCCTTTCCTCTAGTTATAGTAGTTTTATATTTATCATCCAAGAAGATCTAAAATTAGCAGGAAAAATCTGCAGAAATTAGCTTGAAAATACGGAAAGACATATTACGCTCATTAAATAAACTTTTAGCGCATAAAAAACTGAGGTGCTGTAAGAAGCCAAGCTCCGTTCATAGACCGCTCTTAAAAATTTTAAGAAGCTCTTTCAGGAAAATAAGAAATAAAACTGTACTTTTTTGTCTTTGTTTCTATGCAGTTATTAATATTTTACGTCAGACAAGGCAGTATGATGAGTGCTGATTTTAAGTAGCCCTTTACTGATATTTATCTATGATAGATTTTTATAACTAAGTAAATGTGAAAAAGGTGGTTGTGGTGTGTGAAAATATATTTTTATAATATTTATAAATATGGAAAGTGGGCAATACTGTGCTGTATGAAAAATGTTCTGCGGTTATCCACGAGAACTGGAATTGCAGGGATTATAATTGCAGCTTGATGTGGAATCCGTCACCGTCACAAGTTACATAAATCATTTTATGGTGGATCCACACACCCCGGCGCATTATTGGTGGCCGTGCTGTTACATGGCAGATACTATGTGACAGCACGGCCGCGTATGTATCTGCGTGGATCCACCAAGAATAAAATAGATCCCAAGTCCTATCAGGTCAAGCTCCACATATCTACTCTCTACGCCAAAACCGTAGCCCAAGCACGAACTTTTGAAGTATTCGTGACGTAAGCGTAGTGAGTTTACTACAAGATTTTATACGTCAAATAAAGGTTCAGCTAGCAATTACATGACAATGCGTCTGGCATTCTTGCTGCCAAATTTAGTTTGTTTTACGTCCGATAGAGGCGCTCGACACGATTCCTATACAAATTGTTTACTTTCGATACGAATACTCGGACGCAACGCAAATTATTCGTGCTTGCCCTACCGAACATTCTAGCGAAGGATGTTGCCTCTCTTCACTTCCTGTCAGGCTGTATCGGAGTCGCCCGCTATTGACAAAGTAGTTTCAATGCCTAACTTTCCCTCGCATGCACATGTAAACTTGTAATTACTAAAACGCAGAACATGTTACAATACAATGCACGTTTCAAAGTTGCTTACCATTTTCATTGGACGTAAACTTTCGGGTGGTGGTCGCATAAATTGTTAATTTTGTTTTAGTTTTTCGTCACATGTAAGGCCAAACTATGTTTTCAATTGTAATTATTCATTGCCTAAGTATTAGGCAAGGAATGACTTTTAGAAGAATAAGAAATGACTTTCAGATATATTCACAGACTAGACATAATTGACCTCTGGAATGCATAAGTGGTATTTCGCATTAAATAAGTTTGTTTTTTATTCGAAATTGTAATAGATACAAAACCAGTATAGACTATAGCACAGGCATCTTCAATTTAATATCCCTACAAACAAAGTTACAAATAACATTAAATCATTTGCATGGCTGGCTATATTAATGACGTAGTTTCCAAATTATTTGATATACGAGGGAATTTAGTAGGGTATCGTTACTCCCAAATACCCGGTACAGTATGCCGGTGAAGCTTATTGGGTATTATGTAACTGAGTCGCAACTAAGCTTGGAAAACACATCTGCGCTGAATGCACTCCAGGTGCATGTTACGTACAGTGCCAAGATATTTTACGGTAATTGTGTACAGGAAAAATGTATATTTATTCGCATTTGCATTCTAGGTGATCTGCATTGGGAGGTCCATTCTTACGATACTTCTCCAATCCAAAAGAGTAAGTTACTTACCGATGGTATAATAACACTCATGCTGTTTATTTATACTTGCAACAGACAGACGCTGAGGGAAGTATTCAATAAAACACGAGATAACTAAAATGAAATAGATTATTGGATATGTTACCTATTAGACCTTGATTTCCGGACTCTCTTCCCGTGCGCTGTGTCGAGGCCAGAGCTCATGGAGATGGCCCTGGAGTTCAGCATCGTGTCCTGCAGGTACGCCTCAGTTAAACCTGTAACAATAGTCAAACATAACATTTTGTACAGACATGCTTAAAGGATCTAAGAGACATTCGACATTGATTTAGACAAACCAAGTTGCCAGTTCTCGTGCAGTTCACTTAGTGAACTTTTTTCGAATGCATATTGCATGAGAATTGAGGCCCAGAACTTGCAGATAAATGACGAGAGCTGACTTAGAAGAAGAACTAACAAAAAAGAATGCATAGAGAATCTAACACTTTTGTCTGCTATTGAGTAGCTCAAAATAAGTAGGGATTTAAAACATGCATTTTGCATGTCTACAAACTTTTGCACATAATAAATTCGAGAGCCGCTAATTATGAAAGCAAAGAAAGGTAATTTATATTATAGCGTAAGATTTCTTGAAAAGAAAAATTGGTCTTCCGCAACAGCCTTATTTGTGAAGTTAACAATGGCAACAGAAAATAGGGTGGCGTGGGTCCCAGTAACAGTTTTTATAATGTAAAACGGTAAGTTTCAATGCCTCAGTATTGTTCGATAAAAAGTGGCGCTAAGAGGGCTTCTCAGAGCAAATAAGAAAAATAATTTCTCTCGGCATTTAATGTGACTACTTTTAATAGTTTTTAAACTTATACCTTTCAGTAACACAGGGCAACTAGATATTTCAATATACTTTTTCTTCGCCTTATTAATCCTATCTCCACTCTAACTAATCCACACCAAACTAACCAAGCCAAATTGGTTTAATATGTAGCCATCAAATATAATTTTAAAATTGTATGAGCTAAGGTTGACATAATATTTATTTGAAGCTAATCTGATCCAACAAAAGAAATTTGTATCCAAAGAAACCACCCTTATCTACAGCCTTACATTCGTTACTATTTGAATGGGAGACTTGGACATAGAAAGTTTCTTATCTAGCCCAACAGTTTATGACTATGGAGAATAGTTAAATATGCCTGTGAATTCAAAAGTATTGGGTTTAGTCACAAATATACCATGTCCACTGAAACATCAAAACCGGTCATCTGAAAATCTATCCTGAATTTTACAGACCGCATTGTAATGCCTTTTAATTACACGGATATATGTCACGCTGATTTAGTAGTTTGCTGCTACTAGGCTCCTTTAGTTTGGCAAGTGGAAGCTGAACCTCTTGGTTTTGTATTTTAACGGTAACATTTAACTCAAATGTTATGACAGTGACAATCAAAAAATTTTTGTTGAGTAATCATATGGTAATCATTCATAATCATTCATCTTGATAATTGATTTCAGGGAACTTAGAAGTAATAATTTTAATAGTTAATACAATTAACAGCAAAGCAGTTATAGTTTCTGGCAGCAAATATATTATCGAAACATCAAACATGTTTAGATAATGTAGTTTAATAACATCAAAAATCAGTAGTCTTTGATTATATTAAACATACAATTTATCAAAAATAAGAAAATAGAGAAAGTATCAGACTCATTTATTTCGGCGGTGAAAACATATTTTTTTTTATTTTTGACTTCCTTTGAAAGGTTCAGCTTTTGCTTGGCAGAGTATAACTACTTAGTTATTCTCGTATAGAATGAATGCCACGAGGGTGTTCTACTCTGATAACTTCGATCGATTGGCTCAAACTTTGTTTTTAAAGCTTAAGGGAAAGCTTTTTAAAGTAAATAATTATTTAAAAGCGTTTCTAAAAAAGTATTGTAGATATTAAATATTATATTTTAAGCTTAAAAGCTTTTACGATAGATCCTAGACTCAATTAGGCGGATACTTTTTACTATGGTCGATAATGGATATTTAGTACTGACTAAAGCTAATCTTAAGTGCCGCATTTAATATTTAGGTGCGAAATCCTATTGAAAATCACGATAAGTAGCCATAATGGCTGTACATTTCAATAACTACAGTATTCTTATTCCATCCCATTAAAAGTCGACCTATTAAATATTTCACCGCGTGAAAGAGATTACGACCCGATTCGCTTTGCGACTTACGTCTCGCTAGAAACTCCATGTCAAGGGCAAGTTCATTCATTCGTTCGTTCGTTCTTCTGCTGAACAGGGGAATCTCGCTGACGACAAAAGCCGGGAGCTACAAAAGACCCACTCTTAACTACGTCGCTGACTCTGAACGAATGGCCGGAACGGAAAATACGTAATTAAAACAACTAAAAGTCCCTACATCTCAGCATTTGAGCGAATTTAAAGACTAAAATAGCACGCCCGCTTTGCTACATTTAATTCGAAGCAGATTGCTTCAAGTTGTATATTTTATTTCTTTTGTTGTTGCTTTATTAGATCTTTATACGAGAGATCTTAATTTACGAGGGAAGCGTAAACTTTGATTGTAGGTTCTGTATGGGTTTGTGTCAAATTAAATTTATTTAATCATTAATGAATCGAGCCCATACAGTCGTCAATTATTATTGCTTGATTGTATCCATGTCTAAGCTTGGTAAGTAATATTATGCTATTTTGCGTGGCAAACGTTGTACTCTGAATTATTTGCTCCTTTTCATTTTTAAGCTATATAAAAGAAGTACCTTCTCTTCATTCTTAATTTTTCTATATACTATTTTTGCGGATTTTTTTCGTTAGAAAGATGCCTTGATCGAGATGGTTCTCAGTTATGTAAGGTGGAAAGCGAATGATTAGTTAAATGTCCTTACTATTAATGCTTTCTGAGGAGAGGTGCCCAATGGGTTGGCTGGTGCAAAGTGGCTGGCTGCCGACTTGGTCTCCCTGGCTTGCAGACAGACTGGACTCGCTGCAGCCCACCGTCGACGATGACTTTAGACTCATGCTACTGCTCACCTGGAATATATTATATCCATAAATATTACAAATTCTAGCAATAGATCCACATCCCATCATCGAATCTGAATCTGTCTTGCTTGCCGCTTGGCTTAGTATAGAGTAAATGTGTAAGTTTAAATGTGCGTATGTGTGTTTGTGATGTCCGAAATGAATATACTTACTCATTTTCTTTCTTTCTTAAAGACTTAACCGTACATAAAAAAAACATTATTGAAACTAACGGTTTTCCGCCACTTCTATTATATTTTCTGTGCTTCTACTGTGCAAGATATCAGTTTTTTTTATTTAATCCCTTTTTTCTACATACTTAAAAGAAAGAACCTAGTGTTAGTTACAGCACTTATAAATCGATATCGGGGGGCCCGATTTTCATGATTTTCAGTGTCGCCCCGAATAGGATGATAAATAACTATTAACATAACGGGGCTGGGGTGAGACGGGCCCGAGGCGAAACGAAAATCACTAGGACCGCTAGTTATACATAAAAGAAAGTAGCGTTAGTCACACTACATATAACTGGAGAACTAATGGACCGATAACCATAATTTTTATTAGTTTGATTTGTTTTTGGCCTGTAGAGCTGAAATCCTTTGAAAAATAACACCTTTTTCCCCAAAAATCTTACCCCAAGGGTGAAGGGCCGTAACTCTGTATTGGATCAGATGGTGTCGCGAAGATCAGCTTGTCAATGAGACTTAACAGCCTATGTCAATCACTGCATGAATTGCTTTGATGAAAGATTACTAACTTTATCAAAGATGAATAGATACAAACCTTGAGAAAGAACAAATAAATTATACCTTCTACTAACTACGACGAGTATTAAATTAGAACTCTTCTAACTGAGCTATCGTTCGCTAATATTCTAGTGTTCAATTCCCAATCGGATAAAAAGTTCCCAATTATAAGAAAGATACGAATTAACCATTCGTTGCCTTTGTTTGGGAAAGAGACATTTGATAAATATCCTTGGACATTTCACACAGCGCCATCTGGTCCCAAACTAAGCAAAGCTTGTACTATGGTAACCAGACAACGGATATAAACATACTTAAATACTTTTTTTTGTAAATACATACATATTATACATAGAAAACACCCAGACCACTACAAACAGACATGTTCATGCACACAAATGTTTGTAATGTGCGGGGATCGAACCCGCGACCTCTGGCGCAGTAGCCAATTTCTTAACCACTGCGCCAAAACGGTCGTCAAAGAAAGATATAAGAGAAAGATATAAACATAAAATAAATATACTATGATTCAATAGGAAACGATCTGTATGTCCTTATCATTTAGGCATAACAACGGTAAGGATTGTAATCGTAGTTACATAAAATATACTTATTTATCTTTGAATACAACAATAGCGCTCTGAACGCGACGTGAGTTAAATCCGGTTACTTTACAAATGGGTAATAAAAATTCTTTTTTAAATTCGTTCCAAGCCACTTTGCTTACCTTATCACTGGCTATATTTTCGCCCTCAAGTCTACTGTTTTCGTTTAGTGATTGCAAGGACACCGACATGGAACCGCGCCGCGACAGCTGCGATGACTGCTTCTTGAATATCTCTGTCGTATTTTTAAGGAAACTGTCCAATTTCTTCCTGAAAAACGAAGATTTCCTCTCCAAAGGAGATTTGCCGATGGAATGCAGATCTAATTCTGACTGCGAGAAACTCTCGCGTCTGTTCAACATAGTTTGATCGAGGGAGAGTTTTCGCTCACGACATTGAGTAAGGGACTTATTTTTAGGCAACGTTGCTATTCCAGCTACTATGGCCAGATCAGAAGGAACCTGTTCAATGTTTATTGAAGGAACCTCCGTATCACTAGTCTCAGGGTTTGATCTAACTTCTAATTTTTCTCCGGCACATTCATTCGAAATATCTGACTTTTCAGCGTGTTCTGTAGAATTTCCACTATCTGTACTGTTTTTGCGTTGTCCATCATTCTCATCGCTTTTATTGCTACTATTTGGTTGATCAGTAGATTCCGTGCTCATAGTTTCCGAACCGTTTAGTTCAGTACAGTTGTCATTTGATAGCACAGTCTTCATCATTTCCTGGTTGGTGGCACTCGGTGTTTCCTCTTCGCCATTTT
Organism: Pyrausta aurata; assembly: GCA_963584085.1. Classification (NCBI taxonomy): domain Eukaryota; kingdom Metazoa; phylum Arthropoda; class Insecta; order Lepidoptera; family Crambidae; genus Pyrausta; species Pyrausta aurata. Next base: position 2,482,192 of record OY757251.1, read on the forward strand.
GAGCCTCGTCAAAGTCATCATTATCGTTAAAATCTTTGTTTTGCATTATTTTGCTTCCTCTTGGCGCTTTTATCCGCATACTGCTATTCATTTTAACAGTCCTTAATATTTCTCTTATTTTAAGATTTTCTTTCATCGATTTTACGTCCGACATGAAAGTGTTCGATTTATCTTTGTCGACGTATTTCATTGGCGAGTCCTTTTTGGACTTCTGACGAAACCGATCCATGTTGCAGTTTTTTTCCAGTTATTGCGAACTCACTCTATGGATTTGATGTACAAAACCAGTATCACTCAAAACGACCCCATTTCACGTCAGTTTCACCTAATTTTTATCACTATAACTCGCGACGTTACACTTGTACAAATAAAACAATCATAGTGAAGGCACGAACGGCGATATCATTAATCGCAGAAGTAATCAGCACCCAATCCTGTCAGCGCGGAATAATAAATATTCAAGTGCGGAGCTACACTGCGATACGAATACGCGATACTTGGTAATTATTCGATACAATAGCAATTATTTCGTTCCGCAGCGATGTTAAAGTTATACTCTACGTCAGATAGATAGTAATGCGACGTCACGCAGCACAAGTGTGCCTTGGTAAACACAACGACGGCCACGACTGGGCTAGTGTGTGTCGCTTCTTCGGCTTATCTTGAAAGATATCTCGAGAGTCGAGATAACGTTTGATAATATCACCAATACCATAAGCAGCGTTTAATCAATCCAATCAATTCCTAACTTTCACGTGTCATTCTTAGGCTCTAGCCATAGCTGTAAAAATTAACATTTTTAACATTTTAGCGCAAACCACATAATAATATATACAAGGTAAATCAGCCTACTGATTCAAACTATAGTTCCGTGCAGTGGCAACTTCGCTGTGCTATCTTTTTAGTAACGGAACTCTAATAAAAATAATGTATTCTATACTTAACTATAGTTAAACAAGTCAGTTTTGTTTGATAACACATTCCTGCATAAGTAGTTAATTATGGAATGTTATCTAAGAGTCTTTTTGTTTTCGTAAAGGTTCTTGTCTGAAGCCGTAAGTAAAATTCAAAGCAAAAATCTCAGTACTGTCAAAATTTTATAGAATTTTAGTGCCTGGCTATCACCTTGAAAAAAAAATTATATACTCTATAATACATACCGCTTGCTACAGAAAACCGTGGGAAAAGCATGTTCAGCAGAGGACGTCCTTTGATTTGAAAATTGAAAATTGTAGACGTACAAGCGTAGTTCAGAATGTATGAAAACGAATAAGACCAAATTTGTCTCGTTCCATAAAGGTTTACGGGTAGGAAAACCCCCCGCAAGCATATTTCGACCGTTGGCGTTCTAAATGTATGAAACCTCGCGCTGCGCTACGACTGCACACGATCCTCTTAACAAATAAGGACGGACGTTTGTCATTGACGTGTTGAATAAAAATGTAGGTACAGGTAATCCTACTACTATTATAAAGGCGAAAGTTTGTAAGTATGGATGTATGGATGTATGGATGTTTGTTACTCTTTCACGTAAAAACTACTGAATGGATTTGAATGAAACTTTACCTCAATATAGCTTATACATCAGAATAACATATAGGCTACAATTTTTGAGGTTTCTAATGTGAGGTCGTAGAAAAACACATTTTTTGCGCTACTAGACGGGACGAACCTGAAATCCACGCGAACGAAGTCGCGGGCAAAAGCTAGTTTATTATAATTTGAAATCAGAGATTGAATACCAGACTGATTACCAAAATGGTTATAGCTATTAAATAGTTACGGCTGCCGCGCGCCGCTGCTGCTATTTATGTATGAAATTATCAGCAGCGGGACTGTCGCGCAACCGTCGCGCTGTTATGTTAATGTGAAATCGCTCTAAATGAAAGCTTGTAGAAAAGCAATTAAAACGAGAGCACTAAAATTTATTGTGACATAATTTCGAATCGTTCTTTTTCCGTTACTTCTTCGTGACGGGCACGTCAAACTCGCTGACTTGAGCGTCGACCAGCTGTTTGCTTCTGAGCTTGATGATCGCGTGGCTTGGCACGTTGGGGTCCTCCATCTCGAACTCGATCAGTCCTGCAACAAACAAGAGGTTTATCCTACTGCTGGACAAAGGTGTAGCCTCACATATGAGCAAATGCTCCACCATGCGGGCTGAGTGTACTCAATACTTATAGCTGCATAATGTACAAAAGGTGTTACAATTTAGGGAATATGCAGACGATCATTATGGATCCTCTCGGGCGCTGCAAAATAAGATACACAAAGAGAGGAAGCTAAACTTTAAAAGTTGAGGAATAAATAAAATAAAATTAAAGTGTCAAAGTTCTTCTAAATATTATAATAGCACTTAGAAATTAGTAATTATTTTATGAATATGTTATTGTTGCTTTTATCAGATATATACTATCAGGTAGTTTATTACATACATTTATATTCTTATTGACTTAATAAATGTACTGGATGATGTTAATTGAAAGCGGCAAATTGGTGTTGTTAGTTTGTTCTGGTTACGTAGAGAATGCTGATTGCATGTGTATTTGTGTTCAGTGTAGAAGTCAGGGTGAAAACAGGCAGGGTTTTTTTATATGAACACTTATAGCAAGATTGCTTGCTCACACACACACGCACACATAACACACACAATCTCCCACACACTAACACCTGCATGCGAATTTATTTAAATAAATAAAGTGAAAAGCATGACCTTTCACGTTTTGTTCTACTCATATGCTCGCTAAATATGAGAACTTGACATAACAATGGTTTAACGCACACAATGGCTTTATTTACAGGGATAAAAGCTTCTAGAAAGGGTAAAAGCATCGAGATGTGAAACATGATATTAGTGCAAAACAAAAGCACAGCGTCAGACATCTTTACACGACCTGTTTAGCCTCCATACACTGCTGAAAAGAACCTTCAAACATAAACAATGCAGATTCCCATAAAGGAGAGCTTACACTTGCCATTTACATCTTGTTTCAGTAAACCACATTAAAATTATCAACGCCAACATCTGCCGCCTGATTTAAATACTTTTACTCCAGCCTCGTTGGGCGGACTTTAGTCAATTTCTAGTAGAAATCAAATAAAATTAATAAAGGGGAGAATATTTTTTGACTATTTTTGCTATCTAAAGACAACTTCAATAACTTGACTGATACTTATTTCCTATTCAAAATAAGTGATGACTCAGTATTCTGTTCCTACCGAGATTTTTTTTTAATAACTTCGAGTCAAAAAAAATTTGACGTTCAATTTAAGCCATTGTCAAACGGCTAAAATGTTCACCAATACTTGCGTTTTTACGTGCAGCTTCAACTATATAGCCGTAAGTGTATGCTCTACCTTAAAAATTAAATAAGGAGATTTTATTTAGTAACATTATAAGTGCTGCATTCACGTCAAACTGTCATACTAAAGGATATCCTTTATATTGTAATACCATAAAATTAATATTCCTATCGGAATAGAAGAACAAGAAAAAGCTGTCAAACGAAACCGATTTTGGATGACAATAACCAATTTTAGTAAGTAAAGTACACTGAATAGATAAATAAGGTTAGAAATGCCCCGGTTAGTGCAGCAGAGGTGGGCTAGTTGTGAGCATATGCACGAGCAGTACTTCAGTCGCGTGACAAGAGCGTTGCACTAATATTCTGCAAGAACAGCGATTTTGTTGCACCAAGTATTTAAAAAAATACTCATTGATGACTGTGCACGCACATTACTAACAAAATTGCTACCTTAGCACGCAATGTATCGCATCCAATTTGCTTGGTTCGCTTGCGTACACAACGATAGGGATGTAGCTCACGGCACAGTAAAAATATCGATAAATGGTAATTTCCCTACTGATGTTTTAGGAGATAAAACATTATTAATTAGTTAAAATAAATATTGTTTAGTATTTATTTATAACAAACTAGCACCCTCCCGCGACTTCGTTCGCGCGTCTAAGTTTTACCGTTCCCATAAATCGTAGAATTTTTTATAAGCCCATACGCATTACTACTTCTATAGTCTTCCCCTATAAATATGCTATCTAAAAATGTATCTGACATAATTTATAACCAGACAAATAGATTCTGATAGCGCGTTCAAACAAACAAACAAAAACATCCAGCTTTTTAATTAGTATATTTATATATTATAGATAAATGTTATATGTATTTTACGTCCTTTGATACAACACGTAGACCGGGTCTGATTTTTTTTCTTATTTTTTATGTTGCATGTAGTTTTAATTGTTTTTGTTTGCTATTAATAAAATAAAGTGTTTTAAACTTATAAGGGGATATTATCTTTTTATTAAACAACAAAATGGAAATACTATGTACGCCTATTGTCAATTATATGTAATTCTTTCGGATGCTAGAAAGAGTAGGCTATTGCTATTGTGCCGTGTAGATATCTACCCTATCATAATCAACAACACCTAAAGGCCGTTCCCACGAAAAGTTTCTCATTGAACACCCTTCGACAACATCAGAGCGTAGATGTCCACCGGCAATATGACCTTCTGAAGATTGCAGGATTGCATTGGACACAGTAGACCGCTTGCGACCGATCGCTGTGGAAAACTGTGGGGTCTATATAACTATTCTGTTTAAACAAAAAAATATATTAATAAACTCTTTTCTTGAGAGCAACATCAATCAAAAACATGTGTCAAAACATTGCGTTTTCAGACATGTCAAATTATTGTTTAAAATAAAATAAAAAATATGTTAATATTAATTTATTTTAATTTTATTTAAATCAAATTATTAATGTTAAGCAATTCGTAAAAGTATTAATTTTCTCTATTTCAAGTAAAGTATAGCAATACATTTTTTTTCTTATTGTTTTTTATCGGAAGGAAACCCTTTGATGCGATCAAATGTGCCGTAAAATTATATACGCAAAACTAAAATCTTATGTTTTTTTATCAATTCATATTGAAAAAATACATTACACCGGTAATTGAAGTTATCGATATCGATCGACCTAAAATATCGACTTTTACCACAACGTAGTATTTTGACATTAAAGAATGAACGTAGCGGAATAATGATTGATGGTTCCACAGCTAGCAGCTCTGTGATTGGTAGTTGGTTTTACGTACTAATCACACCAATCACAGAGCTCCCAGCGGAAAGTGTGATTGGTTTGTGATATTGATGCGTTGATTCATTGATTGGTGCTTTTGGCACTGCAGCAACAACGCCGTACCGCCCACCGGCGACACAGGTTCTCATACAAACGAACTGTCAGAACGTTTCTAACCTTATTTATCTATTCAGTGGTAAAGTAACTTAAAATGAGATAACCTTTCGTCCAGGTGATTTATACTTTTCTTCCTAGGTTAAATATATTAGTTTACCGCATGTAAACAGACGACACAAAATATCGAACATGCAGCCTTAGTGTAAAACGAAAAAATATTTATTTGCACAAAATATTCGTAAACATGCATTAAATGTTATTTTGTCTTTACTTTTTACATAACGTTAACGTTTAAGAAAAGAATAAGCAAACCTCGTACTTTAAATGTAAACCGGATTGGCAAATATAAATCGTAAATTGAGAGGCTTCGATTTGGACTAATTTACCTCTTAAATGAGAAGTTGTAAGGGTTATTTTGCTGTAATGAACAATAATCAATCACCGATCAAGTCCTAACGTTTCAGAAGCACAATTTCTCTTAAATATACACAATTTCATTTGAAATTATAAAAAAATCACATGAAAGAAATTTTCAGCGAGGCTCTTTGGGGCTCCTAACTGTTTGACAGCCGCCAAAAATGGTTCTGCTACATCATATCTCGCATCTCTTTTTATCGGGTGCGTCTCATTTGTTATACAATCATTTGATATAATTCAACTTTAATAACGATCGCTTTACATAAGAATCATTTGTTATAGAAACACATGATATAATTTTGTTTAATATAACGTTTACTTCACATAATATTCATTTTATATAATACCATTTAGTATAACGTTCATATCTTATAAAAACATTTGAAATAAAACTTATTTAATATATCGTTCATTTGATATAATTTTGTTTGACATACGCATTATTTCATATAACTATTATTTGAGATAATAACGTTTTAAGTAATGATTAAAAGAAATAACCGTCAAATTCATATAATCTTCACTTGGTATAACTTCCATTGGTATAATTTCAATTGTTTTTTTAAAACTAATTATCAAAAATCTAAATTATGTTAACTCCGACTCGCCGTGGTCACTTCGCCGTGGTAATTGTCTGCCCGATACTAGAGGTAGAGTGTAATTTAGAAGCCGGAGGCGCGGAGAGGCTGCACTTCCCGCAGCGCCGGAGACGTGAAAATAATAATGCATGTGTGCTTGCTTGCATGCTGCATGCCTGCTTGCATGCTGCATGCCTGCTTGCATGCTGCATGCCTGCTTGCCTGCTGCATTCCTGCTTGCATGCTGCATGCCTGCTTGCATGCTGCTTGCCTGCTTGCTTGCATCATTGCCTGCATCCTGCATGCCTTGAATAACCTAGCAGCTGCATTTTTTTATGTAATTGTTTTTATATTATATGATATCATAAAAATTGGAGTTTATTTGAAGTTATCATTATATGTTTTAAATATTATTTAAGTAGAGAGTTATCGTACATGAATGTTATACTAAATGTTATTATACTAAATAAACGTTATTTGTTTTAATTATTATATAATGTAAATGTTATATTAAATGTTGTTATATGAAATAATTTTAGCTCAATCGTTTGTTATACGTTTTAAAATTATATCATTCAAAATTATATCATTCCATCATTATACTAAAAAAGTGTTATATTAAGGCTTAGATATTCCATTTTTACGATGTTTCGATTGAGTTTAAACATGGAAACACTAATTATTTAAATCTCGAATCTATATATGTTATAGAAGAAGATTACTAGAAAGCTGGATTGTGGTTGGAAACACGATTGTAATTACTTTGCTCGATAATAATTGCCTCAGAAGTGGGCCCCTTTTTTTTCGTATTTTCTATGTAGTTTTCAAATTATTGGACTTATATTTATGAAAATCACATATTTTAGTAGGTAATTCCATTCTACACATATACATGTTAAAATGATTTCAAAATGTTTGTTATTTAGATCAGAATAACGAAATATCTAAAAACACTTTATTTGACCTATTTCGACTTTTTTGATCTTGATTTGCTCAAGCTACACAGATGTGAGGAACAGAGGATTATAAGAATATACATTTTGACCACATAAGTGAGATCTCAGCTATGAATCAAATGTTTTTTTTTAGTTTTTATCGGTGTTATGTTCAGGCAAAGAAAGGTCCATTTTTTTCATTAGTCTGTATTCTTTCTTACAAGCAGCAAATTCTTCCAATTGTCTTTTTAAGATTACTTTAGACACCAAAGATGTTTAGGGCGTCCAATCGTTTTTTTCCAGTTTTATTAACATTTTCATTCATAAAACACTGATTTAGTGATTCTCACACTTGTGACGATGGTGATTCGCGCAACGACTTTGACGCAACAGTTGATCGTCGTGTCATCTCTGTTTTATACATGCAAGCAGAAATAGCGCTATCTTTTTATTCAAATGACAAGCACGAGATACCATTTCCTCATTCCCCTTGACGCCACTGCGAACGCTGGACCTGTGTCAATTTTTGCAATTTTATTTGCGTACTTAATTACGTAAAACACCTAAGAACTAATAATAGCTAATTTCGCCGCGCCGCGTCACGCTCAGTTGGATCAGCACCAGTCTTATACTAATCAAAGGTCGCGAGTTCAAATCGGGGGTATCATGAATATTTTTCTACATAGTCACAATATTTTTTTAGAAAACGAAATAAGTATTTATTTTAAGTTTTGGACATTTTAACATTTAAAATAAAAAAAATTAAAAATAAAAACTAATTAAATTTTTAGGTTTTTTTTTAAAGTAGCAAATCCTATTAAAAAAACTACATAACAATGAAAATAAATTTCAAAAAGAAAATTAGTATCAAAAACACCATCACCATGCGGATAAATCTCCTCAATGCCATGAGGATGGAACCCCCAACCTCTACGTGTTAAGCAAAATAAAAAGAGAAAGGCTGTAGCGACATATATAACTGTTGTGAATAAATGAACTATATTTTTGTACCAATCGTAGAGATGAATCCGTTTCTATAGTAACAATATAAACAAAAAGCATAAAACACTCATGTCAAATTATTGTAGTTTTGAACATTTTCTCTATTTGGAAAAATCAGAGCTAAACCATAACTGTAGGTTTAGCAGTAATCTCAAATGCTAAAGCTGTGCCCTGGTGACTCTAGTATATTGGAGACGAGAAAATATTATATGAATTTGAGGGAGGGAGAAAATTATTAGGTGATAGGTCTATATTAATTTTATTTATTTATTTACATCTAGACTCCTGTGACAAAATACAAACATTGGAGGTTAAGTTAAGGTCGGTCTAGCTCTCTTCGTGTATGGAACTCAGGTTTCCATGTTATTTACGTACGTACGTACACATTTTCTGAATCGTGTAGTAATAATGCATTGACTATCTATCTCTTATTTGGTGACATGGACTTGAGCGACGAACATGGAGATTACTCAGTATAATCCAATTATATTTGCATTCAGAAATGTCAAATCTGAATAATTTTTTCAATTTTGTTCTGTCGAAAATGTGTGGAGACTGTCTTAATTTTATTTTTATAACCGTTCCTCAAATTGCTGTTACTGAATATCCAAAACAACTTTGGTGTTTGTGACACATAATAATTCTATTAATCTTGTAGTTAGCGCCAAATGGCGCTTCGGGGTCACGAAGGGTTCCGCACCATTATCTATGAAAATGGCATAAACATCATATCTGTTGTCAGGGAGTCCCATACAAAAGATATGAAGTCCTAATAATGGGGCAGCCCCTCATTATAATCATTATCAGAGTAGATAAGTTGTATGAGAGCAACCTGAAAAAAAAAAACTGTTTTTTAAGTTTTTGTTTTTTCAACGGCAACATGAATACATCCTTCCTGAAAATTTCAACTGTCTTACTATCACGATTTATGAGATAAACCCTGGTGTTGCCCTTTCGGTGTAGGAACTCATGCTCATCATAATTCATTCCTTGTAGGGAGGTGTCTCAAAAATATTAGGCGGTGTGATTAGGATATAAAGAAACCCATGCCAAATTACAGTTTTATAGTAAAAAAGGTTTTATAGTAAAAGTAAATAAGCTAGACTGCAAAAAGTCAAACATGGCAAAACCATATATGGTTTATCAAAGTAATTGTGTGGGTGCGGTGCTCTAATTAACAAACCTAGACAGTTGAAATATGGCATCTAGCTAGGTAATAATGTGTAAGCGAAGGAAAAAATCTGAAAACAAAAGAAAGTTTTTTAATTGTAGGGTCTGAAACCGTTATAATTAAGTGGATGGAAGCTTGCACAAAATATGTATTAATGATTTATGAATAAGCAAATAAATATTTCTATAAAAAGTTATGATATCCCAACAAAAACATCAATGTGAAAAATGATAGCCAAGTTCAATGCTCAGTATATTTGATAGTGAACTTCGCCGAAAAAAGTATTGCATCTAAATGAGAGATTACTACTAACTACTTTTGCCTTACTATTTTCTTACTTTCTAACACATGATAGTCAAGTCATTTTTATAGTTCAGGCTGATATTAAGCGAGTAATTTAAGCGTGGTGTGGGTGACCTCGATAGTAATTACTTTAAACCATTAATTTACTTAATCCATTTCACGGGACATCCAAAATATACGCGGGCGACGTCGCGGGAGACGACTAGTAAATAAAAAACTTTGATATTATTAAAGGATTACTGAAACGATAAAGAAACCTTTGTCTTTAATTTAGCTTTCCATATTTGTAATGTTAAACGGAAGCGTGAAACATACTGCGCAGACCCTAGATAAACTGGGAACAGGGCAAGAGAATGATGATGATGATTTGAAATGTTATGAATTTCAGTGTGTAAAAAAAAACCATGACAAAATTCTCGTGATGGGTGAACTTTGACTTATATACCTACTGGTTTGTACGGAACCCTAAATTTGAAGTGCCATATCTGTAATGGTCTTCAGTCATCATCAATTGGAAGACTGATGGAAGATAGTATTGAGACTATAACTGTGTCGACAAAAAGGATCTTAATATAAACCACCTAAATGTTATTACATTACATTTCCTACACCTATGGGTTGGCTGGAAGAGGTATCTTTTAGGGATAAGCCCACCTTTGTTCACATTGTGACTTCTTGTACCTATTTTCTGTACATCTTATAAGTGCAATACAGAATATAATAAATGTTATCGGATATTCTTTCTTGTTTTTATAATGGTTACAGGTTGCTGGCATTAAGTGCTGACCAGTCGTGTGAGAATGAAATGCCACTCTTTGCGTTCCTTGTTCTTTCGATAAACGTTTAGACTAAAAAGCATGTATGGTGTACTAAAGAAACCATTTTGTAAAAGTTCTTAGGGGTTCTGCTAGATGGCGTGGGTATGTTACTTACAAAAGCGCATGAAGTATCTTATTCAAGAAAATTTTGTTCCTTAAATAAACACTAGATGGCTTAATTATACACGAGATTTGTAAGACAAAGTTGACAGAAAAAGTTTTGTGCGGGGGTGCTGGTGGGGGAAGCGCCCCGCACTTTTAACAAGGGGGCGGGGCTTATGAGATAATTTGACGGAATAAGACGGCCTTAAACAAAATTATATCATGTGATTGTATATGTTTTGAACTTTATATGATATGTTGTTATATTATATATTACACACCCCTTTTTATCACACTGCTTTATCCTACTGACATCTCGCTTTTGTCGTTCTATTCCGAAAGGGATAATAATTCTATGAGTAATACCTAGACCAAGAGTGTAGGTATGAGCTAAGTGTGTTTACTTACAAGCTCTTAGCGTAAAGTGACCTATGACGCACATCTCTCTTTGTCCGTCCTGTCTCCTTTTTTTGTTGTTAATAGGTATTTTCTTTCAAATCTTTTGTATTGTAATTACAAAGTAATCCAATCCAATGTGTGGGTGGGTTGGCATTGCAAAACGTATATTATTACAATAATATTTTTGTTTATGCTAAGGGCTAGTTAATCCATCAACAATGCCTACGCTCTCTAACAAAGACAATATAGCGCAATAAGGCAATTATGAAATTCTGGAACCATTTATTTTCTGAATAAAAATGCGACGCACATAATACCCACCACACGCACAAACCTAATAAAAACAAGACACAGACATGAGCTTTATTTTTTAATCACTCGCGTAATGATGGCGAGTGATTTTCGTTCGAAGATATATTTAAAGTCAACGAAAGTAACTCGTTTTCGAACGAAAATTACTCGTAATGCTGACGCGACGCCTAAAATTTTCTAATAAAAACTATCTATTAATATTATTACCTATTCGTCTTGGCATTTTATCTTTATCTTTTGTTAAGCCCCGTTAGTAGTTAGTACTACTTACCACCCTCAGCCACCACCTCATCCTTATAGTTGTCCTTCATGGACCGTGCCAGTATGTTGTGGTAGAAGAGATTCGCGTTCACTTTGATCTCTGGCGTCACTTCCATCTTGGAGACAGCCTGGATGAGTACTGTCAGCTTCTGCCGCGCGTTCATGATCAGCTTGTCGACTGAAAGAGTTTGTACATGTTTTATTTCAAGAGCGTACGTAGTTGTCAGTGTGACAGTAAATGGTGATCGTTTACTTTTGGCGCGAACCAAAAACCCAGCTACCTAAACCTGAAGTAAGTGCGGCAAAAAGATTGCATTCTATGCTAACTCAATAAGGTTTTAAATTTAACGTGTTTGTTGAGACTGAACATCATCTCCCAGTGAAGACATGCATTGCACGAATAGGTAATAGCATGCATTGCTAATAGGTTAAGTATACCTATATATTATAAGTAGTAACGTAACTTTAGTCAGTAACGTTCGACCAAAAAATACGTTTTTATTTACACTCCTGAGTCTCCACTATTTCAGGTCTAACATAAGAATAATGAATAATAATAAAGAATATTGACCACCGCTACAAAATATTATAACTGAGTTAACATTACTGTTAAAAAAGAGAAAATACAATTGGCATTTAATGTGAATTCTTAAAATGACGTCATTTATAAATCTTTAGCTAAAATGGAAAACAAATACGTTTCTTGAAAATAAATATTCGAATTTAGTGAATTGTTTTTCAACAATCACTAATGAGTTGAAATGAGTTCATCCGAAAAGATTGAGCTGTCGTCTAAACAAAAGGTAGCCTCGGGGCTAAATAGCATGAATCAATAAATGGTTGACATCGCAGCGGAAAACAAAATAGATAAGAATTTGTTTAAAACATTTTTCCCCGTTCCCCTTTTCGAGATGGCAGCGAGATTGTGCTTATCTGCAACATCATTAAACAGACAGCAAAGAATATTCGCCGGAGATCACAAAAACTCCGGTGTTTCAAAGGTAAAAAGATATTTATTTTAATTTTATCCCAACTTCCTTTGGACGCTGGAAATATATTTAGTAACACAAAAATACTTCTTGAAAATTACTTCATTCAGAGTTTTTGAATACTACTTCTTATATTATTAGTTTTTCAAAAGGTTGTGGATATTGCAATGGAATATGAATTTTAAAACTCGTTTCCATATTTCCCTTACATTCGATTGCATTTCCAATACAGAACTATAATACCCTAGATATTTCACGACTGGATTGCTTTATAGTTATGCATATAAAAAACGTTGCTGCAAACGAAGCCAATTAATATTACATTCGTTCTTATTAAACGAGCACCTTACAAAAAACTTCTCTCTTAAAAAGGGAGTTAATTTCAAATGCTCCATTATGGCTAAAAAATTACACATGATTTTGCAGTATGCGTTATAAAAACCTAATTTAAAACCAGTCCAGTTTTTTTCTGTATTTAATGTACATAATTTTATGTACGAGTACATATGTATATTAAGCTTAAAATTCCAATATTTTTTGTTAATTACAATACTGTTTTAAAAATGTGTATTATTAAATTTCTGTGCAAATGAAGCATAGAGTCTATAGACACTCCACAAACACCTGCAAATCTAAATAATCCTTTTGGCTTACTGTTGAACATTGAGGGATCATTATCGTCAACACTAAAAATAAATAACATCGTCATTCTTTGAAAAGTCATCGAAACATGGATCCACAGGTTTATCGTAGCTAAAATTGGGTACAAGACATATCCCTACGTAGGTCGCGTAAGCTCCAACACGGGAAATTGGAAAATCACTGGAGCAACTCAGCAATGCTGAACGAAACCGATTCGCTGCCACCATGTCGGCCTGCGACTGACAAACCGGTGAAATACTGTTTTGTGCGCCGACTTCCAATGCGTGAGTGGAATAAATAAATAAACAAATATGCGCCATACAACCAATCGTGTGGGCTTCGAGGGAATTTTCTTCCTTGTCTCATGAATTCCACACAAAAATTTACATCTGAATTAAAAGTAATGACGTAATTTAAATGTATTAACTGACGCAATGCATTAAGCACTATCTGCACACTGTGGTGTATCAGGTATAAAAAAGAGTGGTGTATTATATTATATGCATATGTCGGCGTGGTGTACTAAACACAGATATGAGCGAAGTCGGTTATACGTTTTTACGCTGAACGACAATGCTGTCCACCATGACACTACAATCCAAGATGCTATGGCCAAATGATGATGATGCTGAAGTAGTAAGGTAACCACGAGTTATGAAATGCGTATTATTAAATAGGGGTGATGAGTCGGGTATTGATGAGGTTGCTGTACTAAGCATAGACAAGGTTGGTGAACTCACAGTCCGACTCGACCTCAGGCACCGGTTGCACCTCGTCCTCTAGAGCGTACTGGATTGCAGCAGGCACCATCTGCGACCGCCGAGTGGTTGTAGCTCCTGAGGATAACACCACAAATGTTGAAGGACCGGCAGCAATGACGTTTTCAAAGTGACATCTGTTGTTTAGTTTTTGGCTATTCTTTAGATAAGTTGGTGGCACTACAGAAAGACTAACATGGAATACCCATGACAGATGACAGATGCACTGAAAATTGCATCGCTCAAAAACATCGATCGCTCACCCTACCACCCCCTGTCGTTCATTGCATTAAGCAATTATATTACACATTAAGTATGTAGCCCAAAACATAGGTATACAAAAGATTGTTGTGAAACTAACATAAAATGGCCAAAAATCGGTTTATTATTGAAACGGTCGCGTCACGATGGTAATTAATTTAAGATTAATTAAGATACTAGGCAGCGAAATTTTTGATGGATTATGCGATTAATTAGAATGATTTTGATATTTTTAAATACGGAGCACCAATTCTATTTTTAAGCAATAAATTTTTGTTAACTTGCGGATAGTTCAGAATCTTACTTGTCAACCGATCAATTATTTTTACCGGTACAATAGAGAATATATCGCAGAAGTTTTTTTTTTATGCAACCGTATTATTATGTTTTTCTATCATAATTGAATAAATAAATAAGGTATTTCATGGTGATAAAAACTTACCGACACTAGAAAGCAACTCATTGATTTGCTGTAATGACGTCTTCATCTCAATAATGAGTTTCCCCTTTTCGTCCAGTGCCTTTATTAGATTTTTCTCCTCTCGGTCTTCTGCTGCGATCTGGTCACGAAGCTGCTTCTTTTCATTGACATATCTGTGGAGAAATAATAAATCACTATCTGTTCTGAACAGAACTTACGACAAAATACGACCTCAGTGGTGTAGAGACTACACCACAAGCCCGCTGAGTTTCAAGGCGTCCGCAACTCCGAGATGGTATTACCGTTGTTTCTGATTTCCATAACCCAGTGCAGCTACTTACTTTGGGGTCAGAGCAATGTATGTGATTAGTGTAATGAGGTCTTGGAATGAGGTGCATCATAGTAATGCAGGATTTTTAGACTATGTATAGACATTGTAATCATCCATGCGAACACTATGAAAACTTAACCTTACATTTAGATTTACTCACAATCCGGTGTGATCTATGGTAAGTGATAATAGCTTATTAAAAATCATCGATACTCAACTTCGTATATAAATATTATACAGCTTTTTGATGCTACATACTAGTGGCTAACCTAAACATTGGTGGCGATCGAATAATTAATTTTTAGTACTAGTGACGTAACCAAATGACGCAATCAAATAAACTGCTTATTTTCCCAAAAGCAGGTAAGTAGTTATAAAGTAGGCGGCACATTTAATTAAAGCAGCCACCTGCAACTACAATTAGATGCATAGTTACACAGTTGCACCGACGTTTATGCCGGGCTATTTCGCAGACAGTCCAATCTAATTAAGATGGTAAATAGGTATGGAAAACTATCCTTGATTGAAACATAATTCACAGGTATATTTAGCGGATATTTATTAAATTTTACATCTCGACTACTGCTGTATTATACGGTGGAGGTATTGGGAAGGGACCTTAAACGTAAAAATGAACTGGAGGGATAGATTTGAACTGCACATTATCTGAAGTGAATGTTTCCGTAACCTAAATAAACTTCGCTTCGGCTGCCGTAGCCCAGAAATTTTTTAAGCTGAACTGAACTTCGTACACTTTATGTTAGGTGCATAAGCACCGATGCAGATAAAACTTGCACTTTCCCGCCCGCCTACTTCGGAACTGAAAACATTACGGCAGAGCTAAGAAAAGTTATACAAAATAACGAAACTGTATTTGAAAAACCGAGTTCGCTTACAACTACTTTATTTTTAAAATGCAAATGCGATTATTGATGAATAACTCAACCTTCAAGAAACTTTTTTCATTTGGAAATATTTGATACTTTAAACCAATTCAAAAGTTACATCATAGTCTGCAAACACAAAAAAGTACTACGCAGGATACATTTAAATAACCTTTAGATTTTCCGAAAAAAATACATTAGTTACAATATAGTTATTACGCTTATCTGAAATATTATTTTGAAATTGATTTTGAAGTCAATAACTTTCTTACACACACATTTTGTTTGTTGAAAGTAAAAATTGGAGTCATTATAATAAGCAGCTATGGACGAGCAAAGGCAAATAGCCCTAGAAAGACATTTGCTTACAAGGTGAGCTCGATCAAATGCTACTTAATGTTTTAAGGAAATAAATTATTATCATTTACCGTTTTCAAAACCGATTTTTATTTAGCTCTTTACGGCGTTTTATGAAAGCGATTTAATTATTGAATCATACAATTATAATTTTATAATCGCATAATAATCACAGTTGAATCTACTTCTTGTAGCATGGCATGCACATTTATTAGACATCATAACGAGATTTTAAAAGTATTTTTGAATCACTCGCAGCAATATAACGAGTAATTTTCGTTTGAAAACTTATTATTTTCGTTGTCTTTAAATTCATATTCGAACGAAAATAATTCGCCATCTTGAAGCGAGTGTGGGCCCCTGCTCTCTCAATAACTCGCGACAGTGCATCCGTATTACGCACCGCTTCTTTCGGCCAGGCCACAAACGCGAAAAGTGTTTGCATTTCCTTGCAAATTACCTTCCTATCGGTTTGAATCGAAACTGCAACAACTATGCGGCGGATGCACGCCACACACCACACGCCACACGTCACACATTGCTGCGAGATCGGAGGCTCAGCGAGTTTGAATAAGCCTGCTGAAATAAGCCGACAGCCCCGTCGAAGGTAGACTGCTATTCCAACGGACATTACTTCTGAACAAACTGAATTTAGAGCGCTTCCACACTTAGGCGACTAGCTAGAACGACAGCGCTGCTGTTGCTTTATATTGTACTAGCTTTTGCCCGCGACTTCGTTCGCGTGGACTTCAGGTTCGTCCCGTCTAGTAGCGCAAAAAATGAGTTTTTTTACGACCTCACATTAGAAACCTCAAAAATTGTAGCCTATATGTTATTCTGATGTATAAGCTATATTGTGGTAAAGTTTCATTCAAATCCATTCAGTAGTTTTTACGTGAAAGAGTAACAAACATCCATACATCCATACATCCATACTCACAAACTTTCGCCTTTATAATAGTAGTAGGATATTCTTCTACTATCTACTTAAAGTAGCAATAGTAGACGGAAAAAGCAAAATTATGAGTGATTTAATGAGTCGAATGAAAAAAGTTTGCAGTGAACTTAAAACCCGCCGTTTAGCGTTATAGGCTTATAGTCAGTAACGTCAAAATTATAAAGATATTGTCAGGTTAATACATCAAGAAAGGTTCAATAGAAATGTATGAAAATAGGGCCAACTGGACAAGCAGGTAAAGAAATAGATAAAAATTACATAATATTTTTTCAAATACAAACATCTATAATGATATCTAATATCTAACATTCTAAGTTACATACATAATTGTTTTATTGGAGTTAACAAGCGTTGTGATACACAATTTTCGATTCGTGAACAGTGTTCCCGATAAACAGAAGTATAACGAAAGCTTTGTATAGGGCCCCCCGCCAGCACCCATCATACATGTAACATTAAAATCATTGTATTCGTGATGCATTTGTTTTAGACCTGAAAACCAGCAAGAGATCTACTCTCGAAGACGCTTTACACTGTAATTTTTTTATGGTATCGCATAGAGGTTATTCGGTCTGTCATAATAGTTCTAGCTACCTACTGTTATTGAAAATAACTATTGTTTTTTTTACCTTGGTTCAAGATTTTACTCTAGGTAACTCATATGTTGGCATGCCAAATGATTCAACATTTATGTATGCCTGCTGTCTGGCACTTACAAAAAAGCTCCACAAACTTAATCAATATCTCTTTATAAAAGAAACGCAAAAATATTTACACTGCTATTTTCACAGTTTTGTCAGATTATGTTTCCTCAGAAGAAGACGATACAAATAATAAAATTACAATTAGTCTAAGCGAGTTCTGTCGTAAATCAGTACTTAAATTACAGAGTAGGGACACAAGACCAAAACAATCTCTACATCAACGTTCGAGGGCAGAAAACAATGCATTTCACATGCATTTATTACGCGAATATGTCGGCAATGTGCTCGTGAATAACTCGTTGTAACATCGAGATGGCCACGTAACCGCTGGGTATTCAGGAAATCAAAATACCGTTATTTATAACGAAACGTAATTTCCCTGAGGGTTACAGTTTGGGAACTCCACGCGTCGAAGCCTGTTTCAAGCCACTCGGGGATGTAATAATAGATTGTAATCAAAAGTCTTGACTGAGTTTTTCAAGCAGAATCATGGAGTTCAATAATGCATTAAAACTGTGATTGAAAAAATTCAATTAGAGAAAATAGTGTATAGGTCTCGAGTATTGAAAAAGTTTTTCTAAAGTTGCTATTCGCTGTGTGCAAGGTGCTGGGGAACCAGAATCGATGACAGCGCTTGCAGTGACCAAAAAAAACAACATTAGCGAAAATTCAAGTACAAAATTGAGCATTTTATGGCCAGGGCAACCTTTGCTTACATTATCCTAAAGTTTTAGTTTAGGCCCTAAACTATCAGCGACATTTTACTATAGAACTGACAGTAGCTTATGACAGAAAAGCGTATATGGTGCTACAACGCTACAGCGCTACGGTGCTACGGTGCTACGACTAGGAGGTGATTCGTAGCTCTTACCGCAAGTGATTTTACGTGTTCTCCGCCTCAAGTAGGTAAGATAAAGTATCGTAAATATTGCTACCCTAGGTAGATCACATAGTTTGTGCCATTAAACAACTTTTACGTTGTCTTATAATGGCACTTTCTTGAACAATAAGGATACTCATAAGAGATTATCGATAAAAAAGTAGGTACAGTTGACAATAATCCTACTACTATTATAAAGGCGAAAGTTTGTAAGTATGGATGTATGGATGTATGGATGTATGGATGTTTGTTACTCTTTCACGTAAAAACTACTGAATGGATTTGAATGAAACTTTACCACAATATAGCTTATACATCAGAATAACATATAGGCTACAATTTTTGAGGTTTCTAATGTGAGGTCGTAAAAAAAACACATTTTTTGTGCTACTAGACGGGACGAACCTGAAGTCCACGCGAACGAAGTCGCGGGCAAAAGCTAGTTAAAATATATTTTTAGCCAAGTATTATCAAACAAATACATGTATACACCCTACAAAAACTTTTCACTTATTCATTTCCTTTAGATCTCTGCAACTATATAGAATGATTCAAATAATTGTTGGTATTGCATAATGCAATAAAAGCGCCGCATAATATGATGACGGCATACTTCTTCAGAATAGGTTATACGGACCTGCACCCATTATGCCCCCTATAATTATCCACCAACTGTGGAAAACACTTCACTTTCTCATAGGACAAAAGCTTATTGTTGACCAATTCTAAACCCAATCGTGATGAAATAAAGATTACAATTGATCGTGCTAGTAACAAATGAAGCTATCGATAAAGTTAAATTATTGCTACTGCTTTTGAGGACGAAATAGAACGCTATTAATCCACTAACTCTATTTTAATGTCTTTACAATAGAAAAGACGACAACGACGCACTGCACCAAGCGACAGATCGCAGCCGATGGAAACTGTTGGTTGACAGAATACAGAGTCACGATACTCAGCAATGAGTGACCGATTAGGAAGAGAAGAGACAATAGAAAAGAAAGACAATTGTCCAACCTAAAATTATTTCCCTGATACTCTAATCGAGAATTTGCACATAGACACAATGAGTGTGACTCCCCACCTCACAGATGAAATGAAGGATTGCGGCCAAACTTTTGACTTCGAAACACTTTTTTAATTACAACCTACAAACAAACAACAAACCAACGTAACCTCGAAACATGACATCCGTAGTTGCTATTTCCGGAGATAAAACATATTCCTTCTAGTGATTTAAGTTATTCATTTATTGTAATTCTGTTTGTGTTCCCGAATAAATAAATAAATAAATAAATCAGACAGCTGCAACAGCCAATATAACAACGAATCTTAACTCCATGAAGAGTTAAATTAAATAAATTATTATTCTTTAAACAAATTTGACTTTTCTTGACTTGAAATAATATTATTCCGAAGCAGAAATGCATTAAATTAAAGGCATTTAGGTTTTCAATGGTCAAATTAAACATGACAGATTGATTAATTATAAAATGACAGATTTTTTAAAAATACAGTTACTTATAAGTGTTGTTGCATTAAATCCCGTGTGTTGATTAATACATGTATGTATGTATGTATGTAAAAATTAGCCCTTTGTCTACCATTTGGACAAATCACAGTGCAAAAGTTGGAATGAATATTATACGTCGTGTATGTCTACTGCAACATCATCATCATCATTATTACCTTCCTCAATTCTAGAATCTTCTGTGGTCAACAAAATAGGTTTTTCTTCCATACACTGAATTCTCAATCTTTCACAATCATAATGTATCATCGATTTCAATCAAACAAACTAAAAGATTTAAATCGATTTAAATTCAGCCAATAATGGTGGATATTTTTGTCGGACCTCCGTTTCTGAGAAAATTACTCAACAAATCCACTTCAAACGACATTATTTTATCAAAACATCGCCAAGTATTTATTACAGAAACAATACCTGTCCTTAATTACTGAGAATCTCGAGATGTTTGTGTCCCTCGTTTAATCTGTTTATGTTTAATATTGATTCTTAAGGACATTCAGGGAAAGTAGGGGGGGGGGGGGGGGGCAACCACTGCAGAATCACAAGGGCCAACGAAAAATAAATCTTTATAATTAATCTTTACACTGATCTTAGATGTTATTTGAGTTACGAAAAAAAATCTTTTTCATCTCTCCTGTTCGGAAAATATAGCTTTCTTGTGTAGATAGCCGGGTGGAAAATAGCTTATCCATCCCTAGGGTGGAAAGTAATTTAGTTTTAATTGACATGGCATAGAGTCAAGGCCTGCAGTCAAAGCTTGGACCAAAGATAATTGATTCACATCATGTTATTAAAATAACAAAAATTTTTGCTTAACTATAAATTGAAAATCATAGTAATGCTAAGATGTTTTTTTTTATTTTATAATTTTCAGTGTCATTTCAGGAAGGATTCGTCCAAAGCTGTTAAAACTTTTATAAAAAAAAAGAAATTATTTTTGAATTCTATTATTATCTGAGGAAAAAATCGATCGATATTCTTTACAAAGATTTTAATTATTTGATATTTTCTGCTTTTTTGTACTCTGTTTTCATGTATTCGTGCCGTTATTCTTTCTAATCGTGTTAGGTGTTGTTAGTACTGTAAATCAACTGTCATATTTTGTTTAAAACTTGAGTTTTCCTTTCTCGCTGAACTACATAATACCTCACCAAGACATCCACAACCACTTTTGTAAGTTTAATGTTTTCCTCACAGTCGAAATGAAAAATAGTATGTTTAACTCGGGTGAAAGCACCCATTTGACTCTCAAATTATTGGCGCTCTCACTTCGTTCGAGCACCAGAAACATCTCCAGTGAAATGGGTCGCTTTCTCCCCTTGTATAACAATCTACTATTTAGAATTTAATATCAATTGAACCATAAAACAAAGTTTTATCACAATCAACGTTCAACGCTGAGCGTCTATCTGTAACTCAACTGCCATGATTTATAACAATTCTTTTCAAAATTTGTAAAGACTACATGAAAAAATTCGTTATGAAGGTAAACCTACAGCAATAATCACTTCTTAAAATACACCCCAACATTGGAAACACTCACGTTTCTTACCGTTCCCCTAACTGTGCCGATGTGTGTATTATTCTCCATTAAAGTTTCTTTGAACACAATAACTCTTTCTGGTTATTTACTTCGTGCTACAGCCATTCCAGCATACTCCAAGGCTAGCCTATCCATTTAATACATAATTGTTTTGAATAACTCAAGGGCACAGAATATATAAGAGGCTCCTCTTGTTTACTAAAACGAGAGAATTCGCCGTCGTCCTTATTATTTATGACACAAAGGACATGTCTGATATAACCTTTCCCATCTTACAAAGGTAAGTGGGAAAGTGCACGTCGTATTAAAGGGCATTCAGGTTGGCGCCTAATATGCAGAACATATTTATTCAGAGACTCGTTAATCATGCGTGAAACTTGAATGTATTAACGTTGAAAGTTGTGTTCTTGAACTTATCAAATGCCCGAGGATTAAAAACAAGTCTTCTTTGTTACAAAAACAAAACTATTATGTAGCACCCGTAGACAAGATATTTGGATTGATATTTACAAAAACCTCATACTTGAGGTAAGGCAGCAGTAGGATGCTTACAGGCTAACTTTACTTTATTTTACTAATTACAAAAAATGATTCCCAGTAGTTTTTTATTTGAATCTTTCCCTAGGAGCAGTACACAGGGATTTTCTGCATGGAACGGGTATTAACTTTCTGCCCGCTAATTCGAAAGCGGTGGTTTTCTTTAAAGGTGGATTTCAATTCAGAAAGGTTACATATCGTTTACAAAGAAAATTAGAATTTACAGATTTTGTTTATAAGAAAACATTTAAATGAAATGTATCTCGGATACGTAAAAAAGCTTTTATTTTTTATGTTTTTACTGTTTGCAAAACAAATAAACACAGCGGTCAGAAAGAACTTATTTATTTATGATTCACGTTCTTCAAAATGAATTTAATATTTGAGGTATACTCCTACAATGTCGAACCACAATCAAGTGAAGCCGCTCTTGAATACAAAACAGAGAGTCTACCCGGTCAGAATATGGCTTTAATTTCTACAACAGCCTTCTTTTTCGCTCACGGTGGGTTATGGGTATGAGTGAGCAGGATAACAGCAGGTGTCGAAAGTACGGCCATCATCTTACTAGTTGCAAAGTAGAGCGCGAAGAGAGTCAGGTTTTGGTGGCCACTCACAACGACTACACCAGCTCATGAATTCATGATATGAACCAGACTGTGCTTGCTCGCTTGTCATTGCTTAGACCCTTTCCTTGCCATTCACATGTTAATCTCAAAGGCTTATCAAAAGCGGCTAGGTACTTATTTCTATCCTACTTGACTACAATCTTACAAATCTAAGTATACTAATGTTTTAAACGCTGCAGAGTTTGTTTGTTTGAACGCGCTAATCTACACGGAACCAATTAAACAAAATGTGTTGGATAGCTTATTTATCGGAAAAGGTTTTAGGTTAAAAAATGCGCTGGGCTAAAAGATCAAACAAATAGGCTGCCTTTAGCATTATTAACCACTGAATATTAGCTATTCAGTGTTACTCGTATTAACTGATACCTAACATCTGATATTGTTTCGAAAATCTATTATAGCATAATCTATTCAGAAACACGTCTGCGATGGATACTTTTAGCGACAGATACACATATTCTGTGGATACAGGCATGTGATGGATACTTAATGCGCAGTTCACTCCTGGCCTACGTTCTTCAACGAGTCGAGCACGAGATATGCTTGCTTGCAGTCTGTCATGATAAAACGTATCATGACAGACTGCAAGCACGCATGTCTCGTTCGATGGATATGGTTTGCAAAGGGCACTCACTGCGCCGTCCACTCCTGACCTACGTTCTTCAGCAAGTAAAGCATGAGGCATGCATGCTTGCAGTCTGCCATGACACGTTTGCGATAGATACGTATGCGATGGGTACTCCCTGTGCCATCCGCTTCGGGTCAACATTATTCAGCGAGTCGAGAAAAAGACATGCGTGTTTGCAGTCTGTCATAATACATATGCGATGAATCCATATATGCGTTGGGTATACTCGCTGCGCCGTCCGCTCCTAGCCAACATTCTCCAGCAAGTCGAGAGCGCGACATGCGTGCCGCAGTCTGTCATAATACGTATGCGATGAATCCATGTATGCGATGGGTACTCACTGCGCCGTCCGCTCCTGGCCTACGTTCTTCAGCGAGTCAAGCATGAGACACGCGTGCTTCCGGTCTTCGATGAGAGCATCCCTCTTTGCACTGTTCACGGTCAGTTGCGTCATCAGCCGCTCTGTCTGGTACGTTTGTTCTTTCAACCTTTGAAACATATTTTTCATTTATTTTGCAATTGTGCAGAAATATGAAATAGGTACAAAAGCTAAAATTAAATACAAGATATTCAAAAAAAACATGTTCGCATTCAATTTTCCCTACACGAATTTTCCTACATTTCAAAGTAAATGCTAAAACTATATTCTTATAAATTAAAAAAGAGCCATTGAGTCATATTTGACTCATGAGTTCGAAGAACAAGTCTCATGAATCTCACGTGGCTCATAATACATAATCATAACTCATAAAACCAATTAAAACAAATTGTTGTCACTGTCCCACTGCTGGGCAAACAACCGAAATCTAAATAAAAATAGTATCTACCTCAACAAAATTCTGTCAAAAGATGGCACCAACGTAGCCCTCTGAAGTCGCTTGCAAATACCCATCACTTCTTCTAGCTCCCAGTGAATGGAATGTTGACTCCCGGCTTCCAAGTCTTCATATAGGTCATCCAAATTGGTCGCTTCCTGTTTAAAATAGCTTTGATTGATGACTATTACCATGCAAAATGCTAAATACCGTTTTCTACATAGTTCGTAACAACTAGATTTCGGATCGCCCACTGCGGATGTCAGAATAAGTTTAGTTCTGAAATACTTACCATTTGGTCTTTGCCAGAAACAGAATGCTTGCTTGACCGGTTTAACCTGGCACAAACTACATACCCAGTGTGACATTTATTTAAACATTCAAACTCACCTCTTTCCGAATTAGATCTGGAAACGATTCCATCAAGAACGCGACCTCCCTGCGCACGAGTTTGAGTGTTCGCGACCTCTCCTTCATGTTAGCCTTTATTTCCTGCGTGAGCTTGTTCACTTCGTACTTCCGGTCGTCCAGATACTCCATGGCCAACTGGCCCATCTCTGTGGCGCCCATCAGACACTTGCCCTGCGCTCTACAGTCCAGTTTTAAAGCTTCTAGCACCACTGTGAAGTAGGAGGAATCCTGAAACGAAGTGTCTGTCATCATCGTCATCATCGTCATCATAGCTGTCTGGTAACAACACATAAGCTTTCTTTGTGAATGCTGAGTGTACCTGCTGACAATTGATTATACACACTTGTGCTGCGCTCGGCTTGAATCGGAAAAAGCGCCTACCTAGCATTCGCGGTACCGCGGGCGCGCTACAGAGGCGCACAATATTAAACTAGATTAGATTGATTTTTCAATAACACAATAATATGTGGATAAAGTTATTGGTTGTGCAATAATGTTGAATAGCTTTATTCAGATTACTCATTAAGAGGATTGTACAATTGTTCTTAATATATATATAACAAAATTTACCTTTATTTTACGCGACCTTGTGCGATTCTGGGACCATTTTGGGTATGGTGAAATTAACTAAAAGACTATTGTTTATTTTATATCTATGAAGCTTTTTATCATATTATTTGTAAATATACGTAAACGGTTCTGTAGATATCACGTAAATTTTAGAAACGCCTAAATGTTCTCTCTTGTTAAAATATTTTTACAATTCTGTTCTGATTAATTCACAGAATCTGTCGAGGTACGTGGTCCTAGCGCAGAATTGATCACACAACTCGGTTTGTTGTACAAATATCGGCGGAACAAGTGCAAATTGAATTTTTCCAACGCCTGATGCGTTCAGGAAAAGCACTATCATTTCTAATACCTGGACCCAATATGATGCACAGAGAGAATATTGATGAATCCAGAAATGAAAGAACGAACTTCAAAAGAGTAATATCACGTTTTCAAAAAATACACTAAAAAATTTACGGTCCGCCGATTCTCGAATTTAAATTAAATCTTCCATTTTGTTTTAATCAACGTGCATAAAATTTTCCATTAGAATACTGTGCCAAAATGAAGCTATAAGAACTCTATACTAATCAGAAGCCAATAATTGCAAATAAAATAAAACACAAAAGAGGTGTACAAAATTTAATTAATTTAAAATATCTTATTTTACTCAACACACTTACGAAGCCTTCTTAACAGGCAGCTTTCTATTTAATGGTAATAAATTTTGGAATAGAAACTTCAATCTTTTGCGGGGCTTCGAACAAAGGCGTAAACCGCCCTAGGCCATGGCCCTACGAACCGCCCGCCCGCCCTAACGTGCGAAAATGCGATACTCAGATTGTTGGGAAACTACTTTATTTAGACCAGGAGGGCCTCAATTCTCATGCGGTTCGCAATTGAAAAGTTCACGCTTTTTACGACACGACAGTTTCATCAGAACGATAATAGAGGGAAGAATAGAAGGAAGAAGGAAGAAAGGAAGACCATGAATAAGCTATATGCATCAAATAAAGTAACAGTTGAATGTTGCGTCGTATCAAGGGGTCAAGAGAATGGTGGAAGAGCGAAAAGAATGAAACTCCACCGACAAGAGATTAGCTCTTAAATTAGACGATAATGATGAGGTGAAATGATATGTATTTGCCTAAAATACGACTTTACATATTTGGCCTTGAATGTAATTATTGGTAAATGCAGGGTTGGTTAAAATAAATTGGACCCAGGTATTTAAACGATCTCCGCATACAACTGACCTTTTTGAGTATATCCAGTATCTTCTTATACATGACCTTGATGGCGAGGGCGGCGTTCTTCTTGATGTTGGCCCGCTGCACGTAGTTGGCCACCACCTGCTCCTTTTTCTCAGGGTCCAGTTTCCCCCCCACTTCGTAAATGAGACGGTCTCGCAGCTCAGCCGACTCCAACTAGAACCATAATAGTCTGTTTAATTAAAGCGTGACCTGAGAAAACGCGGGAAATTAAAAAAACACTGACTTTAGTAGAAGACAATTGATTTGATACTTTAAATCATCATTTTCATGGAAGTGAAGGAAGAACGAAAGTGTCGAGTTATTTATTAAATTACCAAATTACTTTTAAATTAATATATTACATGTATATTAATTTTATGTTTAATCAAATGAAGGCTCATCATTATCAATGATGGCAATGAGGAATCCTGGAATATATTCCTATTTATCAAACCTATAATCATCAATAAAGATATTCATATGTTCTAATTATCAGCCAAAAAGGACAAGATCATTTTTTTCCTGCAATCAAAGACCTACCTTAAACATCTTGAAAACGTTGCCATGATCAAACTTTTAACAAAATTCCAGGCTTTCGTTGGACAGACTCTACGTAATTACAAGTTGTTACTGGCCAGTTGCAAAATTACAATATTTAAAAAAAAACTACAACACTGGAAGAAAAATTACTAATAAGTGATTCTCTTCAGATACATTTTGTATAGAGGTAGGTTCTCAAGAATATTTTCTAAGCCAGTGAATAAGCCCTTCGCTTGAAGGCTGCCTAAGAAGCCCATCCATGGAGTGCTCGGGATTCAAGGCATCTAAGACGGCGGCAAAGTAAGGCACTACTTTATCTCCCCGGCGAATAATCTACTTTATGAGATTAGAAAATTCGCGCTCGCTGCACGGATGAAAACTTAACTACACAAATAAATCTTCTGGACGGAGGCCATTTTGTTTAACCGTTGTAGAAACTTACTTTAGTCCACCCCTTATTTAAAAAATATAGTCCAGGTTTAGAACCACATACCTTATGATAGTCAATGCAAGTCCCTGCAACCGTATTAAAATCCCTATAGACAATTTTTACGCTATCAAAAGCTATACAGTGGCATAAAATCTCAATCCATCCTAATTAGACTAATTTAATGGAAACTTTGACTTAATAAATATTCGAAAATGAATATACAATTATTCAACGGTGTGATATTAAAGAGTGAGCAAAATAAAAACGCCGTGGCGTTAAGTTGCGAAACGCTGTGTAGGTAAAGCATTTCGTTTAAGTACGTTTTTTGACACGCGAAGTACATACTAACACTTACACCTACTCATGTCCTCTACTTAGATAGTTAATTATTAAGAGCCGTAATAAATATTTATCAACCAAATTCAAACATTATGTCGACTTCTTTGAAGGAATAGGACTTTTGTTTTCTAATTCTAAGGTAATAAAATAGAAATTAAAGTAAAAACAAACTACTTACATTACACATTAAAAATAATTTTACCTGAGTCAAACGAAACTTTTCCATTTTCTTCTTTTTCGTGTATCGGATGCGATCCAACTGTTTTCGTTTGTTGAAGTTCTCTTGGTAGATGCTCTCTAGAACTTTCTGTGGGCAAAGAAAATCCGAAGTAAGAATCTTCGGTTATAAAAACCTGCAAAAAGTGCGAGTTGGACTCGCCCACCAAGGGTGCCGTACTAAATTATGCAGAGTGAAGTTTTAACATACGTATAAGTAAGTACATTTTAATGGTTTTTAGATTATAAAGACAAGCTCATAAGGTTTTTTTTCTTGTCTTATAGGATAATAAGGTTTATAGGTCGACAAACAAACATAAGGTATGTACGGAACTCTTTTAAAATTATTTAACACGTTCCGGGACAGTGAACGCCTACAGGCGTGAAAACAATAAAACATCTATTGTGTCTGGAGTAGTGTCCCGGAACGTGTTAATGGTATAATGTGTCACTTGTGTGCTATTACTATTTATGCTAATCAGTGATATTTACCTATAAAATCATCAAACGTTCAAGTACTATTCAAACATATCCCTTCACATACCTTAAGAAGCAAAAGAATCTAAATTATTATGCAAAACGTATTCACCGAATTTTTTTTACTAAGTCCTCAAAAGATGATTAATCTATGGCCGTAAAAGTTGGGAAGTGACAAATCCTGAGCTTAGAGCGCGGAGACATTTTCCGAGGCTAGTAGGAGGTAAGTAATGGAAATTGAAAATTTAATGTCGTATTCGTTATGTTTCGCGCCAAAGTGCAAGCGGCCAATGCGAGTATGTAAATGTACTTGACTCTGTTATCTGTTTAATACAGTACAGGTATTGTCTTTATGCATTGTAGGTACGGTTGCAATACCACAGGTATGCAATACCACTTTCAAACGTAACAAAAATTGCTGGTAAACGACAAAAAACGGGAGTCATTTCCAACAACCCAAAAACACTAGGTGCTAGAAGATTTTTGTGAAAAAGAATATCATAATCATTTATATTTGTAATTATCAGCCACACATTAACACGAAACGTTATGCAATCAAAACACGAAAGTAACTACTTAATACTACTTTATACTATATGTTCTTAATCAGAACGAATTCGTATTAAGCATTCTTACACATACATCATTTCAAAATTCGAGTAATTTTAAACACACACAAAATGAAAATATTATTCAAGGGCCCGCTTCAATTGGGCGTTCGCAATTTTGGAATGGAAAATTAATTGGAATATCGGAAAAATTATACTCGTCCACGTTTCGGTGCACTCTCGCCTCTCGTGTAGTTTCCAATAACTTTTATTTGAAACCGTGGGGGTCTACTCTGTTAAACGTTTTTCGTATTATTTCAGCCGATTGACAATGAGTGTATGGCTCTCAGAGGCAATAAATCATATGCAATTTAGTTATATGATAATTGCTCCACAGATTTATACATAGACAAACTCAGCTAGCTTAGTTATAAACATTAGTTCACACACGTTTAGATACTTATATATACAATTAAGTACACTTAAAATATAATTTCTTATAAAGTTTGGCACTTATTTAAGGTTTGTTTGAATTACGAGTATGTAAGGTATGATTTTTGTTCGAGTGGCGTCTAAAATATTGCCAAAATAGTTTCCGAGATAAACCTTTCATAGTTTGTTAATTTTACGAACGTACGCAGGTACGTGTAGTAGTGGGCGGCGTGGGTACACCGGGCGGGCGCCCTGCACGCACTCAATTTCGTGGTCTGCCTAATAGGTTCGTAAAATTAACAAACTTTGAAAGGTTTACCTCATAAACTATTGGGTCTACAGAGACAATTTTTTAAGGAGGTATTATCAGTGATAGCGTTTTAGGGTTACCGCCAAAATCTGGTTGAGCCAACATCACACAAGTCTGCAAGCTACTAGAACTACCGGATTAGACGCAAAGTAATTCGAACTTTCAAGTGACGAAATTATCGTATAATCATAAATCTCTCGGTTTTGCACTTGTGCCATGTATATGGCACAGCTACGGTTGAATATAATGTCCTACAGAGTAGGACCCATGTATTCTACGAGAGAGTCGTACCAACTATTATTAAAAAGGTAGACACCTTTTTAATAATAGTAGGTGCTTTAACGAAATGGAGGTGGTTTAACAATGTTACATTTGTTACCAACTGTATTAAGAATGACTAATTGCTACCAGTCTCACAGCCTCTTGCTTTGCATACAGTGTATCTGGCTAAAGATAATTTGAAATAATTGAGTAACAACAATGTGGTAAAGTACTGAAAAGTGCAACAATGATTGTTAAAATGCTTGTTCGGCTTTGTGTTCTGTAATTTTGCAGTCTTTTAATTAAAAAGTAGTGCTCTCTCCGATCCCAGGTGGGGTTAATACAGAAATAATAAATCATGATTATCTTTAATGGCTCAGTCTCAGCTGTGATACCAGTACTGTTGTTTCTGAGGTGCTTTAGCTACTTACCTTGGGATCAGAGCAATGCATGTTGATCGCCACACATCCTCGCACCTCTTATTCTCACGAGTAAATCCGAGACGTGCAAAAATGCAACAGTAAATAGCCGCAACCGCAAAAGAGGCATTGATTGGCGCATTATACAATGTTTCTGTTTGCATTACAGGTGTAACAAGCGAGAGAGCAACGCCGGGAACACGGGAGAGCTTTTAACTCAACCGACCGCCGACAACACGCGCCGTTGAACTTAAAGGTAATAAGCGACTCCGGTTGATACGCACGCAGTTCCAAGTGTTGACGATTTCTGGCGATTCCTTGATTTTTCTAGCGCAAATACTGCTCAAAGTTTTGGGCGGTAACTGTATATAATTAATAATTTACACTTCTTTACGATTTGTTAAAATACAAATATCTATCTTTGTCACGACACGGCGGTAAACTAATACCAAGATTGATGAGTACGAACGAGGAAACAAGAGAAATCCATTTACCTAGCACAGTAACAATGTGGATATTTATCACTGGCAGCGGAACAGAAAAGATAGTCAAAAGAGCATGTTCGTTTAGAAGCCACTCGAAAATTTTCATAGATACTACACTTCTTACTTTCCCTATTACATTCCCAAGTTCCCTACGGCCATGCAAATCGGGCTTAGACATATTTGAGCGTGTCCATCTTGTAAACATTCAAGCCATATAAGCTTAGGCACTACGAAAAAAAAACCGTGAATACCATAATTGATTTTCAGATCCAAATCATTTTTGGTATGCAATGCTTAGTTCGAAATGCTTCGCATCGCAAAACGGTTATAGTTTGACGAATTTCGTTTTTCGTAGGCACCAGAGTTAGATATCCTGGCTAATTATATTACATCATCAATCATCATATCCCACAACCGAACAGAGATGTGCCCAATAGTTTTTCACGGTAACCTCTTGCAAGGTGACTGTACCCAGTGTCAACTTGCGATCTTAGCATCTGCCATCTATACAGAAAACGTTTTTTACGCTGCGTTTTTGATCAATAGGAACCCCGTGTGTTTACTAATCTCGTACATTACGCTACTTACATCAGCCTGACTGTTCATATACGTGAGCTGCAGCCTCCTATGCTCCTGGAAGGCGTTCCTCAGGAACTGCTTGTCTCCGTACACAGCGATGCCGAGCTCCCCGCGCTTGGTCGCGATCACCTTCCGAAGGGTGCGGATGTCGCGGCAGTACCGCTTCTTTTGTTTCGCCAGATCACCTTCATGGATCTTTCTGTCTCTTTCTGTAAAAATTATACATCTGTAGGACAGTGACAGGACATACGAGCCTCTTGTGGTCTCTACTATGTGTTATATCACAGTCCCAAGCAGAGTTGAAAACGTTCGTGCCAGCGACTGTTGCGCGACAGCCGTCCATACTAAAATTGAGCGATAAAACAGCCTACTCCTGTCGTGTGTCGCGCTGCGTGAGATCAAATATGAAAAAACTCTAATAATAGTTGCGGGTCATAGAATTAAAAACCATTAGAACAGCGTTTTGGGGTAAGTTGGACATGAACCGCAATGTATTAGGATGATCATTTAAAATTTACTATAGTTAATTCGCGTCAATTTGATTGCGACTGTCGAAATGTTAGTAAGCACTACTAGCCTGATAACCTCATATTGTAAAGTACGAAAGATATTCTGAGATAATACGAATACCCTTGGTTAGAAATTTACCCAGTTTATCCACTCTCTGTTAGAAAATCAGCAACATGGGTACATAGTGGGTATTTTATTGAATCCCAGAGAATATCCTTGCCTCATTTTCGAGGTTACCTTAACATGATACGGTAAATGAATTAAATTAATACTGTTAGACCAAGGGGTAAACTTAAATTCGTTAAGCTCTACCTACGCGACTTCGGGCGAAGCTTGCTTATCGGACCGCAAACGATCTACAGTAGAGTTAACGTCCATCCTTAATGTATTCATTAGAACATTCATCGAATAGATAGCGATAAGTTAGATTTAGAGTTAGTTAGAATACTTATACATGGGTGACTAATCATTCATTATTATTAATCCCTTTATTCCTTTGTTAAAACCCAGCTCTACCTCTACCACTGGCAAAGTTAAAATTATCCCTGCATATATTCCTACTCCCTATAAGATTTCCTAAAACCATTAAAACTTCGAGCACAAGCATTACATAATTCCTTACCATACAGCTTTATAAGTCCTCTGTATTGATTTATTTTATCTTTAATCACCCAGTTCTCATCTTGCATGCCATGTTGACGGACTTTAGCAGCAGACAGCATTTTTATTTATTGGTAGATTACAAATTCTAGCAAATTAGTTTATTTTGTAAATATTCAAACAAACATTGACACTGACTTTTTTTGATTTTTTAAATAAAGTCTAGTCTGTGGTTCGTGTCACCTGATGCCATTTCATTTTATGTAAAAGGAGGATAGAAACATGTCAGCGTGTCAGTTAAGTTAAATGAGCGCTGCTTTGCGCCTTGCTGGCATTATTATCCCTTCCGATAGGAATATTAATTTTATGGTTTAAACAATTCCATCGCTGGATCGCTGACATCGAAAAGATTATCACGGTAATAGTGGTTGTGGTTTAGTAATATAGTACCAACTAGTAGTGGGTATACTCTTGAGTTTTACCGTTACAGCTGTAGTTGCGGTTAAGTATATTAAAGTTACTTTTAAGCTTAAGTTAAAGTTACTGTTAAGGGTTCGCCTGTTAAACCAATCTTAAAGGGCAAAATAGATAGTGAAATCGAGCCTTACTTAGCACATAGTCTATCTATAATATAAAAATGAATCGCAAAATGTGTTGGTAAGCGCATAACTCAACAACGCCTGGACTAATTTGGCCAATTCTATTTTTTAAATGTTTGTTGAAGATCAAGGATGGTTTATAATTTTTCCCATACAAACGTTTTCTAACTAAAACGTAGAGTCAAGGAAGATAATAATTATCCATTAAAAGGGGCCGGGGCGGGACGGGGCCGGACCGATAGTGTAGCATAAATCTTAGCAGGCCTGGTTCTGACCTGATTACTAAGCTGACGAGGTGTTGGCGTCAACGAACGCTGCCGCCGCCCCAAGTGTTTGATAAATAAACAAGTGACTCCCTCGTTGGCGTCGAATGTTTTTATTTGCAAGTCATTCATTTGCGTTTTAAATAGGGTATACCAGGTTTTATGTTCGGCCAATTTAACTATTGACTATCAATCATTTATCATTATCAGTCAAAGGACGTCCACTGCTGAACATAGGCCTTAGCATGCAAGTATTTATTTGATAACAATTTAACTTTGTAAATAATATTAGGTACATTTTAATTTTATTACATTATGTTTCATTGCATTGCTTTTGGTCAAAAAAATATTTCAAACTATAAAAACATTTCATTGCAAGCCATTTAATAGTGTTATCTAAATCTAACGTGAGGGGTTTATTTATGTACATTATTACAAACACGATGATAATCGTAAAACTTTTTATGCATGTGGTAAGCCCAACACTTAAATAAGTTATAAAATCAGGAAAAAAGGTAACAAATAAACAATAAACCTTTATTTAAAAACTAAAAGTAGACTATAAATAAAACTGACAACAATCAAATTCTATCTCCTAGGTGCGAAGATCAGGATCCCCGTTGACGGCGCAAAGGGCGCGGTGTGTGCGGTCCCCGCAGCGCGTGCCCTGGGGGCAGTTGCTGCACGCGGGCCCGGCCTCGTAGATCGGGAACCCCTCGATATTCCCCGCCGGCCCATAGTTACATATCGTAAACGCTATAATTTTCGGCTCCGACCGAGGCTTCTTCGTCACACCCTTCTCAAAAAACCCACGGTGCAACGGCGACTCCCGTGGCTCCCTATCACCACTCGTCGCGAAGTCCTCGAAGCGAGTAGTATCAGCCGGCGTCATATACCTCGTTCGGCGCAGAATATTCTCTTTAGTAGTTTCAAACTCGTGCGCTGCCGTCGTGGTCGTGGCGTTGGCCGCCACCCCGCGCCGGTCGCGGAAATGGACGCACACCCGTCTCCTCACGGTGCACAGCGCTTGCGAGCAGCCGATCCGCCAGGTGGAGGCCCACGCGGCCGCGGAGTACCAGTGCGCGTTGCATCCGCCCGGCGCGCTGCAGTTGCTGAGCTTGAACGACCACACGTGCTCAACAGGAAGCACCCTCGCTCCTGAGAACCACGCACCGACAGCGTCGGCCAACAACTGAGCCTCCGTCACTCGGGGCACGACCGGGCGCACGTCCATGTTCTGCAGCACGTTGTACCTGATCGTGTTCCGGCACTCGTCGTGACGCTTCTGACACTGCCTGGCCCACACCTCCGCCATCTCCTCCAGCTCGAAATCCCAGTACATCTTGCGCATGTTGGTGGCCGGCGGCTGGCCTGCCTCCAAGCCCATCGCGATGTTGTCTCTATGACGGTTGTGCAGCAGCAGTATCTGGTACCGCATCCAAGTTGTCATACCGGAGGCGTATAGCCTCGGGCTCTGCTTGTTCGCCGCTACGCACATGGTGTGCTGGTTTCTCAGGGAACAATCTGGATGAGAGCAGTAGTCGAATGCATTATCTGAATGTTGAGAATCTCCAAACACGAATCCAGTAATAAAAAGACTAAAAACTGTATAAAATGTGCACATCATGAAAACGAGGAATCCAAAATTGATTGTTTTTCTTCTTTGACATTCTTTGACAAATTCTTTAGTTTCAATTGAGACTTGATGAGACGATCCACAGACGATCTTTGACACTGATGTCATGATGCTATAAGTCAGCACCGATGATAGACGTTGCAATAATAAATTTGATCAAAATCAAGTTTGTTTTTTGGATTAGAAGAAGACAATGATACTTAATAATTATAAAATTTTATTTTATCTGCTTAACCCAATTTTCCCAGCTTATGATTATCTACAAGACTTTATTGCCAAATATTTACCTGCATACTCGTATTTACAAGATGCTGGGTCAAAGAGTGGTGCAAATGTTTCTTCGCGGTCTGGCCTTGGGAATGATGACTATATGCCTGTTTTTTAGCACTGAAACTGAAAATTTGGATGACTGCATTAACTTTGTGATGTGTGGTGTCTACGGCAGTTATTCCTTGGTAACATTTTGTCTTCTGATCGACGCAGCACTAACCACTAAAGAGGACTCGTTCTTCGAGGGATGGTTATTATCCATTGGCATTGCCTTGAACATAATTTCTGCAGCACTAGCATTCATCAAGTTTTACGACGGGACCAAGTACGAGAATGAAGTTATGAACAACGGTTGCATATCTTGTATAACCGCAGTGGTTTACGCTTTAGACATTTCTGTTAAAGCTTGGAGCTAAAATGTCTGTAACAAAGTATGTACAGTGGTTGTTTTATTTCAATAATACCGGTCCTCCACGACTACGTCCGCGTGTGCGGTTTGAGTTTACTTCGTTATTAGGTTGCATGTAGCGTAATTTTTTATAGCCTTTAACCCTCACGGATG
This sequence comes from Pyrausta aurata, assembly GCA_963584085.1. Taxonomy (NCBI): domain Eukaryota; kingdom Metazoa; phylum Arthropoda; class Insecta; order Lepidoptera; family Crambidae; genus Pyrausta; species Pyrausta aurata. The sequence continues at coordinate 2,518,270 of OY757251.1, forward strand.
TGTTTATCAACATTCTTTTGCTATTCTATTATTTACGCGACTGCAGGCGGCCAATCGATCCCTGAGCGCATAGCTTTTCGCGATGTAAGGCATCTAACAAAATGAAGAAACAAGCGCGTTGAAAACCGTAGCAAGCGGTCTGCATTCAGTCAGTGTGATCTTGTAGTGCTTACGTCGTCTGTCCATTTGTGTCCAACATTATTTTTTTCTGCCCCAACCCAACTGATATCGACTTTAAAACATAAAACATGGTAGTGTATTTACTTTTTACAATGTGCTAGAAAAGTTATTAGTAAGTAGGTACTTTGGTGCACATAATAAAACGGTAAATTATGTGTAAGTGTAGGCCAACGAGGTTCCTACTTCCTACCGCCTTCCTACCTAACCACCCTCAGAACCGAAATCGTAGTCTTTTTATATTTGAAGTGACGCCTGAGTTTTACTCGAGTGTGCGAGTTTTCGCATGAAAGTGGTTAGGCGGCGGTAGAGACCTCGACCGTACATACTGCACACCAGAGAAATGATAGGTACTAGGTAGGTAACGCAGAAGACAGCAGGGCATTGAGGTGCAAATACAGATTTCTAGTATTTAGTGATTGGTTTGAGATTGATAACTTATTTATTTATTGAGGTACAGCAACAAAATACAAATCAAAACTTAATCTAAGTTACACTGGACATACAATATCACGTTTGATTTGCATTTCGATACCTTTAAAAGTATTTTACCAGCACACTATGAGCCATTACGGTGAGCACATCCCTGGTTTATCTAGGCGTGGCGTGGCCTGGGTGGCGCAGCAACTAAATTGTAAGTTTACTTACTACAAATAACTTCTAAAAAACTCCACATTGGCTGTATAATTTATTTTGGCCAAGCCTTATAAAAACTAAATATGTCAGATGTCACTGTCAACAATTATGTGTCAACAGTGTCAGTGTCAAATAAACGTCAATCAGCGGATTTGTCGACGTCGAGCGAACGAAAGCTTCGCGTTTGCAGTCTACAAATTGAAAATAAATCATAATTTCTTCAGAGTTTAAAGTTTTTGTTCAATATCAGAAATATAAAAAACTTTAAACTAATTACTACTCAGAAATAACACTTGTTTATTAATTCATTCAGTTCTTGCATTAATTGTCTTTACGAGTCTTGTTGTGATTAAATAATTAGTTGTTTGTGTGATTATTTACATTTACCTACATTGAACAATTCGCGGATTTTGGGTGAAAAGAAGAGATCATGAGTCTGCACAAAGCAAGGTCAGTATATAAATAAGTTAAAATCATAACTGCACTCATTTACTAAAATCAGTTTTCAAAAATATTGCTTAAATAAGAGGGCGTTTTAGTGTAACGTAACATTACATACAGTCATCTCACATAAGAAAGAGACGGTAACAATAAAGCTGACTCATAAAGCGTACAAATATTATCCATTCAGGATAAGCAACATCCAAAGAATGTTTATGGCATCTGAGCATGGTATATACACAGTTAATTCTGGCCGAGTTTAGCTTTGCACAGCTTTACAAGTTCTATAAAATCGAAAAAAGTGTGCCTACAAGCCAAAAGTTGACAATCTTATTGTTAAGTTGACTGTAAATGCTTTTTTTTTGCTCAGCAGTTTTATATAGTTAAAGACGCTATTGAGTATGCTAGCTTTGAAGAGCCCTGGATTTTCCTTTTATTTTCATAACCATTTCCCTATAGGAGTACTTTCTATAACAACTATCCTACAAGGGGTTTAATACATACAACGGCCCAATCCTGAGGCTAAGTGTGGAAAACTCCCCAGTTGAACTAACTTACCTTATAAGGTGTGCTCATCTTATCAGTTACCTCTTAGATATATATTTCAAATTCTGTAATAATAATTTATTTCAGGATAAGAGCTTTCCAAGAAGTTTTGGATCAAGATGTGATAGACATTGTGCAACTGCAACGGCTTGCTTTTAACGGTATAGTTTCTTTTTTTTTTATTCATTTACAGACGGTACAAAAAACCAATGACAGATGGACTCAAGTAAAATTATTGTAAATTGCCTTTCTTATTTCCAAGTAAGATATGGGACACGCCCCCGTCATAATCGTTGTCTGGTACTTTGAAAACAAGAAAGAACATTTCTTACCACAAAACCAGACAATTGACAATTGGTGTGTTGTCTGGCGCATATTTATTTATTTATCTATTCAGTGCATTTCTATATGACAAACCATTTCCAAAAATGAAATAATTCTACAAAAATAATTTAACTGTTGTACTCTGAACATTTCTAACCTAACTTAACTTCAATAACAGGTATCCCTGACGAAAAGGGCCTACGTTCAATTGTATGGAAAATCCTGTTGCATTACATACCCCATGAAAAAGACACAAGAGAAGCGACTTTACAAAAAAAAAGGCAGCTTTATCAACAGTTTATTGGTGAGTATTATAACCCTGATTAATTTATCCCTTCAATTTGGAGGTAGTAATTGTAAAATTAAAGAATAAATCAATCATTATAGTGTATGTTGAAGTAACATTTTGTGCGCTGTATTTATTATCTCACTTTTAATAATAAAATAATTAAAATCTTGCAGTGGAAGACTATAAATATATTTTGGATTCATTAGTAACAGTGGTCCGCAGCGACTGTGTCCGCAGTTTTTGAGTTTGCTCTTCCTCCCCCTCTACCTCCCGTCACAACGTGATGTTTTATAGCCTACCGAAGCAATCCAACACATCTTTTTTTAATCGGTCCATTAGTTCCTGAGATTAGCGCGTTCAAACCAAACAAACTCCTCAGCTTTATAATATAAGTTAAGATAAACATTCTCTTGTAACTTGCCCCTTTTCTCTCTTAGATGAAATAATTGTCACCCCTGGAGGACCGACGGACCATCCCCTTAACATCAGCCCTGACAGCTCTTGGAGCAACTACTTCAAAGACAACGAAGTTCTATTGCAAATCGACAAGGATGTAAGAAGGCTGTGCCCGGAAATCTCATTCTTTCAATCAGCTACCGAATTTCCATGTGAAAAGGTAATAGGCTTATGTTGTCTTGCTTGGTATTTTTTTTAATGTGAATTTTTTGAATTATGATAACATAATGAATGAATAACAACATAACAAGGCGTATGGAACTTTGGTTCACCTTTTGGTCAGCCATTTTAATTTTGATCAAAAGTAGCGGCACAGAATATTATTATTTCTGTAGCGGTTAGGTATCATTAAAAAAATATATTAAAGAAATCGATTCCTTGAATTGTTATAGATATCTATTTTCGAAGTTCTACTAAAATATATTGTAGAATTATCGATTTTTGAAGATTTCGGTCGAGGCCATCATATTGTAATAATTGAAAAACCAATTGAGCCACGCTTCATAGTAAAATTCCAAAGACCTTTATTATGTTCATTAAAAGAGGATTTATTGAAGTTAAAAATGAAAATTAATGAACTCTTATGTTATGAGTAAAAAATCCCTTCCATTTTATTTAAATACCTACAACTTCAAGATAAACTAAAGCCATTCAAAACTTTTAATACAGCCTTAATCTATATATTTAATTAATCACTGAATAAATAAAGAAGTGTAATTAATACCCATTGTATGTGTGCGTGGCCTCATTATCACACGTGGCCACCAAAGAGATCATGTTTCAGTAAACCGATACTTCCAGGTAGTAAACAGTAACGGAATGAAACGACTCCACAAGCGCGTTGAGCAATCGATGTTGACTTACGCCACTTTAGAAAGAAGGGGGCTGGGTGTGTCGAAGGTATGTGAAAAACTATCAGCTACTTTTTCCCTAAACATATGCTACCGAAAATCAGACCTAGTAAGTAATGGCAACCGGTTCATCAACAGTTAGCTTTATTCTTGACCAATGTATGCCCAAAATATCAGAAACAAATATCCTAGCTAGGTCATGCTCATGTCATGATTATGTTAAGTTTAGACTGGCTACAGTTTTTTTGACTGTGGTGATGTATTTTTTTAAAAACTTTTATTTACAAATAATGTACCAATGGGGTATTCATACATACGCCAACCAACCACAATGTTCAACCAACCTTGCCTTGTTGCCTCAAAATCGAACACAACTCTAACAATTTACAAGAGTTTCCCTTTTGGTATGGAAATGATTTATTAATTAAAATTGTACATGGTACATAACTTAAGTTTCTTTATTTATTCTTACCATTTGTTTAAGTAATTTCTTAATAGTTCTCTTATACGAATTGTAATGTCCACTGGCCTTTCGTACCAATCAATGTTCATTGTAATAATGACCTTACCACGATTGTAGGTCACATTAAATGCAGAAAACTGATTCGAAAGCTGTTTCGAACTTTATTCTCAATGCATTTAAATACATATTGGTCTAAATGAGGTCAAGATTTACGAGTTAATGTATTATTTACGTAGGCAGACAGGACGCATACATAGTAATAGATATACAGCTGTAGATATAGTGCTCGGATAACTGTTTAAGTAATGTATCTATTGACTTCTATTAGTTATGTAAGAGATATCTTTCGTTAAGAACAACTAGAGAAAGTCTTGAGACGTTTAGATCTTAATTAATTGTAATTGACGTTTATAATGGACTAGTTATTTAATTTGTTTTGTAAATGGCACAATTAACTTGTGTATTTAATTAAATGCTTTCGTATTTTAACTTAGACGTGCTTAAATGTAATTAAGATTTCACGTCAGGTCGATTCTGAATGGTTTAACACTTATTTATGTAGTGGAGTGACTGCGTTGAATTAATAAATATGTTTGTAAAAATGTGTGGAGTGCAATTGACGTGATTGAGAGCAATTTATTTGATTGAATAATGATTTTGTACCCTTGCATGAAAGACAAATTAATTAACTGTTTTATTTATTTTTAAAAAATATGCACTCTATGTATAAATGGATAAGTATGATACTCTTGAGACGTCTAGCCGTGAGTTTATAACCGTTATAGGTAAATAAATATATGACGACGCGTTTGGTGTATTGGTTAGCGCTCCTTACTATTACGCCGGCCGTCGCGGGCTCGAATCCCGCAAGTCCCGTCATGGATGTTATGTGTATTTAAGTATATATGGGAGACGCCCCCATCATTATCGTTGTCTAGTACTTCTTAGCACAAGGAATAAATTCCTTACTTCGAAACTAGACAATTGGTGTGTTGTCACAGAATATATAATAGTACTAGTGTTGTCTGGCGCATATCTATTTATTTATATTTATATAGGTACATTTTATTCTATAAGGCCCAGATTTTTGATCCGTAACAATGGTAAAGTTACGTTACCAGCGGTTGAATATTTACGATTGTGTGTGTTGTGAAGAAAAGCTACCTTAACCAAATGTCAGAATGGTTAATTTTAATTTCCATTGGTTAGGATATTTTTCTTCAAAACACAATCGTAAATATGGTAACTTTACCATAACTACGGATCAACAAACTGTCCCCAAGTAGTAACAGCTCACTGCCCTAAATCCACCGTTTAACCGAGTCCCGACGTCACATTATTGCCTTTGTCGTCTTCTTTTCGATTTCTCTCCCGATTCATGTACTCTATATTCATAATTCTTATGAATTAGATGATATTTCTACCACCTCAAATAGATAATATTGATTAATTCATTAAAATATTGTGTACCAACAAAAGTGACGTCAAGAATGAATTATTTAAACGGTTTTCCCTTTCTGTAGTTTCTGAGTTTGTTCCGGCGTTTCTTCTCAGCTCTTGCTTAATTGTCTGTGTCCTGTCTTGAAGCGCTGGTAGGGCCCAAAAGATTAGGAGACATGTTTCGACCCTTTCAGGGCACATTTATTTATTTATTTTCACTGTATATTTGACATTCATAAGTGTCATTCATTACCTAAATTGAAATAAAGATTTTGAATTTGAATTTGTAAATCTGATAACATTTTTTTTTGTAGCTCAGCAGCGAGATTCGCCGCTCAGACAGCATGTCAAGCGGGGACTACGCCCCCTTAGCGGAGGGCTGCGAGGCTCACTGGGAGGTCGTCGAGCGAATGCTCTTTCTGTACGCGAAGCTCAACCCTGGACAGAGCTACGTGCAGGGCATGAACGAGATCATAGGGCCTATTTACCACACGTTCGCTATGGACGCCGATAAGGAGAATAGACGTGAGTATATAAAATATAGACCATCTGCAACAGTTCAGCTTGGTGTTTCTTTGTCTCAAGCTCAACCCAGCATTGTCCATGTAACGTGCAGGGCATGAACGAGATGTCTTAGATCTACATTTACCACACGTTTGCTATGGACGCTGATAAGGAGAATAGACGTGAGTTTATACAATATAGACCATCTGCAACAGTTCAGCTTGGTGTTTCTTTGTCTCATGCTCATCCTAGCAGTGTCCATGTTACGTGCAGGGCATGAACGAGATCATAGGAACTATTTACCACACGTTCGCGATGGACGCCGATAAGGAGAATAGACGTGAGTTTTAAATATAGCTGTACTGTTCTTCCATAGCGGATTTCGTAGTACTCTTAAGATTATGTCCCACTGCACCGTATCATACCATTACCATGCTGGGAACGTGTTAGACACGAAAAGCAACACGATACGCTCTATCTTGCCCACTGAAGGGAATGACAGCGTCCTGTACAGTGTGACTAGGATCTTCTGGCCAACGGTGACAGTCGGAACTAACGCTGTCAAATTAAAAAATGCGGTTGCCAGATCGAGTGTAGTGAAATTTTCCCAATCTTACAAGAGATTTTCCGATTTTTCCTTTTGGTTTCTTTTCGAACGTGTTCTGTGTAAACTATTAATATAATTATTTTTAAATACCATAGAGCTAAACTCCTGAAATAAAGTTTTAATTTTCAAGGGTTTTTATTGTTGATACAACTGTTTTGCGTCTAACTAAACTTCGACGACATTTCCATCCAAGAAATCTTTTCTTTGACTTTGCCATAGTGGGGTAAATAAAAATTCGTTATAAAATGTAATAAATAAAAAGACCCTAATAAATAATCGACTCCCTGAATCAAGGAAGATTTTCATGCTCTGGCTACCCTCCTTTGAAAAAGCGCCCCCCTGACAATGTCATCTGTTGGCCAGAAGATCCTTGTCGCACTGTATGTAATATGACACGCGACGGTGTTAGTCGGTGACGGAATGGTCTAATCGGCAAGTTTTTGACATATTTTTTTGTCTGACACGTTCCAGGCATAGTCATGGTATGTAATGGTGTAGTGGACAAAATCCTTTATTTCCTTTAAGGTCGACGAAGGTTTTAGCTTACCGAGAAAAAGTCCTATTCAGTAAGTACTGCCTGCTGAGAAAATCTTTTCTGTGCGCATATTAAATAACGAAAACAGCGATTGGTTGAGTGAATTTACCAATTTGTATTTTTTATTGTTCAGAACACGCTGAAGCCGACTGTTTCTTCTGCTTCACGAACCTGATGTCTGAGATCCGGGACTTCTTCATCAGGACCCTGGACGAGACGGAGAGCGGCATCAACTACATGATGACCAGGCTCAGCCAATGTCTACGGAGAAACGATGTGGATGTATGGGACAGGCTAGAGGCGCAAGAGCTGCGGCCACAGTACTACAGTTTTAGGTTAGTAAAACTATAAATGGAGAGCGACATCATTTGTGACAAGGACAGGTTTACGTTTGTATGGGAAAATGCCAACACCTTGTACATGACACTAAAAATTAGCTTATGTGAAGCTTAATAGTTTTTGGAATGATTTTCGTCCGTAAAATATTTAATGTTGAGGTATATATACTCTGATGTGCTTAAAATAATAAAATCTAGCAATATTTCATGATATCTAATAAATCTGTCAAGTATCTGACAAAAAAGATTGTAAGCGGAAAGCAAAATGACATTTGATATTGACTGATTCACTTTTTTTTTGCATGTCTTGACATGATTTTGGAGTTAAAATAGACAGAAAGAGTGGCCAAGATTTTAAAAATATATAATTTAATTTACCTTAAAACTATCAATTAAATTAATGTTACATATAGTCTGTCTAATTACCTGTACTTTTAGCTATTTTTAGAGATAACTGTACATAGTCTAGGTTTTTTGTAAACATCTCCTTTCAATTGTCTAGCTATCGCGGTTCTTGAGATACAGCCTGTTACAGGCGGAGTACGGACAGACAGCGATTTCTTAGTAATAGGGTCCCGATTTTACCCTTTCGGTATGAAATCTTATTAAGGACTTCTACATTTTCCAGGTGGTTAACGCTGCTGCTCTCACAAGAATTCTCGTTGCCTGACGTGGAGAGAATCTGGGACTCGCTGTTTGCGGACGAGAATAGATTCAGCTACCTGATTTACATCTGCTGTGCCATGATTTTGTAAGTATAAATAAATAAATATGCAGAATTTTATAAAATTATTTTGCTTTAAATTTGCGCTAAGCGATTATGCTTTAATTTTATAAAATTGTTTAAAGCAAAATAATTTTATAAAATTCTACTTAATAATGGATATCCGCAAAGTAACGCCTGATTCTATTAATTAAATAAATATGCGTCAGACAACACACCAACTGTGGTAGAAGTGACACTTTCTCCCGGTACTTCGTTTTCATTTTATGTTCTGAAAATATAGTGGTAGGAACTTATCAATCAATCAATCAATTTATTTATTTATTTAGTCACGGAAATGATTACCTGTCTTAGCGCATGTAATCGTGTGAGATACTACTCAGCGCGACCGCGACTACGGTGAATTGTAATATGTATATTCATTAAAAACATGTGTACTTTTATGTATTCCTGAGTAAATTATGTACCCTTGCAGTTTAGCTATTTCCAGCATATGGTTGTAGTCGTGCTCAGAAGTACCTTTCTAGCACGACCACACAATCTCTATAGATATTTTTCTGTTTCATTTGATAAGTGAATAAATTCATTGATTTCACTGTGCTTGTTCGGTCGATGTTAGTCCTCGATTCTACTACCTCTACCCGTTTCAGTTGCAATTTAACATTATATAAATATCGCGTGTTATTTAGTACTTATATTCATTCTGCTCTTTCCGATACAGGTTAGTAAGAGACAACCTGCTGAGCGGTGACTTCGCGTCCAACGTGAAACTCCTACAAAATTTCCCTCCGATGGACGTCTCGCTGATCCTGAACAAAGCCGTCGAGATATCCCACGTGTAACCACCGCCCGTTTGTACAAATTTTTATCTAGCATACGTTTTATAAACTTTACAAGGCATTTAGATTTATTTGTATTTATAGTTTGCTGTACTGTTTAGTTGTAGTGATGACGAGTTAAAGTTTAATCGGCCAGAGAATGAGCATTTGAAGGTTTCAATTTTATCAGGAAATATATAGGAAAATTGACGACAGGAAGTTTGACATTCATTCCATTTTCTGGGCGGCTAGAATATAAAGGAGAGCATACACATATCGGTTACATTCATATTAGTTCAGTTAGCAATAATAAATAACGCTTTAAAGCACTTGTTTTATACAAGCGGGCTAACATATCGTTTCATCTCTTCGATGAACTTGACTCGTATTTTTGTACGGAGCAATCCCAAACAAAATAATACGTTTTAGAGGCCTTCTTAAACTGCCCTAATAGCTTGATCTTGACTCAACCATACTACGTATTAAACAAGAGATCCGTTTTTTTAATACATATTATTGTATATGTTTTGAATAACGCACTGTAATTTTATAGCTAAGTAGTGTAGACAATTTTGCAATACGTAAGAAACTATTAGGACAACATTTATTCGTATTAACTTGACTGATTATAAATAGGGTCTGCTTCATTTAATATACGTCTAAGGCTTTTTGGCGACGGCCTACTACCCTTTTGAATACTAAAGAAAATATGTGTAAAAAACCATACTATTAACTCTTTTCCAAGCCAAGTTTGTGTAGTTTGTTATCGACTAGTGAATGTTCAAAATAGAGTGACATGCCTTAAGCCTGAGATAGGTTTTACTCGATTTTACGCAACCTGAGTTTGGCGCACAGGTGTAACATCTTAGGGCATTAGTCCAGTATCTCTGAGTTTTTAAATCCTTTGTACTATCTTTATACGATTAATGTCTGTTTGTGTTACCAATAAAATAAAATAAATAGATTTTATGCAACGTCGACATCAACAACATCAAAAACAACTGTAAGCAAGAAAGTTCTAAATAAACCTCACCAAATTGTTTAAAATTACGCGAAAGTGTCATGACAATCGTAATAAGTACAGGGATATCCTTCGATGATTGAAGGTAATTATTGTATTTTCATAGACAACACTATATTTTTTCTCGAATGTAATATAAGACTTATTAATTATCAAATTATGAGTAATTAAGTTGTGCATTACTAGAGTATAATTGCGAAAAATATTATCTTAGAATAAGTTTCATCTACATACCTTATTTCATAATTTCATAATTCTTGGTCTCTTATGTACACGTCATCATTCTTCTTTAATATCCTGGTTAACGTTTCTTAATTATGTTTTTATCGACAGTTAATTGCATAGATGGAATGTGCTGAATCTCTGTTTGTATATTTGTCCATCTACGAGTATAGACAGATAAATTTGCGGCTTCGTCCATTAAAAAAAATCATGTTATGTATACCTACCATTATTAAAAATACTCAGAAACCGCTCGGAATCAGGAAGTGGGTGATGACACCTCCGTGCCTTTGTGCGCACGTTAACCTGGTGGTCCTTCGCCTGTACCGTTACCATGAGTTTACGCCGGTTTTTCTCGCTAGCGAGGACGTAACTTTTTGTATGGAAAGTTTTAGTTCTGCAAGTGACCGCTAGGGGCGCTGTGCAAATTTCCAGACTTTTTTACGTAGTCCCTAGCGAGTAAAACCTTCGTAAACTCATGGTAACGGTACTGATCTCTCCCGGGCATGTCGGAGCCGTCGCGCCGAATTAAATTAATGAGAGTGAAGAAACAGAGTGCACTTGTGTACTGCGCACACATCTGGGTACTATAATATCTCCTGCGCACCTGGCCTATCTCTGCTGAGAGGGGCCGCCATTCCCGATAATTGGTAGGAGAATATTATTATTATACTTACCACAATTTCCTTCAGAAATACGCATTCGTATATCACTGTTCTATAAAAAATAAGAAATCACTAAATTAGACTGTTCATTATTATCACAATCAACGTTACATATTATACTTCATTAATTAAGATGCATAATATTGAGATTATCGACTGAACTTTAAAACGTAATATTCGGATATATTTTTTTGTAAATTATGTACTTATGTTTGTTTTGGAATAAGTTAGTTTTTTTTCATATTTTAGTAAACGGTTATATCTTTTCGTCTGTACTGATCAGTATAGGCAGATATTATAATTTCTTTCAATAAAGGAGATATTATCATTAGTTTTATTACTTATAATTGGGCAGTACAAATAACTGATCCGCACGTTTTGATGTTTATCGTTATTATAGTTACCTTTGAATTTTAGATATGGATGTACTCATAAGATTATACATTTTAATAAACATATTGTAATAACTTTCTTCGTTTGACTTCATTGTGCCTACTTGACTCCATAGGACACCATTATCATGGTTTATACCATATGACTTAATTATCAATGTTAAATTATCAATCTATACTATAATAATATTATAAAGCTGAAGAGTTTGTTTGTTTGTTTGTTTGAACGCGCTAATCTCCGAAACTACTGGTTCGAATTTAATAATTCTTTTTGTGTTGGATAGTCCAGTTATCGAGGAAGGCTATAGGCTATATAACATCACGCTACGACCAATAGGAGCAAAGATATAGTGGTAAATGTGTAAAAAACGGGAGAAAAAAGTCACTATTCCTCGCGGACGAAGTCGCGGGCAAAAGCTAGTGTTAAATAAATACATTAGTATCAATTAAGTAAAATGGGATCTAATAAAACTGGGTCATTCATAAGTTGCACTATATCTATTATTACTAGGTAAACTTAAAATTACTAAACGGAAATCATCCTGATGTGTATTATCGCTCATGCGTCATAAAATTTTCAACTACTAGGGTTAATGAATGTCTTAAAAAAACTGATTTCACCGTTGAATTTGGACACGATTAAGTTCTGGCCCCAAATTCTTCGCGTCCCCAATCGACTTTAATTTTCGGAGAAAATATCTTCAGTCTGTTTTCATAAGGTCACGATCTAGGTATGTATATAAGCATTTCGATTTCTTCCTACTGGAGCTTTTAACGTATATTACTTAATTTTTTCGGTAAGACTAAAGTAAAGTGTAAGTACTTTTAAGACCTTTTTTTTTTTGTTAATCTCAATAAGTGTTTAATGAGCTTACAGTGCTATCGGATTACACTGTAAGGCCAACATTTGTTTAGAATGGAATTATTTATTGAAATTCTTTAATTCGGAAACTATGACCAACATACCTACCTACTCACAGGTTGTTAAAACTGTTAAGTGTGGCCTCTTTTGAGACCACGTCTGGGAGTTTGTAAGGATCGTAGAGCTTATGGATGTGGCAAATGATTATGTGGTCGGAGCGTTTAGAGGCGAATCGTGGGCATTCTGTCAGATGTTGGAAGGATTGTTGAGACGTGTCGTCGCACGGGCAAGAGTCGTGTTTTAGCGATCTTGAATCGGAAAAGGTATTCTCGATGATATCCATGATTCGTCAAAAATTGTGTGAGTGCATATCTGGGTTTGACGAGATTTAAGTAGTCTCTTATTTGGGAGAAAGTTGGTAGCAGACTTTTAGTGTATGAGCATTTGGTGGGAGTAGAATAGAATTGTTCGGCTGCTTCTTCGCACTTTTGCTTGTTCAGCCACTTAATGTGACTGATTGGAATGCTTGCAAAATCTGGGGACTTGCGGAGATTGGCGGCGGCTTTCGCAGCTTCGTCTGCCTCTTCGTTACCGCGGATGACAATGTGTGATTTAATCCATGCGAGATTGACTTCAACGCCTGAGTCACGTAGTCCTTTCAGCGATTTATTTAAAATAAAAAATAAGACGGTTAAATTCTTAATCGAATTACTACCCGAAAAAAGTTCCATTGATGTGAGAATCGGGGACCAGAACTCGTTTAAAAGCTATCACTCCGTAACAGGTGTATGGTTGTTACCTAAAACTTTTTGGTTTAAACAGTGGTGCAAGCTTTTGTGACGGAGTTTATAAGTTAATCGCGGTTTAAGATGAATGGTGAAATCAGCTTTAATTACGGATTTATAGCTTAGTTAGACTAACAGTGGGCAAACATCATTGTAGCAGGATGTAATATAATAACACTTAGAACGCCTTCAAAGATTTAATATAAATAATTACAATTTAATTGATTTGTACATATTCATTGATTGACAATCATAATAAATAGAAAGTAAATATTTCATACAAATATAATGTCATTTTAGATTGTATTACACATAGATACAGCTATGTATTAATTATACTTAAAAAAATGGAAATAAGAACATAATTTCAAGTCATTTGATTCAAAGTATGGGTTGCGTTCTGTTTAATTGTGTCAGTAATATTTTTCTATTTTTTTTTAAACATTGAAGATCATACATCGAGTGTGGTACAATAGCTACAATTTTAAAATATAGTACCCTAATGTCAGTATTTTACAGAGCAATAAAAAACTTTATTAGGGAACATACTATACGCCCACATTTAATTGTATACATCACATTAACATAGATACTATTGTTTACTTTACATAATTACTTATATAACATATTACGGTCTTGGGAGTCGTAATACTGCCAGTGTATAGATAGAGTAAAACATAAACAAACAATGAGAATAACTAGAGTTAAACTAATTAACTATGCGATCTCAAAACCCTACTGAATGTTAAGTAAAGGCATGATGAATGATGCACCATTTGTAGGATTTTTTATATCAGGATCAAACCAGTCTGATATACTTACGTGTACTTTTTGTTTTCCGGAAAATTCAACCGAGAATTCTACAAAGTAGAATTAAAATTTCCCAAAAAAAATTATTCTAACATGACTATAATGTACGAGTAATATTGTTTTTCAAAATCAGTTCTATTGGCTCTGTGTTTTTTGCGACGTTGCTAGCTTACTTACATACTTCATTCATATCACGCGCGGTATAGCGCACGCTACGTTGCCAGCTTTACTACAACTGCTATTGACCGCGCGTAGGACACACCGAGTGCAAAGTGCTTATTTAATTATTTTGTATGAACCAAAAAAAGGTGAATTTTAGAAAAATCGTTTAACACGACTCTTATTTTATGTAGTCTGATTTATATCATTATTTTCCGGAAGACAAAAAGAACACGTGTAAAAATAGACCAAAGGTTTCTCCAAGACTATATTTATACGTAGATACTATACAGCCTATGTATAAGCACCAGAAATAAAGTGTAAATAACACAATACGTTTGCGTAACACTCGTATCACGACTCCCATAATATATCATGACAATTTTGTGCCCGAAATAAACACACTTATAATTTGTTGTACAACAAATCGTCGTAAAATAACAAGACATTAATTAACAAGCAGTATAAGTTCTAGAAATACGTAAGAATGTAAAATGAGATTTTAAATGTAAGACTTCGTGGAAAGCTGCGTCGCTCCACGGTGGAACGAAGACAGTGATTACTTCCATCTATGCTTAGAAATGTAGCGGTGATCTGCCTATTGCAGAAATGGACGCTTGCAGGTACGGCGGAAGCATATTATCCTAGTGCAGATTATGTATCTCTTTCTTACTGTTAGTACATGGAATCAATGTTTGTCAAGTAACGATATTTTTTTTCATCAGATTGACTAAAGCAACCAGATTATGGATCATACAAAAGTATGTACACCAAGCTATCCTAGTTGGATCTACGCCGCTATATCTTTCACCATTCACATAGATTAGTCGAGCATGAATATGTCTAGCGAGCAACAACTGTTTGCGTGGCTTAGACACATTCGCGCGCTGGGGCACCTTGCAGCCAAAACCAGCGCCGCTTACTAAATACAAAACCTGATCAAAATCAATGTACACTTGTCAAAACAATTTCAAGACGGAATTTTCAACTATGTCCTGCCTAATTTCCTATCTACCTTATCATCGCTTTTCTTATTAGAAGAGCACTTCTAACGCCTTATCTTTACACGGTCCGCTATTTAGGAAAACCATCTTGATATCACGTTCTGCTTATATCGTCAAAATGCATTTATTTAATTTTGTGTAAATTAGATTATGGATTTTTAAGGAAAATAGCCAATCAGTATTTTTAAATAGATTTTATTAACTATCCTTCAATTATAAAGAAGTATGTCATGCACATAAAATTGGCTTGCAACCTAGGTCCGCCATCAGCAAACATTTACACGTAGGTAGCAAATTTTGTCGATGGTGGTGCGTTGTCACCAACCAGTTGCACAAACTCATGCCCTTTACCTTGTTAAACAATTTATACCCAAATAAAATGCAGTCTTATGTTATAATTTTATCAAAAGTATTACTAGACTCGCGTCTTGTTTCATGAACTGGTTAGCGGCAAGGCCCGCACGGGTGCGCGGCGCAAGCTGGCTATAGAGTTACTAGATTATAAACTAACAACAGTAGGTAGTAACAGTTTACAAGTAATCACATTTTTCTGTGGAACTACTGATATGAAATAGACGGATAAAGAGCGAACACAAAAGCATAATCTATTGTGTTTCAAGGTATACAACATAATTGAAAACACTATTAGCTATAATCATTAATTAACCACAGGAGAATGCGTAACTACGATTATCATTATTACTAACACCTACTGAAACAATATTTTTAATAGTCTACAAGGAACTAACATTCGTAATCCAATTTTATATGATCAAGAGTAGTCCCACAGGTCATAAACAACTGATATTACCAATAGTCGATTTACCTTTCTGTATGTTTCCATAATACTTTTTTTACAAATAAAGATATAAAAATATACATATAAATTATGTCAATAAATATTATTCAACATAGATTCAACGTCAAAGTAACAGTTATTAAATAAATTATGACATGATTCCCAAATCAGGATAAGTTTTGTTTCGACGTGAGCAGAACTGTATAATTTTTGTCGTATTTCTATACTTTATTATGATAAATTAGAGCAATTTCTTATTCTCTCATAAATAGCAAGCTCTTATCTCTCTAGCAGCCTTGCCGAGATTCTCTTGGATGACAATCAAGTAACTAACGTCACGTGCACTTACTTACGTCGCCTCCGCAAATACTTTAGTCTGAATCTGAAATATTATAACGTCCAAAACATTCTCCTCAGCTCAGACTAGCTAAACAAAAATACTTTTAAGTTTGTACCCTATTATAAAGTTTATTAAAAAACTTAGCATATAAAATTATCAAAAAAACAATCTTAACAGAATTGAAAACGAAACCTCGAAGTAGGTGTAGGTTATTCAACGTAACGCTACTCGTTAATAAGTAGTAAAAAACGTACGAGCCAGACTTTTATGTTAATAGCACAAATGAACACAGATATCCTGGACTATTATAAATTTCTAAATGCAGGGTGAGTTTTCGAGATTGATCGAATAGCCAAAAGTTCGATTATGACAGAAAGAGATCAGTGATTTGAGAGTCAAATTCATGTCTCATTGGATCAATTCGAGTGCAATTCTCAGAACACTTATCCGTTTCTTTCATAGTATTAGCATAGTGGTACTAAATGTGGTCTGTTCGCAAAGGTGATCACGGTCAGAAAAGCTATGGCCAAATATGGCGTCTATTACTATAGTAGTAGGTCATAAAATTGGTTCGTCAAGCCACCTTAATACGAATAGATCACCCGAGTACATCTCATAAATCCATCCTGTTTTATGACTCACGAACGTAGAATCGGCTCGAAAATGAAAGAGCACCGTGTAAACACCTGTGATATTATGCTGTTGCGTGTGTTACCGGTAGCGCGGAGGTGCTTACTGGATGACGCAGCACTTGCACTTGGGTTTTTTCTTGAGGGTGACGTGTTCCGGCTGCAGCGGCTCCTGGGGCGGCGAGCGCTGGACCTCGACCTGGCCGGCGCGCAGTTCCGGAACGGCAGTACCGTTCTTCGTGCCGTTCATCGCTTTCGGGGTGCTCTGCTGCACTGGACTGGCCACCTTTGTCTGCGGCGAGGGAGGGTTGGCCTGTAATGGGGAAAGAATAGTTAGGAATTAAAATAGCTATCGTTAAATTACTTACAGGATGCTTTAAAAACTAAAGCTGGAGGCTCATGTATCACGCACATGATGTTTGCGGCAAAATTATGTCATTGTCTGGCGCATCGTTTTGCCAGAAAGGCGCACGGTTTTTGGACTTAATGTTGCCTTAGAAACATAAGAGTTCTAACAGCGCTCTCAATGATATGGTCGTGCCTTTTATACTTCAGATGTGTACTACAGGTAGTTACGGTACAGGTAGCTGCGGCATGGCGGTCAGCGTAGGCGGATGACTTCCCACCCTTTATGAGTGACTGTATACTATATCAGGAAGAAAACAGGCTGTATGATGAAGGTACTCACGCTGACATAACTGACATGAGTCTTCTCCTCATCACAGGCCGGCATCTGCGGCAGGGCGGATGACTTAATGAATTCCCGCCCTTCATGTTTACAAGTATACAACAAGTGTATACTACGGGTACTCACGCTGACGTAACTGACATGCGTCTCCTCGCAGGCCGGTAGCTGCGGCAGGGCGGTGGGCGTGGGCGTGACGGGCTTCCCGCCCTAGACCAGGAAAACAACAGGCTGTATACTGCAGGTACTCACACTGACATCGCTGACATGCGTCTCCTCCTCGCAGGCCGGCAGATGCGGCAAGGCGGTGGGCGTGAGCGTGATGGGATTACCGCCCTAGACCAGGAAGACAACAGGCTGTATACTGCAGGTACTCACGCTGACTTCGTTGACATGCGTCTTCTCCTCCTCCTCGCAGGCCGGCAGCTGCGGCAGGGCTGTGGGCGTGGGCGTGATGGGCTTCCCGCCCTTGATCAGGGAGACGATCTCGTCGGCCTCGCGGCTGAGATCACCGTCCGGGCGGAAAGGGTTGTCCCACCCGCTCTCCGTACTGTGGGAATAGTTGTATATTTTGAAGTCATAAGTATAAAAATTGCTACTTGCAGTGGCACTAGAAGTTTACTGTTCGTCAGAGTACTTTTTCGTTGTTTACTGTTTTCCGAAATATTATGACCGACGACTTAAGTCCATCGTATTAAGAAGCCCATTATGCGGAGCTAGCACATAAAAAAAATATAAATTATGAAGGTAGCCTAGCTTGCGTATGACGATACATTGGTGTATGGCAATGTAATACTTTGTCTAACCTTGAATGAAACCAACACTCAACAGTGGTAAACAATCAATCCTGCAAATCAACATAGAATTGAATGTGAAATCAGATAAAAATGTGTGGAAAATAAAGCGATTTCATTTCTGCGACATAAAAGGCTAGGCTTTACAATTCAAATGTGTTTTTCAAACACTTTCCTGTTGACTTCAAAACATAATACTGATGATCACCAGACTTGACCTTCATGAATCTCAATACACCTCTTGAATGTATTCATATCTGCGACAGTAAACATCTATCGTATTCACACGATCGGTATATGTGTATCTGATAAACGATATGGTTTTGCGACGACACTGAAAATAGCATAATCAACATATCATTCACGTAAGAATAGATAATTTCATATATTCAAACGATAGATTGCAATAGGCAAAGATCTCTATCATATCTCTTTTTGAAAAGAAGAAGGCTCTGTTCCAATTTGTTCTTTGTCTAATTCATGAAACTGAAAATGGAGGTAACTAACTAAACGTTACAAAGGAAGTCTAAAGCAAGGTTCCTTATTGTTTCAAACGCAAAATCAAGAAATATAAAAAGTTATTTTTTGAAACCTCACGGATCGATAGGACGCCGGGGTCGCGGAAACCAAAGAATGCTGATAAACACATCCGTGAGAGGTGATATGCCCCAGTGATTAATTTTTTACCCATTTTCTTCTATAATTAAAATGTGATACTCGTTCCTTATCTTGTTTATATGTTGAAACTATTTTTATATTTCTGCTACGACTTTCCTTATTAGGTAGGTATTAGTTTTTTATCTGTTTTCTTGTGTAGGAAGGACGACCTTATCAAGGCTGGGTCACAGGTAGGGCTGTAGGCTGTAGTAGACCTATGTGTGTACGTTTCGCAGATTTTATGGCACACCATAAAATGTTAATGTCGTCGCGGCTTCAACGTCATTGAAGGTAATTTTCTTTACATTAGGACATGCTTGTTCTGTCAACTATCTAATTACGACATTCTAATTATTATTTGTAGCTACTAGTGGTATCATTATTTTGCCACTGAAAATTTATAATGACGATTATGATAGGCCGCCTCAATGATCATCTAGTGTACATTTTCTTTGAATAGTATGCAATGGACTTTCGGAAGATTATATCATAATTTAAACCCGATACCGTCAGGATTTGCATTAGGAAGCGAACGGACTCAATTGTGCGGGTGCAGTGAAGCGCGTCGTCTCGACAGAATTTGCCGTTAGACAGAAGCCCTCGAGACGAAGGCAGTGACGAACTTTTCACCGTGCCAGCCATAGCCAAATGAATGAAAAACTACTCTCTTTTCATACAAATCCATGAGTGCGGACGTAAGACCCGTTGCCGCATCACGAAACCCACTTATCATGAATAACGACTATTATAAACTCGTAAATCACGCAATCGTTACAAGTTCAATGTTGTTTCGCGGATTCGACACGGTTTGCTTTTAATTTCGTAGTAACTGTGTTATGAACTATTTTAACTGTGCACATAAACATTTGAAGGTCCCATAAAGACTGGGGGAAGCGATATAATAACAAGCTGAACGCAAAGCGAACGCTATCAAATTAAAACTTAGATTAACTGCTTGCTATGGAACGAGCGCATCTACTGTGTCACAAAATAAAAGAC
This sequence comes from Pyrausta aurata, assembly GCA_963584085.1. Classification (NCBI taxonomy): domain Eukaryota; kingdom Metazoa; phylum Arthropoda; class Insecta; order Lepidoptera; family Crambidae; genus Pyrausta; species Pyrausta aurata. The sequence goes on from OY757251.1 coordinate 2,538,242, forward strand.
ATTAAAGCGTATGTGAAACCAACAAGGTACATAATAAATATAAAGGTTGGGTTGGTACAAGAGTGAGGTTTTGATGCTAATTCTGGAGCTTACTAATCAGTCGTCTCACGTAAGGTCACATTGACGACAATAATGAGTACGAATCGTCCACTGGGACAACAATATAAATATTGCACTCGACACTCTATAGACATACTTGACATAGATTATTGAAAAAATACAAATAAGCTATTCTAGGGACGTTAATGGAGAGGGAAAATAACAGCAGCAGGTATGGCTGTTGACGGTAGTTACGTACGCAACGCGTTTCCTGCAATTAGGTCAATCACTATTTAACTGTGGGATACTGCACCATTCTATTGGCTTTTCTTATCCCGTCTGAGCTTGATAAGACATGATAGACCGGCAATCATGTCTGGAGGGCTTAACGTCTACTAATTAAGTTAAAACACAGTTTGGTAATTAAATTTCCATTCACATACGAGGCTTTACTCTATGTCTACTACCTCGACCTGAGCGCGACAAGTCCAGTGACGGGCATTGATGATCATGGCTACGTATAGACGAAGACAACGCTTACTCAGCTCTTGGCTGATGAGCGCTGGCCATCAGCAATCAGCGAGTAGTTCCACCACAAGACTAAAAGCCTATGATAGTCTTTAAAAACTGTTTAACTTAAAGTAGAAAAAGACCAAGAGGCCGCTTACTAAGCCGCTGGATAGACTCTACAGAAGAAAACACGGGTCTCCTGATGCCTTTCGTTCTGAGACAAGCCAAAGACCGGGTGGAATGGACAGCATTAAGCATCAGTTCTTTGGATTACTCATCAAGGCACACCAGATCGGCACCTTCATTCAAGAAGAAGACTAGGAAGAAGAGTGTTACATACCTGATTTGTCTATTGTACATGGCGTGGTCAGTCATGTCGGCGTTGGCGGCGGCTGACAATAGGGCTGCGTAAAGCACGTGGGGCTCCTGCGCCGGCGGGGGGGAGACGCACTGCGGCCGCGCCCCTTGGTAGAACGACACGCGGACCTTCGACCGCTCCGAACTGGAAAACACAATGAAAAACCTTTATAATACTCCAATTCTAGTGCGTTGAATCTACACAACAATACACTGAATCTATTTTAGATGACGCAACAGCGGTAATTCGAAGTTAAATCCATTAACTCGCTTACAACGCAATCACATGCTAACAATCGCCGAGCAAAAGATCGCATGTGCATTTTATTTTAAAAAAATAAGAAAATTAAAGCAATGAACATTTAAAATTATATGCGAAAAACTGGTTTTGATGCAGAAATCGAGAGATTTGTGCAATGAGATAAGTTGTCCAACACCTCGCCCAAAATGGGAATGTGTCAGTCGTATTTGAAGTTTATTTTAACTCGTCAAGTATGTGTAAACGAGACACAATATAAATTCCATTGTTATGCGACTCCCGGGTGTCGTTTGATACCTGACTGATTAATTGTTTCAAGGAATAAAATATGTATACCCTTTTTTGGTACTGTTGTACATGTCACAACGTGAAAACCTTATTGAAAAGGTGTGCAAATTATTACTATTATGCGGAGCAGAGCAATTCATGGTTACTGTACCTCGGTCACAATAACACTGAATAATCACTGACAAACAACACTATGTTTAATACCTTTTAGGTAATACAAGCATAGGTGTCAGTTTTATTAATTTATACCTTTAAATTGCGAACATTGCTGTAAGAATTTCACTTTCAAGGCATCATCTATATGTGCCCCTATTAACTATAACATTATTCTAACTGCTGCGGTTATGTAATAATTTCGCTTTTGCAGATAGTATACCTACTAGTGGTGCTAAGTATATGGGCATAGACCGCGAAGGCACGGCAGTAGCGCATGCATTAATTCTGTAGGTGATTCAATGCCTCCTCTTTTATTAGTACATGACTATATTCACCACCCACGCACCGTTTAGCCCCGATCTTAAATATCTTGTTAGCATTTTCAATTACTGTTGATTTCATTTGGTAAATATAGGTTGGTGAGTGTTACATGCATACCAGGGGCCCTATTTTTGAATCACTCGCGTCAATATTACGAGTGTTTTTAGTTCGAAAACGAGTTTTTTCTAAGACTTTTAATTCGACTTCGAACGAAAATCACTCGCCATCTTGAAGCGAGTGATTCAAAAATAGAGCTCCAGGGTCGATACTATCTAGTAGTAGCTAATACAAATAAGATACAATACAATACTGTAACCCTTTTCCGAATTATATTTATCAAACAATATAACATTTAATCAAATTTCACAGAATGCCCCAGAATGTAATGTTACTCTGTTACATTTGGCATAGGCCTCCTCCAATTTTACACTGGAAGAGAGTGGCATCGTACAAAGTTCAATGAAAGCAGTTGGAGTTAAAACAAATATCAATCTTCAATTTTTTTACAGTCCTTGTTTGCTTCTGTGATGATAATAGAGTGATGCAATAAACGGCACATGCAAATTGGTGCTGTAGTCACTAGTCATAGCATATTGAATGTTATACCTAACACTTCACAAAATCTAGTAAAGCTACACCTACATATCTTCCTTTGTATTCCTTGACCTATCGTCAAGTACAATAAAATAAAAAACTGACGTAAGCACCACATTTACTCATTTAACGGCAGATGAATCATATCTGGGCAAAAATAGAGAAATATCGCAGAGCATAATTGACACAGCATCAAGGTCACAAGCACTCGCTTCATAACACAACAGACATACAAAGCAAATAAATTAAAAGAACACTGGCATAAACAAATAAATATGACTCAGAACTATAATATTTTGTTTAATGAATGAGGCCTCTCCCCTTCAGTCAAACATGAATGATGTGTTTTTTCTTATTCAAATGGTTTTATCATAACAGACAATTGATCTGACATCATTTCAGAAAGAAAAAATATGATGCTTGCTCTAATAATCCTAATACAAAGATAATACAGCGGGATAAATAAATTTATCAGGCAGATTAAAGGAGGAAAAAGCAATAGAATATAATCATGACAACAATTATGGCAATTTAAAAGTCTGTCAGCAGTATAGAAATACCATACTCTATTGAAAAAAAATTACCTAACATACTTAGGATCAAAACATTGATATTCTTTGCTATTATAATATGAATATGTTAACAATGAATTGATATCAGAGTAGATCTATGTATAGTAAATAATAATAACTGTCACCAAAGTAAATGAATAAAAGCATAGCATGCTTTTTAACTTAATTACTTACACAAATAATAAAGAGAACAAGCATAAATATGCATAAGTATGGCAACTTCACTGTTATGACGGTTTAATGAGAAATTAACAAACAATTGAAAATAGACAATTAAGCTGTCAGCAATAGTTAGCTTTTAAAATTTAACTATTTTAATTAGGAACTATACATATTTTAGACACAATCTCTATGTATTATGTCAGAGGCATCAATCTAAAGAATTGCTAACCTGCTTCAAGAGATATAGATCTATATGTATGGTGGGGTCCGAGTTTCAGAAAGATACGACATTAGAAATATTGATTATCATCAACGACTATAGTCAGAACCATTTTATTCGGAATGCACTGAGGCGCCGCGACCTCCGCGGCATCAGGGCGGGCCCCCCCAACAAAACAGTGACATTATAAATAGAGCTTTAAAACGTTTGCCAATTCATGTTTACTACATATAAGCTGAGTAATGACCTTGTTCCCGGCTGCTGGATCATCCGAAAGTTTTATGTTTATAAATCAGTCCTAGTGACGTCATGATGACCAAATTCTCACACAAATCGCGAGTAAGACCAGTGTACAAGGACGAACCTCACCTTCATTTAATATTGGATTGAAATCATTTGGTATTGATTAAATCGTAATTTTAATTCACGACACATTAAATCTGCCTCATTTCGAGTTTATTCCATTCGCAGTACAATAAGTATGACGTGATTGAAGTTAACATACCTTTTATTAGCTGATTGTAGCTATCGCAGACACTGTATTTTTGGTAAATCGACACTTATTTTAACACAGGTTATCACTTTTATGAACAATGCAACAGTATCGGCGCAATTTGCGTGGATTTTAGTTTGATTCGACGCTTCGCACAAGTCACCACAACAGTGTTTCCCACCTACATCGATCTCGCTCGGTCTCGGAAGTCGCGCGCGGCCCGAAGCGAATGAACGTGAGCGAGCGAGCAACGACGAACATGAAAACCACGCCGCAACGATAACGTTATATCATGCCCCGCCCGCCTAGTGACGCAACTAAAGCAAAATAACGTTATCGTTGTTGCATTCGTTCATTCAAGTTTAGTTTTTTTTAGTGATGATGATGATATGATGAAAAAATATTGTCCACGAGGCCAATATTATCTAGTCAATTTTATTTCTGCAAGATAGTTATGATGATATTGTTTTCTTTAGCCTAATTTCGATTTTTATTCGGCTTTAGATATAATGGAGTCGGTTAAGTAGTGAAAGATCGATTAATAGCATTCAAAGCAAAGATGGGCGATTGTTACTGATTTCAATAATCGAATGGTTTGATAGTACTAATATTCACAATCGAATACAAAAACCATCGATCGCTAGTTTGAACAATCGAATGAAACTACTAGTTTCATTCGTTTACTTTGCCATACAAAATTGGTATTATCGTCTTGAGAAATAAAGTCCACTTTTAATTGTTATTCGAAAGAACAATCGGATGAAAAATTACAGTTTGTATCACGTACTAGCTTTTGCCCGCGACTTCGTCCGCGTGGAATAGTGACTTCTTTCTCCCGTTTTTTACACATTTACCACTATATCTTTGCTCCTATTGGTCGTAGCGTGATGTTATATAGCCTATAGCCTTCCTCGATAACTGGACTATCCAACACAAAAAGAATTATTCAATTCGAACCAGTAGTTTCGGAGATTAGCGCGTTCAAACAAACAAACAAACAAACAAACAAACAAACAAACAAACAAACAAACTCTTCAGCTTTATAATATTAGTATAGATTCTTAGCTTTTCATAACTCTCACTAGATGGCGTTAGCGATTAAAAATACGAACAATACTTTAATGCTTTACTATCAACAGTATGTATTTTTTTGTTTTAGAATATACATTTATATGTATTTTTACTTGTTTTCTGTCTATTTAAGTTGGCGAATACTAAAAATCCTTTTTTATGTTGCTTGCTATGTACGAAAGCGCCATCTTTTGTATTTAAAAAACCGGTTAAGTGCGTGTCGGACCCGCGCACTGAGGGTTCCGTGCCACCCTTAACTTAAATCAGGGTCCACTTACTTTCACTTAACGAAAACATCACAATATATTGCGACAGCAAAAATAACTTTGTTTTTCATAGTGTTTGTATGAAAGACAAAGTTATATTTGCGGTTGATAAAAATGTGCAATATCTCAAAAACTACTGGTTCGATCTCCTTCAAACCAATTTTCGTTGCAAGTTTTTGTTGAGATCTACATCATATATTTTTTTCAAAATTTTCACTTTCTTAGTTCAAAAGTTAGATGGGGGGGACGCCCATTTTACCACTTTGGAAGCGTCTATATCTCAAACCTTACACTTTTAGAAAAAATGGTTTTAAAAACCTCAACATCATTTTAAAAGACCTATCCATAGATACCCCACACGCATAGGTTTGAGTAAAAAAAAATTTTAGGTTTTAGTTTCATGTATGGGAGCCCCCCCTTAAATATTATTTTTTCTAACTTTTTGTATCTGAATCGGAAAGCGGTGAATAAAATACACCTACCTACCAAGTTTCAGCTATGTGATGCTTATAGTTTCAGAATAAAGTGGCTGTGACATACGGACGGACAGACAGACAGACAGACAGACAGACAGACAGACTTGACGAAACTATAAGGGTTCCGTTTTTTGCCATTCGGCTACGGAACCCTAAAAAAAACTGTCATTGGTTGCATTCAAAAGAAATCAGCAGTCAAAAGCAGAGTCACAAAATGGCGGATAAATAAGCGCTAAGCGCTGGCAATGTTTAGTTAGTTAGCCATTTTCATCTAAAACAAGCTGATTATGCTTACTTGTAAAACTCAATACAAGTTAATGTTTTGAGAGTCTATTATCAAAACATATTTAGCTTTGTCAGCGCAAATGAAGTAAGCAAAAATTTCCTAGCAGAGGAAGCGCTTCTAAGCGCTTATGATAGCTGTTTTCTGCTAAACACACCCAATGATCGCTAGTTTATATTCAAATGAAACCACTAGTTTATTCATTTACATTGTCATAGAAAAATGATCTTTTTGATTATGATGACATAAAGTCTACTTTTGATTGCTATTCGAAGGAACTATCGAAAGTCACTATCTAATTGTTAGTTCGATTGTTTGATGATTCCATTTGCCACACGAAATTGAATATTATTTATATTATAGAGTTTTCTGTTAGCTAAGGATTTTAGAACATAAAACTAGTAGTAATAAAATTCTAATAGAAAGAAAAGTCATGAAACTAGTCAACAATGAGACGACGTCTTTCTTTTCAAATTCGAATGAATTGTTAGGCTATTCGAATAATTCGAATGACTCTAACAATCGAATTATTCGAATAATGTCATTCACAATCGCCCATCTTTAATTCAAAGCGCAATGAGTTCTACCAACCATTATCTATAACTGGGTGGGATCCGTTACTAAAAAGTTTATCGCACAGTAACTTTTATAATTAAATTAAACTTTTTTCAATTTTTACAATGCAGGTCAGATTAAGTTAACGTTACCTTTTAACAATTAGTGACTTGACTGTTTCGATAAGAAAAATATTATAATAACAGTACACCGAAGCGATAACGTTATTGGTTACGGTAGCCGATATAGCGCGCCACAAAAAAACGGCGCCGCTCGCCACTACGACCATCTAGCAAAATGTTTCATTTGCCCGGGTAGTTAGTAGGTTCTTCTGTTCGACCAAAAATTAGAAAAACTAAATCAACATGTTGCATTATTTTGATGTTCTTTATTCGATAATAATGAGGCTAATGTGATAGATAAATATCAAATTAAATTAATTGTATGTTAATTGTAAATTAAAGTATACTTGTATTAAAAAATGGTGGTATGGTGTATAAAAAAAAATAAAAAAGTTTTCGAGGACTAGGACAGGCCTTGAAAACGCAGGTATAACATACAATGCGTTTTATATGGGGAATAATAAAACGAGCGAATAAAAAATAACTTGGCGACTGATGATGACATACTGTTTTAATCACTTGAGCGGTATGAATTTGAGTAAGCGAATAATTAACTAAACTAACGACGAATATTGATTAATAATAAAATCCAGAACGAGCTTACAACAAGTGGGCTTCGTTAAATCCATTTCAGATATAAAAATACTATCCGGGCGACTAAATTACTAACTGAGCGACTAAAAATACAGAGGGGGCAGCTTTAATATTAAGATATTTTCGATTTTTCCAATTGAGGTTTTACATAACGAACTACAAAAAAGTTCACTCTGAGCAAAGTTTGTGAGCTGCTGTATGAATGATTATTGGTTACTGATATTCTATTTGAGGTCTTATATTTTATATTTTATGCAAACTATAAAATGATTATTATTAACAACACCACCACGGGTAGCAAAAATGATACCCATTGGACAAAAATGAAAACGAGGCCGGGCTAGCACTTAACTACTAGTGACGATGAGTAGTAGAGCTCCTCAACCCTCATACCAATTAATGTTCCTTATAGTATTGATAAGAAAAACACTTTTTTTATTGACTGAAGCGTCTTTTTTTAGGGCTTCGTAGTCCAACGGAACCCTTATAGTCTCGCCATGTCCGTCTGTCCGCAGTTCAGCGCAGAGTTAGGTGTTAGAAAACTGTAATTTTAACTCCTCGACAAAATGGTACAATAAGATTTTGAGAAATATTTTTTTAATATACCTGAGTAAACATATATAAAATAAGCAAAATAATTGTCATGTAAATTTTTGCACAATTTAAATGCTTACATACATAGTATATACGGAACCCTTCGTGCGCGAATCCGACTCGCACTTGGCCGGTTTATTATTATTTGATTTAAGTAAACGCAAATTGATTATTATTACTTTTTCGTAATACATTGTTTAATTTAATTACTATAAGAATATTTAGTGTATCTTCAAATAGTAATTTCGTAAGATGATTTTTTATTTAAATGTGGCCTCATAATACGCTACTTCGATTAGTATTTTTCAAAGCAGTTTTTGCATTGGAAACACTTCATATAAGATTAAATACCGCTCAGTTTGTAAAATCCATTTGCTAAATATTGAAAAAAATGCAGGACGTAATGTTGACACTCAATCAAAAATTGGGTCGCTCATATATTATGAAGCTTCTCATTTTGTATTAAAAGTAACTCAAATTATTCTTTGTAAGTTGCTGATCTGTTGATTTCTCGTCACTCGCACTCAGTCGCTCACTTAGTAATTCTATAACCCAAATTAAGTATTTTTGACACTTAAATCATTCATTTACAGTCGCTCGTTTAAATACTACCCAAATTTATTAGGTTTTCGTTTTGTAATCATGACGTGATTATTTAATTTCTAAGTTGAATGGTTTTTAACCACAAGATGAAAACTGGCTGAAGAAATTGACTTTTTGCCCCAGCCTTACCTTCTGGTCTTTAAAATCTTCCTATTGTATTATTACCACGGTAATTATCTGTACAGTATTGTGGCCGTCTTTTTGAAATAAGTACCTACCTGACAGTATTGCGGTACGTAAACATGCGATAGGGCTGCCCGCCTCCCGCAATTTAAATACATTTGCCTACTTTGTGTTTCAATTTAGTTTTACGATTGGGAATATATATTTTTTTTAGGTATAAACAAATAAAATACTTGTGAACTGAATATAAATGTTCAATAAATATGCGTGTTGTTTATTGATGGGTAGATTTAATGAAAAAAAAACATGTTTATATGTTTGATTAACAAATCGGTCTTATAAATTTGCGACCGAAAAATGCGCCTCGAGACTGAAATGTACGAACCGCTTTATTTTTAAATTTGAAAATTCATTGAAAATTGATTTTGTGAACATGGAGCACAATAAATCCTTCTAGATCCTTCTTGTCACATAAAATATGTATTTGAACTTATTTCAAGGGAAAAAATCACGCGGTTAATGTTAAAAAAAACAACACAGTCCATTCGTCAATGCGGCACACTCGCGACCGTCTGCATGCCGAACGCATGCCGAAATCGAGGCGCGTAGGTTTAGCTCGCTTTTCGTCCGTTTGTATATACATAGATAACATTACCGTGGTATTACGCCGCTAATTTTTATCTTGCTACCGGAATTCTTCAGCTCAGCCGAATTGTTTAGTTTAGTAGGTAAGTTAGTTGAATTTCGATAGGTACACATTTTATTTTTATTGTGTTTTTATTATTTATATAAATTCCAACGTTTGAAAAAGGAACCTAAAGAAACGAGTTAACCATTCTATTTCATACTTTCATAGCTGCCCAAATAATGAACTAAACTAACCATCTTATCGAAACAACCGCTACAAGTTAACGTAGCACTTTAGCAAGATTGCTCCAATTTCTAAATGAAATAGATCCCCTGGATAGATAATGCGAAAAAGTACCGCTTCTCCCATTTGCACTGTGGAAGGTAAACACGGAGTCACAGAGGGGAGATGTTTCCGATGCTATATTGATTGAGTAGGGACTCGCCTAGGTAAGCTAGTCATGAAGCTGTTATGTAACACGACCGTGAAACGAACTGCACCTCATTTCTATTATGTTAGGTAAACGAAGTGTAATTTACTCCGCTGTTATTAAACGGCATTTAAAATATTCCAAAGGTAAATAGGAATATCATTTTATCAAATAGTATAAGATCCCAGGGCCCCCAGACGTTCCTTATTTTTGAAGTAATGAATTTTACAGTATAGACACTCTTATATGTGTTTAAGAGTGTGTGAATGCTCGCAAGCTTGGCTAAAAAAAAAAAATTAAAATTAAAATTAAAATTACTACATCGTTATCGATCGATCGAATAGACAATTGAAATCACATTGAATCTAGCTGGTTGAAAAAAAACATTGCTTTTAAATTCTCAAATGCCCTTTTTTCTATCCAGCCTGCCAAATTCTGCCTTTTTCCATGAAATAAAAAGATCCTACCCCATTAATAAAACAACGAATTTCATTTGACGATTTGGTTTAGATTATTAAGTTTTAAACGGTTTTAGCACCTATTTGAGTCAAAGCCAAGCCATAATCTCACAGTTATTTTTTTCACTTAGGTTTTTTAGTATGCCTCACTGTCACTGATCAGTTAATTTAATTTTTGGTAGGCCTATTTGTAAGTGAAGTGACTAAAAAGCTAGTGCAAAAAGAAATTCGCAAACGCGTCTCTAAAGAAAATCAACATACTCAGGAAATGGATACAACGTACTCGTCTTCCACGGGTGTGTAGGGGAAGCTGGTCTCCTGCACCTTGGGCGGGGGACTGCTTTCGGGCTCCTCCTGGAGTGGACTCTCGTAGATGAGCGTCTCCACCATCGACCCCTTCGAGCTGCCGAATGAGACTCTGTGGAAATAAATAGTGTTAGTGTGCAAAAAATAAGATGACGGAGAAACCCGCTCTGCCATGGAATCATTACTTATCCATTCCGTAAAGTAAAAAAATAACAACTTCTTTTCTATGGAGTGATTCTGTTGCTGAAATAAACAACTTTTTTTAATCGATCGTAGTTTTTCATAGCGCAGAGAACTTCCTTAAATAAAGAAAAATATATAGGTTAGTGTAGAAAACTGCACGAATTGCGTTTTTGGATAAAATTCAGCTACTTAAAGGAATTCAGTTTTGTAATTTTTTCAGACTCAGTTTTTATTTCGCTGAATTGAAAAATTACCACGATTCAATGTACTGTATTCCGGTGACCTGTTTGAAATCAATCATTTTATTTTTACCCTTTGCCGAGTGCCGACTATTACCACGTGACTGCTTACGTAGCCCAGCCATGCATTTAAAATCTCAATTAGCGTCACTGTTCGCTCGTGGCTCATGCTTTCAATCACAAACGTTTACGTAACTGGAATCAGTGGTGATACCTACCTACTACGCAAATAGTGGGCCCGATCCTGGCAGTCTTATCTCTGAAACTATGGTATCTAGGTGTCCCTTGCTAGGGCTTAAGAATCAGAAAGGATTAAACAAATCAGAACTGGAGCTCTATTTTTGAATCACTCGCTTCAAGATGGCAAGTGATTTTCGTTCGAAGATGAATTCAAAACGAAAATAACTCGTTTTCGAACGAAAATCACTCGTTATATTAACGCTAGTGGTTCAAAAATAGGGCCCTGAAGACCAACTATTTCACTTTTGATGTTAATTGTAATAAAATAATACATATTTATTTTTATGTTGATATAAAATCGGCTTCATCAATTCTAAAAACAGTCATTTCTTCATTTAATTGTCATGGAATATGTTAATTTCGGACCCGTTTTTCGGCCCTAAAAATTATGTAGTTTCAGAGAACGGCTACGGACTGCGGAGAATCGGTCTCCTCTGCCATGGATGCTGCAAATAGTAGCGTCACTCATTATACAATGACGAACATCCGGCGTCAGATTGTAGATTAATGATCTCGCTCAATGCATGGCACTGCATGGCAGCCTGGACGCCCTCCAAAGGCTGAGGCTACCAGCCTTTACGCAATAGTCCGGGTCAGGGCCTAATTTCAGTGCTTCGACCTGAAAACCGATGCAGTCTGTTTCGCTGTATCTTGTATTGAAAGGATGATGGAACGTTCTAGGCAAGGCAAAGCTAATAAGGTAATAGGGTATTTGCCTGTAGTATTAAAAAGAAAGCTGATTTAGATGCCAATAATTTTTTATTTTTTTTTCTAAAATTAGGACGCGAAAATGACGCGCAGCAACAGTTAAAAATTATTTTTTTGTGTTTTATCGTATGTTAGTGTATACATAAGCAACTTTCAATAATCTTTTTGTGATATCTGACACCGGGTACCGATCCCGCACAAAATTAGTTAAGTGCTATCTCAACCTTGCTCGGCCGAATAATAAAGCATTTACCTAGTTTGCGATAGAAATTAGTAAGGAATTGTTATTCGTTTTCACACTTAAGATAAAATGCGCCTGCCCATTACTACAAAAATGGGAAATCTCGGTTAGCACATCTGGGATAAGACCTGGAACAAATTGGTCATTAGATCCACATCCGCTCTCGTTTGCGTCGATACGGCCTCGCTTGCAACTTTGAAGTGTATATTCTTCCTTTAATTCCCTTTACTATCAATCATACATTACCTCTTTCCGACTTTACAAAATCAGTTTTGCAGCCCTGTGAAGACCAGCCATGGTAAATGCAACATATTTTATGTTCTAGCCTAAGGGGGGGAAATCGTCTTCATACCTTGTCATGTGAAATCAATGAGGTAGTTAAAGTACCTATATATACCATACTTAATTTATAAAGTTGAAGAGTTTGTTTGTTTAAACACGCGCTAATCTCAGGGTATATATATAAAAGTATTTTTGAGTTGGATAGCTTATTTATCGAGGAAGGCTTTAAGCTACAAAACATCACGCTGCGATGGGAGAAGAGGGAGCAAACTCAAAAAGCTTGCACGCAGGCAGTCGCGCGAACGCAAAAAAAAGAAAAAATTCTCTTTTTTTCACTCACTGCAGGATTTAAGATTTCCATTCAAAAACCAAGCACTAATCAAAGAAAATCACACGCCATATTCACTCCACTGAGGCTCCACTGACTTAAAAATAAATAGAGCCCCTATTAGCTAGGAGTAGTATAATCTTAACTTTCGCATCGATCTTAATTTGATAAAATACCCAATTTATCCCCATTAAAGGTCATAATTGAAATATCGTAGTTCTAACCGCAAAGCGAAACCGTGAATTCCATAATATTAATTTCACCAATCACAATAAATGTTACTACAAGGATTCATATCATTCAATAGATTTCAAATAATATTTTTTTATCATTGACATGACCATAGAGAAAGAAAAAAATCTTCGCTTTAAAAAGAGCGTGCTACTTAGTGAAATTCTATAGGATTTGACAGCGAAAGACCTTATGACAGCGAGACCGTTTTCTAAGAAATAATGGATTTAGTGGATACGTCAAGTTTCCGTCATTGGAATTTTTGAAAAATTATGAATGAATATAATTATAATTTAAGTTTTGTATAACAATTTCAGATGAAATGACTTGTGCTTTCCGCAACTGTGAAGTGCGCCGAGGATACAATCCCGAAAATCATACTTTCCACCAGTAAATATGAATCATTGATACTTGATACAAATTTTAATTCCAAATTTTATAAAATTTGTGAGTGAAATCGACTCCGATGCCAAATTGTACAGTAAATTTAGGACTTCCTTTGTGATTTGCAGCCATATATCAAAGTTTCCAATAGATTAATTCAGGTATTTTCAGTAAAATAAGAAACTGTTTCTTTACACTAGGGCTTGACTAAATGATGACGTCATCAGTATCGATAAATTTTTTGACTGTTTTTTTTTAGGTAACCGTAATTCTTGCACAGCTTCTTCTCAGCACTGGCCCACACAACTGTCCCGAAGCTGTGCTGTGGTAAGGTCTATGTTGGAACGTGTATAAGTGCTTCTAGCAAGTCTTCATACATAAATAAATAAATATGTAATGTAACAAAAATGAGGTTGTCTTGTTTATCAAATAAAAAGTATTATGTTATAAAAAGTGCATTAATTTAATTATTTTTGTTTCAATTTACATGATTTATCGTAACCTCATCGATAAAACTTGGACCACCATAAGATACACATCACTATTGAACGCACACATGTAAAGTAACTTTTTGGTTACGCTGAAAATCCGCGTTTGTCATTCTATACTATACTACTTTCTATGGACATGACACCTTTGATGAAAGATTATTTCATCAAAGCATGACACTGTCGCAGGGTTTGACGGTCGCTGCCAACCAATTGCTGTGTCAAAAACATCACAACAAACAACAAACACAAGTGGAGACTTAGACGAAGTATATTACATAATCTAAGAGTGGAGATTTATTTCGGTTTTATATTACAGAATGTAAGTTTTATTTTCAGCGTTTGCATAAAGCGCGCGGGTACTTTAGTCAATTAATTAAATAATGAAATAAAATTATGATTCTTAAATTGGTTCAATGGCCGCGCCGATAGTAGGTTATGAAGTTAAAAAAACATAGATTGGCCCTACCCTAGGATTTGCCGTAATGATTTTCGTATCTTAGAAATTGCCCTACACTTGCTGTTGCTACTGACTGAAGTACCAAGTTATTATTATATGTTTAATGTAGAGATAGATGTATTTAGTGACAGAATTTTAAACGTTGTTTGCTTTTTATGTGCAATGGAAAATCCCATAGCTTTTAGAAATCTGCCTATAGTTAGCCTGTGCAAGGATAGTTTTATCTAAATTCCTCTTGAATATCTCTTAAAAGCATGGTTGTGATGGTTTCTTATAATGTGAACCAATAAATTATAGTGCACTACCACTGAATAGATAAATCTATTCAGTGTGCACTACCATTAAGATACTTAATATTAGAGGGTGTACAAAAAAGTACAAGCCAAATCCAAGAGGGTGGTTGTCAATCGAGTTTGGAATACAGGAAAAATAAAAATAAAAATATTTTTAAGAAAATTATAAAAAAATAAGTTTTTTTCCTGTTCTCTAGACTCGACTCTTAACCGAACTGATTATACCTACACGTGGATTACGTGGTTGGATGTGTTACCATTTATAGTGTATAACTTATTTTTAAGTTAATCATGTAGCACATTTGTTTGTAATCCCTTAAATAAAAATTTAAAAAACCCTTGAATTTGGCTCCTACTTTTTTTACATCCTGTATATGAAAGAATAAGAGTATTTAAAAGATAAAATGTCCACGGATCCCTTAAATTCTATACACAATGTAAAATACTAAGAGGTGGGTAAGAGTCGCGTCTAGAAAACAGAAAATTGTAAAAAATATCTTGTAAAAAAGTTCAATTTTTTTGTATATTTTTCCTGTATTCTAATCCCGATTGATGATAACTACCCTCTTAAATTTGGCTCGTACTTTTTTACACCCTGTTTTATCAGAGAATCTGCAGGCTCAAGTGGCGGATGGCCAGGGCACATAGAGCGCAAAACTGCTGGCCGTTGGGGCAGAAAAGTTTGATTGGAGATAATTCGACCAACAGCGTAGGACGTCCACCGACAAGATGGACAGACGACCTAGTAAAGATCGCAGAATCACACTGGATACAGACCTCTCATAACCGGTCGCTGTGGAAAACCGTGGGGGAGGCCTATGTTCAGCAGTGGACGTCCTTTGGCTGATAATGATAATATATTAAAGAATGACGAAATGCCAATGTGCTTTAGTTCGGCACTTTCACTTCGACATATTGTTTTAAAGTATAGTCACGCGTCAGTATTAACCTAATGTTAGTTCCGTATCCGTTCTTAACTGATTAGCATTCTTGGTGGTGTGCGCCCCACTTACCCTTAATACTTAACGATAATAACTAGGCTTCTGGCTTTGTAGGTAGATCTACATTTCACAAGGTGCGTCCAAGGCATTTGCTAATAAAGAGGTATAAATTAAACATAAAGCTTTAAAACATTGTCACTGGGTCACGTTCCTAAGGCGGCCGATTTGCTAAGAAATCAAAGTAAATTATTTTCAGCTTCAACGATAAAAACACTTAACTTGCTTTTTACTCGTAATAAGAAACGCTTCCAAGAAATTCTACCGAAGCAATCGGAAGTAGGTAGGACTGACTATTATAATAACCTTATTTTGTGCCGTACAGAAATTTTCGGAGCGGCTTATTTCGAGAATAAGAATTTTTAGCCTTATTTTTGTTTTTAATATTAGTAAATGTAAATAAAAAAGTTTTTTATCTTAGCTCGTACAGCATTCGCGAACTCGGTAAGTATTGTTTCGTCAACACATTAATAATTTATTGTTTAAAATTCGTATCTTGAAGTTTCAAACCTTTAGGAACCTTTCGAAACTTTCAGAAAATCAAGAGTAATTTATACTTTGCCCATCGCTACTTGAATAATGAAAGAGTATCATCACTTTGTTGTTTTTAATTGTACTTAGAAAACTGAAGCCGAACAAAGCACAAAGTTTGTAACTAAAACAGTAACTAGAGATGCTTGCTTCATACTAATACCGCGTTAGTGTTAGGTGGTTAGTAACGTAGGTAGAGTTAAGTATACTCATAACATAACATAAGTTCTCGCTGTCTCGGAGGCGTGTTGTGTTGTGTATGGGATCTCCTCTTACCAAAGTGAGGTTCTCAAGTGAAGGCACGTGTGGATTTACACAGGGCCTGCGTAAACCTATGCTTAACCTGTCTCGGCTGGCGTGTGCGCGACAACCTTAATGATTTTCCAAGGAGTCTGGGACACTTTTCCGCTTAAAAGACGTCGTGAAACTTTACCTAATGTACTGCGTTCTGTAAGAACGCTTCAATTGATAAAGTGGTTTTGAGAATTAAATATGGTTTTAATTTATGGATAGGAAACTTTCCAAAAATGAGACTTTTAACAGTGTTATTGGTATTCATGTGAAAACATAGTTACTTAGTCGCGGATGATAGCTTTTACTTCTAGCTTAGGTAACCTTTTTGACCGCAAGTCGCGGAAAAAAACAGTAATTTCGAGTTACAAACTCAGTTCCCACGTACCTGACTGTACTTTCACTGAGATGACGGTGTCAGGTATCCTAATACCGTAGATTGCAGCCGTCCCAGCTCGCTGCACCGTAGCAATGTAACGCTAATATCGTTACAGTAGGCCCCACCATTTTCATAATAACCACTAAATTGGCTCTATTGGCTGTTGATGGACGTGATGGGACCGCGCTTGATCAGTAATTGATTAATTTCGGCCTTAGGGCTTGTATTCGGCGCGCTACCGCCACTTGGGATTGTGTTTGCTTACATAGTTACCACGAAATACAGAAGAGGCATAAAAGGGTGAGATCTGCGACATACATTGTGTCGTGGTTATGATTAGAGAATCCTGAAGAATTTATTATGCGCAATCTAAGTCCAATGAAAGTGCTTCTAGAGATTTACTGTTATAGGTCCGTGGTCACCGGTAAATTAGGTACACCTATTAGTCTCTCTACATAGTTTTGACAAATTAAGTTATCCAATTTAACAATTATTTAGCTTCGTTCATCCCTAGTGGGAAAGTATCCTATTTTAGTGCATACATAGAAGGATGCTCTCATCCCCTTTCCTTTGTGCTAAGCCGGCGTCAAAGTATCAATTGCTCAGATCCAATTAATACCATTAATTACCCGGTAATTAACAGTCTGTACGCGTCTGAGACAGGTATATGTCCACGACAGCCTTTCATGTGATTATATAAGCTATTCCGGAAATACTACAGCGGTATTACCTATCGTCGTTTTTACCAATAATAATTAAAGTTGAATTTTGTAGGGTAAAGCCCGCACTTGCACATATCAGGGGTCAACTCATCATTCTGTATCTGTCAACATAAAAAAAAAACTACTGACGACTTAATGGAAATGAAATCCAGGACTAATCTAATCCTTGACTTGCGCACGTGGTACCAGCGGGCCACTTTTGGCAGACCCAAATCAGTTAACTCCTTGTTAAATATTATTATGTTGATTTGATTTTGATAGGGATAAAAAGACGCGTTGAAATTTTAACCACAGGTTAGATAGGGTTAGATGTAAGCTTTAGTAAAAAAACAACTCGGACACGCTTTACTATGCGTCCGTCATTCACTTGCAAGCGCTTTGGGAACGTAGGTACTCCAGTCATAGCCCTGAAGATTGCAACAGCTATCTATCCCCCTTACCATCATTCCATGAAATTGTTTTGCTTTCAAACTGTTCAGTAATTTGGACATTCAGCCCATAAAATATAACAAATGAGCAGGGCATTTCAAAAGTAGGGCAGTAAGCGCTCATGGATAGAGGAATGGTCATTGCAAATAACGTAATACCCCCGCGGAAAATTGTCAGCGATCTCTATACACGATACTTTATGAAAACGCCATTCAAACAGTCGGCGGTCGTTAGAAACACCCACTTTATTCAGCTAATTGGAAACTCTTTGTTACAAGAAGTACCTACCTAGTTTTGTTGAGAAAGTTCTAGTTAACTAGACTGTATTTCACCTTGTTGAATGTCATAGATATTTATAACAACCGCCTTAGGGGTGGCCTGATTGACCTAGCCCTTTTATTTATATTTAGCTTTTTATTTAAATATTGAATGCCCTTGTGTGACGTGTGCAGCGTCACTTCGTAAGAATTCAGACTTAATACTTAATACTAACGTTGATTTCATTGAGCTTTACCATTTTCTCCTGGGAGTGGTCCTCTAAAGTCTAAATGAATTACCTATTTGTAACACCATGTGATGAATTGGAGCCTCAAAACTTATCTTCTTTCCTTACTTACTAATTATCACAAAAAGTTTTCAAACTCAATTTCGACCTGTAGTAGGGTCATAATGAATTGCTTCCCTCGTTACGATGAGCTCTTATGACATGATGCTTCGATTATAACCTGCCCTGCTTTTTAGATGCTAAATTAATTTAAGTGCATATGGAGACGGCGCTGCCTACCGAGTACTTATTGGCTTGAGTTTAAAGCTGAAGAGTTTGTTTGTTTGAACTCGTACACGTTCCGGGACACTATTCCAGACACAATAGATGTTTTATTGTTTTCACGCCTGTAGAGGCGTTCACTGTCCCGGAACGTGTTAATGTCATGAACTACTGGAATGACAAAAAATAATGTATTGGATAATTTATTTATCGAGGCAGGTAATAAAACATACCACGAGAGTTCAAGATTTCAGGTTTTGGTCCACTAATTACTGATAAATATATTTTTTTCAGATACATAAATAATGGCGAAAGAAGTTCCCAAATTCGATCCGAACACTGAAGCCTTCCAAATGCGGGCTCAGTGGAAGAAGACGGACGTCTGTCGGAAGATGTGGTTCGAGCAGTGGAGCTGGCTGCTGGACGAGAGGAAGTTCGTACAATATCTATACTCTGATTTTTAATAAGATAGACCAGAATGACAGCTTCTTGATGAGTACCTTAGTCATAGATGTTATATGTATGTATTTAAGTATTTATGGGTATCCTATTTCAGCAATCTAGTTCCCTCACTCAATAGTTCACTATCGTCCAATACGATGTCCTTCAGAAGCTCAGTGACGATTTCTGTTGCCGCTATAACAACAAACTAACCCATTTTAGGGGGGGCTTCCATACAAAGAACGCCATCTTTTGCCTATTTAACCAAATGTTTGGAACCCTTTGAGTTCGACTCGCACTTAGCTGGTTATTTTATTAGTATCATTGCGATTTCTAAGACTTCCGAGCCTTTACCGGTTGGCATTTTTAATAAGGACAAGCGATTGTAGAAATCCATAGTCACAGAGAATTCGTCGTAATTTCAAAGTATTTCTGTGTCAACTCGCAATGGTATCAAACAGTGAAATTGTTTATTTACTTTAGTAACTTAAGCTATACTCCTTTTAATATGAAAAGTATTGAAAATTAGGTCTTCACTTAGCAAATGTTTGCTGCAGTCGAGCTTCAGCAAGTGTGCTTAAAGAGCGAAAGCGCCAATTTTTCTTTAAAATATTCAGGCTTTTTTAAAAACCATCTTCACGGTCCACGGAAACTGAAAAGAGGAACTATTTTATAAGATCTTGCGGTATTCTACAATATAATAGTGGAAGTGTGCTATGTATGTAAGTATGAGATAATATACGTAACGTTTATCATACGAAATACACATAATTGAGCTAAATTTTTTCTCAACACTCCTGTGTGAAGTAGTATCACACTACGCTAGTACTATACATATATATTCTGTGATCACACGCTGTCTTGACGCGAGTGATTCCAAAATAGAATGTTACTAAATGATAAAGTAAAGTAAACAAATTTTTGGCTGGTTTTAGACCTAGATTTTTTTGTCGTTGTTGAGCGGTTGATACCTTTTGATGATGGAAAAAGATCTGAGGAAATAAAAGAAAAATGTCTTCGTTTCAAATACATAATATGATTTTTATCGTTCCTTCTTCGCCTGGGAAAGCTGCATTGGCCGCGATCGATACATTAAACCACTTGCTTTAATTAGGTTAAGGCGGGTCTACATCAATTGTTTTCTGAATTGGGGCACGGCAGTGGATCTTGTGTTGATTGTTCGGTGAATTAACAACGAATCGGTCATCAGCGCATAGTCTCTAACAATGCCGTGGTGCTAACGCAGAGTGTACTTAGCCTAGATCTGACAGGGATTTTTATCGTCAAGTAACGGCCGTTCCCTATATGCAAACTATAGTCAAAGTAAGATAGCTATCCTTGACCGGAGATAGGATTTCCTCGACCGGAGAAAGAAATTCCTTCCTATCCTACCTACTGCCAGAAGTTTTTAAGGACAATAAATCTGTAAATTGGAAAGGTAGATTAAAACCATTTCTGTCCTTAGTTGGGCAACCATAGAAAGAATGGATATTTGGGATTTATTAATATATTTTTTGCATTTTTATTTCGATAAATTGGGGGTGATTTAATCAACTTGGCTCAAGCTATGGTAAAAAAAATAAGTTTCGTTAAATTAACAAGTCATTTAAAGCCTGTAAATCTAAAAAACAGTTTAAATGTTTTACACTTAATAATATTTATAATAAAAAATATTTTACAATTTCTAAAATAAACATTCTTAAGACTTGAATGATTGAAACAGTCACAAAAACTAAATATGTGGACCTAAATATTTATTTACTTTACTTATTTTTTACCGCTTCTCATTTGGTCACGAGGTGGTATCAGAGATGCATTATTAGATAGCGTTTAAAAAATGGCATAGACTTTCTAAAAGGCCTCCAAAAAGTAATGTAATGTGATTTGAAAGTGTTCGATTTAGCATGGCGGTTTTAGCGGTCAAAGGCGTTATTCGTGAGCGGGAACCGTCGTGTTTGACATTTGCTTCGCGTGATAGATCCGATGTGCGTGGCGAACTCGCACTTTGATGTAGTGACGTTACGAGAACATTCTAGCCACCTATAATATCGATGAACTGAAATAAGTCACTCACTCACTGAGGATACTTGCGCAAACTGGCCTATAAATAATATGATCGTGTCTTTTAGTCCCTGTCAACATCAATGATACTAATTTGAATCAAACAATTTGGGCCACAGTGTATTGCGAAAAATATTTTTTTTAATACGCTCGAAAGTTACTTACGTGAATCACAATTTCAATATTTTGATTACAAATCGACAGTATTTAAACACTGCTTGAATATTATTCATAATACCGTAGTACTGGTACTGGTTGTGTTTCTGAAAATGATTGTCATTCTTATATCTTACTGATCAAACCGATAACAGTGTCATGAGGTTGACAGTTGGTGAATATCAAAATATACCGTTTGCTGGAGTAAGTGTCGCTTTATCTGATACTGCACCTCTAAGAATGAACTTTGCAAAGCTTAACAGTTATGTGCTGTTGATGTTATCTAGGCATTGTTGTGATAATGCACCGACGCAACTCAAACTGTTTGTGTGCTAAACTCAACAAAATTATCTCTCGCTATCTAGTTAATCCTGCTAAATATAATAAAACAAGACCAACGTAATATGTCTACGGGTTTATATAATGTAAAATCAACTTGAAAATTATTATTTCTTTGAGCAATTGTTTTCCTACTCACCAAGTAATTAGGTATATTTATTTTCTAATAATAAAAGATGTTTTAAAAGTCCCAGTACCTATCTAATTGCCGACGTAGTTTACACTTAGTATTTTTCACAAAATGTGCTTAGGCCTTACCCAATCTAATAATGTATCCAATTTAATAGTGTTTTTAGGATTATGTTGGGTCTGCCACGTTTTTGCAGCGCTTCAGGTATGTTTGCGGAGTACCAAACTGATGGCCTCGACGCCGTAATTCGCAAAAAAACAAGCTCCCTGATCAGTAAAATGAGAAACAGTCCCAATGGAATCCTGAAGACATTGGCAGATAGGTTCACATCACCGATCTGGAGATGTTTTGTGCAAAAGGTAACATACCTTTTTATATAAATTTTTAAAACTGTTTTTTATGTATAAAATGTAATACTAACGTAGTATATAAGTCATATGCTACTTACATTCATATGGATAAATTTTGTCCGAAATAAAAGATATTTTATTTATTTTCTTACCGTATTTAATAAGGCTTTCAATTTTTTTAACGATAATTAGACAAAAAATATCTTGATCGATTTTCATCTTACTATCGATAAGCCGTATCGAGATTATGTCACATCCCTATTTCGAAGCAATACGGCACCTCGCGGTAGCCACGCTAATCGCGGCCGGAGATAACTTTAAAGCGCTTTTATTGGTTTATCGGTATCGCTGCAGTGCTGTAGCTGTTCAAAGCAAATTAGTTTCGGTGCCGATATGAGAACGCAGCATCCAGCCGCTATTGCTACTTACAGTTCGCGGTATTTGCGTGAAATTCGTTTATTTTAAGCTATGAAATTAAAGCCCATCATAAAAATCTTAATAAGAATCAAGCAAAAATAAAATTTTAAAAGATTATAGCTGAATTTGTAGGAAAAACAAAACGCAATCAGCAATTTGATGCTGAGCAGAGTGAGCAGTTTAGGCTCGATTATTATTAAAATTCATACTTACTAAGAATTTTACCTATTATTTATCAGTTTGTCACAGTGTAAAAAACTATTTGAAATATTTTCGGTTAAAAAAGGTTTTATGTAAATCAGTGTAAAAAATACGTAATCGTTTACTGTGACTTTATCTTCTTCGACTTCCGAAGTTTCGGATTTCTAATACTTACCTACAATAATGTAAATTTCCATATTATATTCTTCTCTAGGTCGTGCAAGGAAATAATTTCTTTATGTTCCCAAAATATTGATAATTATCTGTATCATTCCATAATGCCGCTCTGTTGTGAATAACTTTGACTGAAGAACCCTTTTAAGCGAGTTCAACGTGTGATTAAGATGTATTGCATTCAAAGCTTTTGAATTATCATTTCATTCGGGGTATTTTAGTTCCAGAGATATCTTAATATCCACCCATAGGAGAAGGTTAACATTTATTTACGCTTACAAGATATCTAATATGTATCAATACTGAAAAAATATATAATGGTCTAAGCTGTTGTATAGTAAAAAAAGTGCACTATCAAAAATCTGGTAAATTATGAGCTACTTAAAATTATGAATTTGAAGAAATTAATTCATAAAGGGCAATGCGCAGTGGTATTTTTTTTTAAATTCCAGCTTATAATCTTCACGACCGATAGACGAAGCACGTTTGTCAAACACAATCATCGTTCTCAAAATGGGTGTAACAAACTTAAGATCTTTATTTATTTCCTTTTGAGATTAAAAACACCTGGATCTCTATTTTTGTATCACTCGCGTGAATATTCAGAGTGACTTTCGTTTAGAAATCAATTAAAAGTCAACGAATAATCACTCTAAACACAGGCGATTGTAACAAAAAAAAAACATCTTCTAAATCATCGCCATGTGGATTCCGACTGATTTTCAATCGAAAATCGAACACGAATCAAAGAAAATCACACGCCTTTTTGACGCGATTGTTCAAAAAATATAGCCCCTAAGAGTAGAACGTTTGATTGAAACTAACAATACAGTTTTATTTATTTTAACACCTCGAATCTGTGACGAAAGCATTTATGGCGTTTACAATCGCCTGGTTTTTATTGACTGCCTGATATTGCGGTTCACTGTACTTTTTACCGTAACGAAGCTAAATGAACTCATTATATTAATGGCAGTAAAAGTCTTGTTTTTATTATTTCACTGAAACTATTTGCAAAAAGAAAATTTTGACCTGAACCACCAGAGTGACCAGAATTAAAGTTACCTACGTTGAACCATTGCATCAAAGTATTTAAATCTTTCAATGAACATTTACTAGCTAGACGAACGTCATGATGTTTAGTATCTGTTGAAGCACAAAGTTATTATATTATCGTTGTTGACTAGGACCTATTTTAAATTGACCTTTCATTTGCAGACGAACAATAGAAGAAACGAACAAAATTCGTCAAGAAACTGCTTCTGCCTTAAACCAGGTGTTCACCAAAACAGAAGAGAGCAAATCTCTGAAACCAGTCCCGGTTACCTCCACGGGATTCATCGGCTGGCTTGCTACAAAGTTAGTCATTTGTTTAAGTAAATGTACAAATTGGAATGTTTAAATGTTCAAATTTATAATTATAAGTAAATACTAATCGATTTGAACATTTAAATCCGATGAAAATTTGAGTGAAAAAAAAATCAAGATTCTACAGAGTATAGGTAACGTAGTTTCCATGACAGTGCTCTAAAATGCTTCAACTCAGAGATAATAGTGATCCAATAACTTTTTTTTCCTTTTACTGACTGGCCACACCCTGTATGTGCTCGACCGACGACAGGAGAAAACACCGAAGCAAACGATGAAATTGTTTAATGAACTTTATTGTACAGTGGCGTTTCAATTAGCGGTTGTAATGCTTGTAAGCATTCTTTACCAGTTACCACTTTTATTCGATATCGACGGGATCGTGACATTATTTGAAATGGAATTGATGAACGTACAAAAACATTATGACTTTATTTAACAAATCATTGTACCATAGATTAAAATACTTTACGTAAATTCGTACGTTCGTTTGTTTTACGCACGTTTATTTGTAATTATATGCCTGATTAATATCTATACTAATATTATAAAGCTGAAGAGTTTGTTTGTTTGTTTGTTTGTTTGTTTGAACGCGCTAATCTCCGAAACTACTGGTTCGAATTGAATAATTCTTTTTGTGTTGGATAGTCCAGTTATCGAGGAAGGCTAAAGGCTATTTTACATCACGCTACGACCAATATGAGCAAAGATATAGTGGTAAATGTGTAAAAAACGGGAGAAAGAAGTCACTATTCCACGCGGACGAAGTCGCGGGCAAAAGCTAGTTAATAATAATGAGTGATGGTAGTTTTAATTTTTGCATGACAAATAACACCTTAGTCTGCTGTAACCACGGATGCTGTAAAAGTGTAAAGCATTCGAAACGTCAAGCATTTAATTACAAATAAACGTGCGCAAAATAAATGCGTAAAATGTTTCATGAGGAGTATTCGCGTACACTTCAGAAACAAATAAGTGTTCTTCCAAGTCATCCGTTTCAAAGGATGCCTTCATGAATGTCAAGTAAGACGGAGCTGAACTCACCTGTACATACGACACAAGCTGAAAAGCTGTGATTAAAATCTCCGTTAGGTTGAAAACATGAACTAGATCCCTATAACCTAGCAAAAGGACATCTTTCTTTGAGTTCTCTCTTTACATCGAGCACAGGAGTTGTGATAGTTTTTAACCTACAAATGAGAAAGAAACTCGGCTGGCTTCAAGCTTTAAACTTTATGCTTTAGATGGCATTTGTTAAAGTAGAAATATCTAGAAATAGTAGGAACGACTTCATACCTGTACAAGATAGTAAGAATTGATATTTTGTCAGTACTAAGTCAAGGAAACTGCTACAGACTCTTTAAAAGTACACTAATCGGCAAAAGAACGTAACGTATTTTCTTTTTCAGACCCGATTGTCAACTGGAAATTTACGCATCGTGGCTCAATAAAATCCCCGTTCGCCTACCAGACGTCTGGGAATACAAAGACTACGTCGGCCCCAACCAAATCAAATAAACTCGTTTGTGGAGCTAAAGTTGATGCCAGAAAGTGTGCACATATGTTTTTGACACCCACTGGATGCTGAAGGCCTACTACGGAAAACAAAATACGTCAAAACCATACAAAAAATATTTCGGATCCGAAAAACGATAATCGTATTGACGGATTCCGTTTTTCGTAGGAGACCTCCTGATACAAGAACGCAGCGACCAGCTGTGTCTGTGACTATTAAGGCTTCGACACATGGATGCGTCCTGCAGTCCATAAAATAATGTTCGTCCCGACCCTTGATGCGAATCTTTCAGTTCTTGGGTGACCACTGACCAGTGAACTCTCCCTACACCAACTATGCAGTCAGCCGTAGCCCGCAGCGCATCCGGTCAAAATTATTATTAACCTGACCGCAGAACGGATCCAGTGTGACAAATCCTTAAGCCGTAGTATGTACCTTTAACTCTGTCAGTTCAGTATACGTACAGCGTCGTGTAGGATTCCAATCCCAAAGCAAGAAATCCAAAAGTTGGTGTGCCTTTTGAACAACTTTATTCAGTATACATAGCGTGGTGTAGGATTCCAATCCCAAAGCATGGAATCCAAAAGTTGGTGTGCCTTTTGAACAATTTTAATGCACCGGCACAGGTATCTGGCATCTACTATAGCCACTATTGTATAGCGTAGGTAAGTAGGGACTTATATTTCGCAAAAATGTTCATCATTGCAAACAGATCCGTTAATAATGCAAATGTGATCAATGATACTATAAAAGTCGATATCCTCTACTTTTAGAATGTCTTTTTTCAATTCAATTTAATTCAATTTTTCAGTCAATTTAATTCTTATAAAAAGGGTCTATTTTATTTTTATAGCGTTGTTATATATTTCATTAGCGTTTAAAATTAGAAATAATTATTAGCTATTTTCCGCAATATGCTACAAAAACTGTAGTTGCGTTAATAATTCGTTCTTTAGTTTCTCTGATTTCTTTGTAATTTATGCTTGCATTAAATTACTTGGCATCCAAACGTTGCTTTGATTATTAATTAATACTTATTGATCGCTTCATTAGAGTCCAGGAATCAATGTTTTATTTAGCTAGAGAGAGAGATAGATTTAGTTGCACCATCATAAAGTTATTGGCTATCTCATCTAGTGATAGTTACAGTACTTACAGTAGACCAAATCTATTTTCTGTTAATGACATGACATAAATAAATCAGGATGTAACTTGAACTAAAATAATAAATTCGATTTCGATACTTCTCGAACTACGCGCGCGCTAACTGTAACTTTATGTATGACTGTTGAAAAATTGTCCGCCAAAGTTGCAACGTCGTACGGCGGAAGTTTACCTTTAGTTACGGTTAACGTAGCTTGGTGCAACCCACTCATAGAGTTCAGCGGCGCTTCGTGACTTCATGCTATCGGCATTGCAACCAATTTGTAAGTAACACTTTTAAAAGCGGTCGTTATTTGTAATTGGGTGCACTATTAGCTAAGTTATTATTTTATTGCTCCTCCAGGGTGTAATGTTTCACTCTATTCAGCGAATGCCGAGTAAACCACGCATTGATTGCTCCCATTTGAATTGTAAATTCAGCCATTATTTTTGCAAGCTATTTCGTTTAACGTTTTAACTGGCTCTTTTGATATTTGACTGCTAGATTTTATGAGGTAGCAGTTTTTGTTTATACTTTTTTTTGGTCCGTTTCCAGAAACAGTTAGATTTTTTAGTACTAGCATAGCCAGAGAACTTCGATTTCCACCGGCCCCTTCCGCCCCGGTCCCGTTTTATATTAATTATTCTTTTATGTATACATAAGATAGAGGAGAAGAAAGAAGATTTAATAGTAGATTATTCACCTAGGGCGTAAAATGACGCGCCACCTTGAATCACGAGCGAAGCTTAAGGATTGTAGATTTGAGGCTCGAGCGAAGCGAGGGCACAAACGCGTTTACTCCCGAGCGTGCGAGGGAGGTAAGGTAATAGAAAATCCTAAGTGTAGCGAGAGTTTTAAGTTCGCCCAAGACAAAGGCTAAATAAATAATGTAAAATAAATAAAAGGCATTTTTAAAGAATATTTCAGAACCTGAGTAATAAATAAGTGTTATTAAAATTAAAATAAGGACAATTTAGTAACTTTGACAATGATATCAAACCTTTGTGTGTTCTCGTTTAGGATAACGGTCACCTACTTACAATGCCGAAGACGCACAAATTGATCGATTAATTAGGAAGAGTTTATTAGTAGGTGATCGTGAATACCTCAGCAGTGAATCACCGTTACATTTATAAATTATCGAAATAATAATGATGCAATTGAAACCAATGAACATTTCGAAGACAATCAAATCAGAACTGTTTTTAAACTTCATTACAGATTTAATTTTTTTTTTAATATTCACTACAGATTTAAAAAATATTTTGTCAATAAAGCAAAATGGGATACCTATTTAAATTATCTTGTAGATTATCATAACGTGAGCACTAAGTAATCCTCGACTTATTTTATGCTGAATTCTCTTCGGCTATAGTTCATTTCTTCTTAGTTCCCAAATCGCTTTAGTTCCCGGGCCATATTTTCTCTCAAAGTAGAAATCCCACGCGTTCGACAAAAAGTTTTCGATGTTACAATAAGATTATACCAAATGATTGGCTTTTGTAGCCCGTCATGCTGAAATCGATTGACACCGATCGCAATGTTATAATTTGAAATCAACGAACCCTGTTTAATCAAAGTGTAACCTAGTATTATTAAAGTGTATGTTATTTTCACCCTCAAAATGTACAGGGAATAAAAACAGGTACGGTAGGTACCTATTTACATGTTTAATTGTACCTATTTAGCATTAATAAAATAATTATTTATTAGCAGGTATTCTTGCTTGTCGTCACTTTGGATAGAAATTTATTAAGTCCAACGATATGAGTTTTATTTAATCTTATGAATATAGTATTTAATAATTAAATCAATTATATCAATTATCAATTATTGATATAAATAATTATCATAAAGATATCGGATTACAGAATTATGTCAAACATATTTGTAGTCTACAAGTGTTCTGAAAAGGTGTAAAAATATGTATTATCAAGGTCACCGCCTCCTTATCACCCTAGAGCCAAAATCACTTTCAACTCTCGTCGCCTTTGGTTTGCACTGACACCTTTTGTGTCGTGTGCGCAAGTGCTTTTCGGTTAAAAGTGGTTAGGCGCACACCTTGGCAGTACTTGATGGACACTTCAAAGCGTTCCACAATCACATTAGATAATAACAAAAATAATGTTCCTAATAAATCTCAAATGTAGCATAACCAGAAAAGTAATAAATAACTGAAGGAGAACATTCGACAGAAAAATGGCTGTTTTCTGCAGAACTAGGTCCAGACAACTTAATTATGTTTTACCTTTGTATAAAGTGCGATATCTCGTCAAACTGTGTGTGAAACGTTCCATAGTAGGCGCCAGCACAAAAGGCTTCCGTGGGCCGTCAATCGTCGATTGACACGATTAAAGGAATCGATGGGCAGAAAAGTGGTGCGCTTGGTGCCGCCGTTGCGATGAACTGCTGCTTCTCCGACGGACAGTTCATGAACCCTCACGGACCTTGTGAGGGTTCATGAACAAACTCTTCAGAACTCGTTGAAATCAAAACTTAGACAACCCTGGAAAGGTGGCTCAACTCGGTATGCTTGGTGCAGTTTGTAGCCAGCAGCTGTCTGTCTAGTGCTGCTTATTTTTGCGATGAGGTGAGAGCGGGTGTGTGTGTGTGAGCAGCGCGGGCGTATCTGCGCCCCACAGGCGAGGTCTCAATGAAGCGGTTTACCTATATCTGCAGAACTAGGTCCAGATCCTATATCGTCGATGATGATGACTCACCTCTTGAGCGTGGTGTGCTTGGTGCCGTTGCCGAGCAGCTTGTGGCGCGGCTTGTCGAGCGCGCCCGTCGGCGTCGATGATGACACTGTCAGGTCGCTCGCGAACGAGCTCGTTGATGACTCCTTGGAGATGTTCGTGCGCGCCTTCCTGGTTACCGAAAAACAATGCGTTATTGTAAAAGTTTACTCATAATAATATTTTGAATAATGCCCGGTTTTTGAGGGGCTTTTAGTGTATGTAAGTGCAAAAGATGTGGTTTGATAGTCTAATACGTAGTTGTTACTTTTTTCGTTGATTAAAGATCCATACACGGCCAATAGTAAACAAAGTTTATCTACAATTTGTTCGATGTGTTTAAAAATATTTTGACTATCGCCTCGTAGAAGTTATTATTTAAACATTTAGCTCGTCATCAAAACACAACCAGTACCTAACGCAGTTGATCTAAACCAAGTCACAACCAAGTTGACTACGAAACTAACGCGACTTAGAAACCTATGAATCTGGCTGTATATTCCAGTGAAAAGGACCAAGTTTATGAATTTTTTAATGATGATGACCAGCGTTGTATAATTCTGTTAGATAATAACTTAATCGAAATCAATCTATTCTCTTTAATATGGGGTAATTCTTACCTGATGGCGGACTCCGGACTGCCAGGGGCGGGCCCCAGCTCGAGCGCCAGGCGCCCCTTGCCCGGCACAGGGGGGGGCTTGTCCTCCACAGGCACCATGTACGACAACATGGCCACTAGTACCCCACGAGTCACTCACAACCCTCCACTAGGCCACTGCTTACCCCACATCACCCATATTACCTACAACTCTAACTATCCCTCTTTTTATCACTTCAGTCGGTTACGTTCCTCCTTATCGGTGAGATCTGAAAGATAAAATCGATTGTAACACTTTATCATAATCATGTTAACAAATTGAAAATAACGTATCGTTTACGCGCGTCATGCGATACACTTCAACAAAATCGCTTAATTAATTGATAATACATTGACATGCATGATAACTTCATTGAAAATAATATTGTCGAAGTACCACTCTGTGAACATGTGTGTGCATACTATGTGTAATACTAGGCAGGTATTAGCTTCCTTGTTTTCCAAAATGTACTTGTGTAAATTGTGCGCAAATGCACAATTTTACAGTCTGCATGATATCGCGAGCAATTAAAACAATAAGGGCGGTGTATAAGATTTATTGCATTTATATCAGTGCCACAACAAGTATGTAGGTGTAGGTATGTAGTATGTAGGTATGTACTAGTAACGTCATAGATAGAAAGTTAAATCTAGTGTATTTAAATAATAAATAACGGTGCCAATAATAGTGACCTGATTTTGAAAATTCTACATCAAAGAATCAACCAGAGTAGAAAATTATATCGGCAGTCTACAGTCCAATGTTTTCGCTTTATTTCAGAGGTGTAAATAAATACCAGTGATAAATCTAGATCACTCGGTGGCCTTGGCAAGAATAATACACAATATTTACACATCTCTCGATATTTCATGAGCATCGTCGTAACTATAATGTACCTAACGTCTCTTGAGTAGGATTCGAATTTACTTATCTATCGGATTATATTGTTTTTTGGTATTTATGCTTCCTAAGATAGCCGTCATCGAAAATTAAATGAATGAATGAATGAATGATATATTTATTTGTCACACAAGAGGTGCTATTATTAACTACATGTACGCAGTTAAAAGTTATTTCAGTATCGTTAAACTTTATGGTGTATCCTTGGTTGGTCTCGAAGCTGAGGTAGGGTCTATGTTGGGACATGTGTAAGTACTAAGTGCCCACAGTGGGTCACAGTTTTTCCATTGAAATTTTCACAGAATATACAAAAGTACTATATATCTAAACTATACTTACTGTCCTATAGGACTACTGCAATTTTAACCTCAGTTTTATTCTCGGTGTTTGATCTTTTTTACTGGTATCACGTCATGTGTTGTAATTCCAGAAAATATAAATATTATTATAGGTAACGTTTAAACAGATTGCTAGCCATATTTTAAGGCAAAAAAAAATTAAATTATAAATATTCGTATAGTTAACGACTAAACAGATTGCTAGCAATACTTTAAGGAAAAATTTTTTCGGCCTGTGTTTGAGTAAAAGAGCCAAAGCTTTTGTTTATCCGAAGCCGCTATCGCCAGATGTATTGCCTCATTTTCAATCGGAACGATTCAACCAGTGCAGAGCTGCTTAACTATCGGCAGCTTTTAACATCGTTATGACTTTAGTTGAAATACAGGAGCTCTATTTTTTAATCACTTGCGTCAATATGACGAGTAATTTTTTTATCGTTCGAAAACGAGTTATTTTCGTTGACTTTTAATCACAACTCAGAATGCTACCATTACTTTAAGGGAAAATTTCTCGGCATGTGATTGATTAAGAGCCAAAACTTTTGTTTATCCGAATGAAGCCGCTATCGCCAGATGTATTGCCTCATTTTCAATCGGAACGATTTTACCAGTGCAGAGCTGCTAAACTATCGGCAGCTTTTAATATCGTTATGACTTTAGTTGAAATACAGGAGCTCTATTTTTTTGTTTGATAACGAGTTATTTTTGTTGACTTTTCATTCATCTTCGAACAAAAATCACTGCTATAATTATGTGTACTCCTATGTCCCATGGCATTGAAAACGAAAGTTTAACGGTAAATAAGAATTTTAAAGATTGTATTGGCAAAGTGTTAGATATATTTTGCACCTGACCGATTGAGTTACTGTAGTTATTTTCAATCTGAATTCGCATCCGCAGTTTTTTTTTCTGGAGTGACCTTTTTAGAAGACTTTTATTCAGAAATATCTGAGTATAGAAGTTCCCTAAGTAAGTATGTACTGTTCAAATAGTTAACGGCTAACTCACCATAAATAAATTAATGTATTACTCAATTTTCGTTAATCGTTTTAAACATTTATATTTCGATTGAACATCGATATGTTATTTTCTTTACAACACTAGATTGGACGACTGGAGCATCTAAATCAATGCGCCCTTGATCTTGAATGAATGTGGAATGGTACAGAGTGAACTCTCGTTATTTTTTTTAATTTTAGATTATTTACCAATATCCTAAGCTTTTTATATTTTCAGACAAACTATTATCCGGTGTTAAACTATCCTACAAATCGCAAATCCCAAAGTTTACCAGTACAAAATCAGTAGGTAATTTTCACGTGAAAAAGTTCAAAACATACATCTACCAAACTTTGAAACTTTCAAGTGAATGAATCAATATAGGTATATACCACCTACGAGTAGGTAGGTACGTAGTTTATTGAAGTTTTTTTCACTGCATGCTATTCGATTAAGTTCAATTCGATTTAATTTAATTCAGTTTAGGTACTCTACCACCTACTACAGTAAGTGTAGTTATGTAATCGGATGATTTATGTATGAACAAGCGAAGTCTGCTTTACTTGCTAAATAATCTATTGCTAAAATGCGATATTAAATTATTAAAACAACTTGATAGGCTTGTTTTTTTTCTATTTCTCAAGAACCAATTCCTACAAGAGCCAAGCTTTTAAAGATGACGACGCTCATAATTACTAATTACTCATTGAACTATTATAACTAGCGTGAACTGATATCACGAACATATTTTTTGTGCTCCATGAATTTATGACACGGTCAAATAAAAATTTTCAAAGAAAACGTCACATTCTTGTCGGCGTAGGATTTGGGACACATTTTTTGCTTGGCATAGCTTCTCTATCTATACGTAGTAGTAACAACTCACTGCAGTTGCTTAATGAAATTTTGTCTATAGGTAGTGATAAGACATTAAGTTGTATACAATAGCTACAGAAACTAACAGCCTACTAATATTATAGTAAATACCTCAAATGCTATTTCCTCTTCAATAGGAAAATCAATAACCAGGCGACATTAGGTAATCATCACTTCGACTTGCAGCGGACATGCACTGCTATTCTATAATACATCTAGATTGTTCCACATCATGTTGTGCCAAGGCCAGAGGGTAAATTGATCAGAGATGATGTACCTAGTTACATAGTCATGATTATTATTACATAACGATACGTACCTATGTGTTTATCTCTACAGCATGACGTTCTTCACGCTTGTTACTTGCTTTCCATCAGTTGGTGGATAGTACCTGAAATGACAAATATTCAAATATAGAGTTAGTTATTAAAATTTATATATCAATGGTATAGATTA
Source organism: Pyrausta aurata (assembly GCA_963584085.1). Classification (NCBI taxonomy): domain Eukaryota; kingdom Metazoa; phylum Arthropoda; class Insecta; order Lepidoptera; family Crambidae; genus Pyrausta; species Pyrausta aurata. The sequence continues at coordinate 2,572,154 of OY757251.1, forward strand.
TAATTGAACTAACTCGATCATTTTTTGCGTTAAATGTATCTTTCTTATTAAGTTAAGTAGGTAATACATAGTGACCGTTTTATTTTATCCCTTAAGTTTGACATTTAGTTAGTTGGTGTTTTAGAAAATTTTTGTGGATGTTTTAATTTCACCACTGAAGCGTTATTATAACCATCATCAAGATACGAGTACAAGAGCAAACCGAAATCTCTACCAGTTACCTACGAGACGCAATTAACCTTTTCGCCTCGTTAAAAATACATTCTTCCACATAAAGGTAATTACAAGAATGATATCATAATGCATTTACTTTACTTATAATTGCGAAGTTAGATATTATTTTCTGCCATTTGACCTTTAGCAAACAATGGTCGTCGGTGCATATTTCATGGAAATGTGGTGAACATTTCTTGTTTTCTACATTTTGCTGATGTTTCAACCTGATTGTAGAGTGCAAAAATCGCGACATACGGAACCAGTTTTGTGATGTTTTTAAATATTTTTGCGACTGATTGGCCTTGAACCCTTAACCTCGGGCGCCAGTGTGTTGGCGAGGAATAAAATTCGGAAGTCTGACGCCGGTGGGGCATAGAACCGTATAAACTAAAAATAACCAGAGCAGCTCTAGGTAGGTATATGCTAGCTAGTGTATGTATAATTCATTCATGGGAAGACTATGAAGTGCACGCCTTCTGCCGTCCGCGTCGGCGTGTCTCGGTGATGTTCTAGTCGCATTCGACTCGGTATAGTGACAAGGAAAATGCCTCTACTAATATAGTCTACAATGTTCTATATTGATTCGTATGCTGTTCTGGTAAAAAGTATACATATTGCTGATACGTACAGTTGATTTGCAGGAATTTTATATTGGCCTATATGAGAACTGCCAAAAAGTATGCCAAAGACTTTTAAATAACGCAATGTTTACTAGCGTAATTTGCTTTGTAGTTTCAATTTCTGAAAAATCAAACTTTAATTGTGTAGCCACGAAACGCCGAAGTCAAATATATTTTTAAAATAAAATAAAACCAACATAAATGTCGTGAGATCCCACAGTCAAGAGTTCATTGTCAGTTAAAATGTTAACTGTTGATTCTTAAGGTCTGGGCACACAGCCGGCGCAGCGCGACGTCGACGCGACGCCGGCGGAACGCCAGCGCTATGAGTCAGTCACACTGCAGGCGTGACCGTCCCGCTGGCGTCGCGCCTGCCGTTCCGCCCGCGGTGTGACGTGATTTCGCATTCTTAAACAAGATATCAAGCGATTCAGACTTAGAAGCAGCTTTGCTCTTGTTTGCTTTAGCTCGAAAGAAAAAAAAAACGACTATGGGTGCATCAAGTGAACCAGAAGAGAAATCAGTATGGTGAACCTCTGACACATTTTATCAGACGTTCAGTTGTTGCACTATCAATTATTTTGGTCCTAAAAGTTGTATTTAAATACAGAACTCCGTCCCGCCGAGCGCGACACGTCCACGCTCCGTCGTCTGTGTGACTACTAAATACGAACTCCGTATAACACAACGCTTGCCGTTCCGCTCACGCCGCGTTCGACGGGACGGTGGCCCGTCCCGCCGCGCTGTGTTTTGTATTCGCGCCTGGCGCGACGCCGACGTGACTCGCCAGTTACCGCCCCGCCGAGCGTGGCGGCGCTGTCTGTCATTTCTCCCATATTTCTATATTATACAACTCGTCCAACCCGTCGGCGTCGCGTCGCCGTCACTTCGCCGTCCCGCCACGCTGGCTGTGTGCCCAGACCTTTAGAAATGGGAGCATTCTTTCAAAGTGCATGGCGCGGCAACAGCGAAGCCTACTTTTTAAATCTTAGCGATATTAAAATTAAATAGACTCTGAAATGGGCAAATAAATGACTACTTTAAAATTAATAAACTATTTACTACACCAGCGAAGAAAAACAGACTTTACAAAATTAGTAATAAAAAACCTACATATTACTTAGATGTTAGATTCTTTTGAAAGTTCCGCTTATTATTTATTTAGGGATACAATAAAAATATGTAGGTACTATGTACATTATCTATGTCATTATTTAACTTTCACCTATGTGTTGCAATATTGACACATATTTATTTATTTGAATACAAAACAGTTTTTTACATAATGTTATTAATACTAAACTGTAAGCCAAAACATGTGCTTTAGGAACATATTTAATTAATAATAGTAGGTACCTAACAAACAGTGTCTTTTATAGAATGCTTGTCTTTTTGACCCCTTATCCCCTAAAACGTCGAACTCAGGTCAAATCAAGAGCGGCAGTCACATCCAAGTCGTGTGGGAATCACGCTATAATAGCATTCCTTGAAGGCAGGTCAGCCGGCGTGAACCAGGCTAGCTATAACCGTCCTGCTGATCGCTATCAAGTTCAACTGGGCTATTACGTAACCAGAATCTATTGCTATTATTACCAACCGTGTGTGGTGAATGCGCCGATTTGAAGTAAATGCGGTCTATCACCTTATTTGGCATTTCTCTGAACTAAGCGCTTTTCGTCAACTTTTCTATTGCGCACAACAAAAAAGTGTAACTGTTTATCAGCGTCAGTGATTCCAATGGATTATAATAACCCTAAAATTTTCAAAGTCAGAATGAACAGGCTTCTTCTAGGTGAGCTCGCTCCATCGTCGTATCTGTGTTTACCACGTTTGGTCAAGTCTGGAGGCAAGAGCGAACCCATTTCAAATTAAAAAAGGCAAATGCATTGCTCGTCATGTGCAATGCATTTGCCTGCTCTTTTTGCTGCTATCGCTGTCGAGACGTATTCGATTCGGATCCAAATTCATTCTGTTTGGATTTACCTATACGCTCTCATTTTATTACGATCATTACGATTTGCAATCGTACTATTTATTTTTTAATTTGACTTTCATAATTATGTATTGAGCATAGATGAGTACAAATGGTCCAAATTATTTCTTAGCGTTGCCAAATGCTAATAAAGCTATTGGATAAGTAAGTAGATTGGAATCTTTTTAAAGACAGCCACAGCGTCATCACAATTGCAGTACACATGCTAATAAAAAAGTTATGTAATATATCTGCCGGACTAATTAGAAACATATAACCGATAATACTCCTTTTATGGTCTTGGCACAATGAAATTGTAGTTTGCACTCGCCATCCCGACACGCATAAAACTTAAAGCATGGGAACTTAATTTAAAAATGTGTTCAATTTGTTGAGAATTTGCGATAAATTAATTGGAAATAACGTTTAACTTTCTTTGTTACTTGTTGCTATAAAAAGGTAAAGCAATTATAAATTTGTCGTCAAAGTAAACAGGCATGTTTTACGTTGATAATTGAGCATGACTATTCAAAATATATACGATTAAAACACGGAATTTGCTGATTAATATATGCGAACTTTAGCATATTAGTAGTCCGCCAAATTAGAATGTAGAGTGCATATTTGCAACATGGTCGATAACCTTCAATAACTATGAATATTTATGTCATGCTTATGGCGCCATCCAATATCATTTTGGTGAATTATTCCACCGAAGTTGCTTGCTTATAAATTAGTCAGATCGGACTCGATTCTGAGGTGTCACCGACAGCGAATAGGTTTAATGTCTCATAAGTCTTTCTTTGCTAGAAATAAGAAAAGAGACAGTCATTATCAAATTAAATTCAACTACAATAATTAAGTAACAAAAGTAAACGACTTTTTAAACTTTTTGTTAAGCCATTCGGAATGAGGACGTATCATGGTCATTCATTCATGAGTCATGACTTCAACTACATAGACAACAAATATAGTGCCATCCACGAAGGCGCGCCCCACTCTTTTTTTGATTGAGGAAGGTGCGGGGTGCCGGGGGTGACACGCGCGTCAGTTGCAAGCCGGCCGTCATTCAAAAATCCAGACTCGTCACGAAAGTGGTTCTACTTAAATTATTTTTAAAATGTCAAGGAAAACCCAGTGTGTTGTTACTAAAAAATAAACCTGGTATAATCTTCTGTCATTTTTAAATTTGCTTAAATAATTATAATGGTAACTTAAACACCATAAAACAAATTTAAATAAAAAAAACATGTGGTACTTATCAAATTACCGGGGTGTACTATATCGGGGAAGGCTATAAAACATCACGCTAGGACCAACGTGTACGAAGAAAAAACAATTCAAGCATATGAAGTCCCGGTGGACCGATAGTTCTCATATATAGAAAATTTTAAAAAAACTTTTTAAATGTTATAAAACGTTCTTACGTGTTTCGTTTACTTCAATAGTAAAAATGTTACGGGTGCAATTTAAAAAAAAATCGTCTAGTAGCTAATCATACCTACTTGAAACTATATCTAAGTAGAGTATTTTTCCTTTTGAGTGTATTTTTTGTAGTGTGCTTGTCATTCATAAGTCATTATGATGTTCCAAATTCAATTCAAATGTTGGAAAAAGCTTGCACACATGTACTATAAACGATTTGGACGAGTGGAGGGGCGCGCCGTCGACGTCGTGGATGGCACTATCTATACCTATTATCCCGCCCGTGCGCAATTTTTATTTTCTTATTTTCATCTTATAAAATTAATTTTTATAATCTTACTTACAGTCAAGCCGAATCCTAAAGTTACGTATGACGTTTGTCAATTTGGCATTACATTAAATGTTTTCTAGCATTTAAAATGATAATAATACTAGGAAATAAGTTAGAGAGATATGGTATTTCTGAATTTTGATTTGAAAAGATGACGACGTAACAAGGTTATACGACCTGTGATTAAGCTGTCATTCGTAACTTTAGGATTCGGTCTCAGTCAGTGTCACCTCAGAATTTAGCCCACTTCCACGTGCAGCGGGGGCCATAATCGTAGCTTCTAATTCGATGCGTGGCGAATCGCGCAATCTGTCGCTCCCTCGATCGCACAAAAACGAAACACCGTTCATTGAAAATATAATACGAGTTCGGGGACGCAATGGTAGTTTTGTGTGCAAACTGGAAAGATCTAGATTTTTCTCAGCAATTTAATTACTTACAGAATAAAAACAAAACGCGTGGACGAAGTCGCTACGTTTTGGTGATGGAAGCTAGGGTGGGTAGGTAATGGTGTTAATAAGATCTTGAGCAGCAGTGTTGCTTTAAGTATTTGAGAAAAATCAGAGTTCGTAAAGGTATTGGTCAATTCTGGATAAAGCAAAGTAATGTTAACTGATAAAAAACACCTTATTAAGTGGGTATACTCAGCATCATACAGTAAATAAGTTTCTATAGCGAGTAAGCACCATTTTCTGTTTTTTACTATAGAGTTAAAAGGCCTATAAATGGTTTGTCTGCCTACAGGCCCTAAAGCGCAGCGTTTGAACCTAATTATTTCACTAGCAAACACAGCCTAGGTAACGATCCATCAAGTGGCGTGAATGATAACAGAAGGTTGTTTGACCGGAACATTAGGTAATATTAAAAGATTTATTTATTTCATTTTCTATTTGATTTGTGACGGCTGACGGGTCAACTCTGATTCAAGATTCAACACTAATGAAGAATTTGCAAAGTAGGTGGTGTGTCACCTCTTGGCGGTGTAAATTGGTTGTTGTTTTAAAAAGACATTGACAATAGTGACTGAGTTTTTTGCGCAGCCACTTCTCAGCACTAGCCCACAATTGTCTCGAAGTGTGGTAGGGTCATCATGTTGGAACGTTTTAAAAGTGTTTCTAGTGAGTCTACATACGAAAATAAATGATATTTATTAAATTTTATTTCCTTCATGACCGGCTGTACGTTTAATGCCTCTACATTTATTAATTTTATTTAAAAACTTTATTGCACAAATAAAAGTGTACAAAAGGTGGACTTAATGCTAAAAACATTCTGTCCCACCCACACCCAGTCATATCTTTAGGTTATGCAAAGAGATTGTTATGGGTGCAGGAGAGTGTTGGTAATAGATATAATATTATACTTACCATAATATACATATAGGTTTATAAACTAAATAAACAGTATATATAATTTATATGCATAACTACCAAGAACATAAATAACTAAGAATATACATACATACATATTTTACATGTTTCGCAATTATTGAATTAGAAACTTACGCTGTTTATTCTTGAAACACAGTTTCGTCTCGGACCTCCTAATCTCCAAAAGGAAGGGTATTCCACAGCCGTGTAGTCGTAACTGTGAACGACGTGGGCCCCTATTTTTGATTCACTCGCTTGGATAGGGCGTGTGATTTTCGTTCGAAAACACATAAAAAAACAACGGAAATCACTCAAAATCATAGACGTGAGTACTAACAAAATTGAGCAATTATTTATCAAATCCTTTTTATGTAGATTTCAACTGGTTTTCATCCAAAAATTCGACTTTAGACATTGAATATCACTCACCATCTTGAAGCGAGTGAAGAAAAAAACTTGTTTTCGAATGAAAATCACTCGTAATATTGATGCGAGTGATTCAAAAATAGGGCCCTTGGACATTTCAGAGCCTATTCGGTGGAAAAACTTTAAAAAATAATTTTTCACTGTTTTTTTGTAGAGTATAATATGGTAAGACCATAAAAAGATAAGACCGAAAAAATCTTCGCGGTAAGATATAGGCTTTCGTTTCGTTTGTGGTTCAAGATGGCTCCCAAGCCGTAAAGACACTTCTTTAATCCATTGTCAAATAATCTACTATTAACGGCGCGTTTTAACTGATTCATTAATATAATTATATCGCTTGTATTGTGTATGTATATGTAATACTATGTTAGTGTATATTGTATTCATTACTTATTGTATTTGTTTTGTTTTTATTATATTGTAATAGATTGTTTATGTATTTTGAATTTATATATAATCTAAATACTTATTAATAATTAAATACATTTCTTTGTCGCACCGCCCACAATCATTTCTGCTTAGCCCAAAGGTATGACTGGTTGAGAATGCCATACGGCATTAAGTCCACCTTTTGTACAGTTTTTGGTTGTGCAATAAAGTATAAATAAATAAATAAATAATACGTATGTAGTATCTAGTTGCTTATGTCATTTAGAAATGTTTTCCAATCCTGTCCTAAGATTTACTAATCTTACACGTTCACGACGATATTATTATTATAGGTAATTAATCAACATACTATTGTGGTAATAACGAATACATAACAACATGCTTCTAGAGTTTATAAATAGCTCTACCTAATTTACCGGCCAAACTACCACAACACAAACGAACGAGTAATTAATTTCCATAATGAACTGAGAGCAATTTGATTTCCAATTTCAGCAAAATGAGAAGCCACACAATACGTTTACATAAGCATGTCAAATTGAAATAACAAAGTAAAGTTGTATCAGTATAATTAAACGAAATATTGTGTAAGCAACCTCAAATTGAAGCTGAAGAACTTGATAACAAAATATACAAGACTTTCTTCAGGTAAAACACCTAGAAGAGGGTTTGTTTGTAATTAAAAAAGAGGATCCGCGTATTTCTGGTTTTTGCGCTCAAATAAGAAATGGCAAAAGTAAATAAATAGGCTAAGTGTAATTAAATACGACTAAGCTCTACCTACATTGTGATTTTCGACGCATTTATTCAGAATATTAAATTGAACGAAATATTGTTTTAGTATACTTTCTTTAAATAAGAAGAGGGCTTACCGATATAGCGATAAAAGATAGGATTTAATAAGAAACAGTTCCCGCTATATTGACTTTGAATTTTGTTTCAACAGACATTATCAGTATTCAGGAGAAGATACCTAACAATCAATACGATACGATAACGTGTCTTTCAATAACATCAAGATTTCAAGAAACTTAGATGTGTGTGATAGATAACGAAACATTTCAATTCAACCGTTGTCGTTTGATTGAGGGTTACAATATTTTCAAATTCTTTGGTTAAATATCATCGTACTGTACTTACTGATGACGCTCAAAATATTCACTTGTCTGCACCAAAATAGTACACCTAATAGGATTGTAATCTTGTCGCACTGGACTTAACCGAATGTGACCGGTTGAGCTTATACAGGGTGTCCTGTAAATCCGAAAACGGGCGTTGACCGCGATAGGGTACCTACACATACTGTGGTAAAAGTTTTTCACTTTTTAGAGTTAATATTTTTTTATTTTTAAATTAATTTTAATCTTATTTAGACATAAAGACTTACATCGCAACGCATCCTTTTTAGACTTACATCGCAATGTAAATAACCAAAGAAAATAAGATTCGTAGTCACAGTAGTCTAAAATCCATCACAAGGTGACAATTTAGTGGGTTCTCTAATGTTCATGACTTGTATTATTTATTTTTCTAATGACTGTTATTGTATAGCCTATCACCTATTTTCGTTTGGATCACTATTTACGGGACACCCTGTATGAATGGAGTACATCATGGGTGAAAATACGCTTTTGATAATAGACATTTAACCGATCTGTAAGGGAAATGAGTCGCTTTGATGTTTGAAGGCATTGAAGCCGGCCATTAGGCGCATTCTCGGCCGAATTCATCACAATACTGTGGGTAGGTGGACGTAGATTTGGCGCACCCATGTGACGTAGGCAGGGCACTATTGTCGGACATCCACGGTTATTTGTCCCACATGACATCACCGCAAGGTCGCGGTGCAACGCATTCACAACATCTCTAATAATAAACTTGCGATGACCAAGCAAAAATTATCAAGAGCACAACTGTAGCGTTGCGATAGCGTCAGATTCGTCACCGGTAACGTGCCAGCTCTCAGCTCCGACGCTAAACGTTACTCGAGATTTCGTGATGCTGATTAGTTATCACCCTTCTTCTAATCTCAATACTGACAATCCTCATCTTTATCCGGATTGCTGTCCTATCAGATTATGAGAGTGAAGAATCACTGCATCTTATTTTGACCACTTTGTAGTCCCGTTTTATATCCCTGTGTAACTGCAACTCTAGTAGCACGATGAATATTAAATCTCAATTCTCAAGATATCGAAATTCCTATAGTCAGAAACTCAAGGAAGCGCTCGAGTTGTTGCTAATCTCGTTCCGGAACACGCAAAAAGCGGACAGGCCTTGTTTGCAAACAAAGCAGAAAGTGTTTTGCATTTTTTCTGCGCCCTTTTTTGCGCACTGTAGCGACTGGATTTAATGAAACCTAAGCAATGTAGTAGTCGATTGGTATTTTTTATGGTATACTACACTCAGTGCCAATTATTTTCTAAGTTTACCATGTGCAACAAAAAATTGGAAGTATTTTCTACTAACTCCTCGTATGCCTCATAAAAAGCGTCCTACCTGACCTGTCCTACTTTCAGCAAAACTATTTCGCTAATAACGAAGACAGGACATCCCAAATTTGGGGAGCGCGAAATAGCGGGGACATAAGAATAAGAAAATGCAGGCTTCCTGCCACCACGCAGACCTAGATATGGTTTGGCACATGACCTCACCTAATCTACCGAAAGTAGGCCACAGTGTGGTTCCGAACAGACATCCTGACTCGAAACAAAACGTTCTGTAGATGCACAGTGTCATTTGTTGGATCGTCGAAATGGGCTGAAATAGGTTAATATTTTCGCGGCGGCGCGAAGCGCCAGTAATATGTATCCGAATATAGGACTACAATTGTCGTTTACGCAAAGGTAACCATGGATATTAATGACAACGAGGCTTGAGCCTTGAAGGTTTTCAATTTGCGCCAATGTTATATGGACTAATACGATCATACGATGTAGGGAGAGCAAACATAGGGAACAATAAAATAATTGTTACTTAGTGCAACTATAATTAGTATTTTGCTCAGTTTTAAAGCACAGAGACGCTTCAGATATTTAACAGCTGACCCCAGCCGCGCAATAACAAATTTGATTGTTGGTAAACAAAGATGTGAAGGAATAGAAAATGTTTTATACATACCCAGTCTAAGGTTCGATGTCTGTGCGAATAGTTTACGCAACAGCAGATGTTAGTCCACCGCGGAAAGAGTAGAGTGTGGTGCATGAATGCAATAGGTACGTACGTACTGCAAGTGCGTAAGATCAATAACTGTTTTTAAGCTACCCTCACAGGGGCCTAGTAGAGGAATTTAGCTTTTTGGGTTACAAATATGACGTGCAGAATTCATAATTTAAGTATTCTGGAGCTCTATTTTTGAGTCACTCGCTTCAAGATGGCAAGTGATTTTCGTTCGAAGATGAATTAAAAATCAACGAAAATAACTCGTTTTCGAACGAAAATCACTCGTAATATTAACGCGAGTGGTTCAAAATAGGGCCCCTGGGCCACAATAACCGATTGCATTTTTACCGCCATCAATTTTTTTCAATAAATGGACAAAAGTGATAAAAACGCATTGTGAACTCACATGAAAATCAAGCAAAAATCCTTGAACACGCAAAACAACAGCTGATCACGTCGCTTTCAAGGAAATACGTGTTGTTTTCAAAGAAAGTGAACTTTGACTTTGCTTACGTGTAGGAAAGTAGGTATGAGATCGACACGTTCATAAAATGTATGGAAACTTCGAACGAAAACCTACGAAAACACTAGTTAGCTAGGTAGGTACAAATAGCAAACCTATTTGATCTTTGCTCTGAAAGGTTCATAAAGCGATACAAAGTGATAAATATTCAGTCTTAACTCAAGTTAAAGTAAACAACACTTACCTAACCTTGGGAAGATAATACCGACATAATCTCTGATTCTTCTTCGTATTGAAAATGCGGGTAGTCACAAGAAGTCGGCGTGTCGAGTTTGACAGTAGTTCGTATTCTAGCCAATTTCGTCTACCCACCAAATAGATATGATATAAATATGTATAGTGTTACGACTGCGAGCACTGACCGTTCCCCTAGATTTCAAATTGCGCAAAGGTGTGGAGAACTGGAGACAGTTCACTAGGTAATGCTAATCTGGCAATAAAGTAAGAATAACACGAACGTAAATCGGCTTAGTTGCTGCTCGTTGTTAAACACAGACTGGTTCTGACGAAAAACCCGAATTTAAAACCATAAAGTGACAGCACCAAAAATTGGATCGATTTTGCTAGCACCCGGTAGCACGTAGAATGTTTACACCTCAAACGTATGGTATTGATAATGTTTTATTTATAGTTCACTGTAACGTCGCTATTTCATTCTTATACGCGCGTGCGGCGAAGACAATGTAAAATCATCACAAATAAACAAGTGCATGATACGTACGTGCACTAGTGGCAGGTCCGGTCGATGCGGCCGGTGCGTTGCATTCAGGATCAGCGGTCCGGATCGTTTCAAAAACAAGAGGGATGTAGTAGATGCGACCGGCTGTTTATAAACATTGAAGCTCGGACGGCGCGGGATGCGATCAATACCGCGAGCGCTGTGGCCGGAGCCAGGCCAGCCGGTAGCAGGTGAACTTGCTAGATGCCGGGCGAGATGCGTAGATTCACAGTGCACCGGACAGCGAGCCGAGTGCAGCGTCGGCGAGAGCGTATTGCACGGACGTTTTGTACGGGCGGCTGACGGCGGCCGTGTGTGCGCCGCCCTACTGTTACGTCACTTGGTTTTGACAGCTGCCGCGCGAGGGCAGCACCGCGTCGCGGCGCCACGCGCGCGATCAATACGCCCGCGCCGCGCCGCCATCGCGCGCTTGCTACTACGCAAGCGCGGCTCTTTGCGGTCGCGGCGTCGTCCCCTGGCGACCCTCAGCGCAAATAACCTCAAATGAGCCGGCCTGTGCGAATGCATCACTATGCATGTGCACTCACTACGTTATATACAGGGTGTCCCCGGATTGAGTGAAACTGCTATGGATGAGAGGAAGCTTGATGAGCGCTTGCTTGCATGTTAAAAAAAATAATAGGCATTATAGGACAAGTCGACTTTGCTTGAGTAGGTATACTACTCAAGTTTTTGGCTTATTTGTGTGTACCTACTATTTTCTTACCAAGTGCTTAATTTTTTATTAAATTTTTTCTTGACTTGGTGTTCAGAGCACTTATTTTAGCGAGTTTTTTGTAATATACTATAGACAGGCTACCTCGAATAGCAAGTTTGATTTAGCCCTTCCGGGACACCATGTATGATATAAAATCTAGGTGCTCCCTACTTTGATGAACGAGTTCTAACCTTTCATCAAAGGCTCCCTACTACTAGATATTGGACTATCAGTATGATATATCTAAGATACAACTTAGCAAGTAGTCATTAAAACTAATAAAAAAAATGCAAGCTTTTGTTTTTAAGTTTCCAGCAAAGGCTTTATTTATATTTTACCTACTAGGCTTCTACTGCTGATAATAAACCAATCTCATATCTTGCGACATACTCCCCAGCAGAGCCACCCCTTTAGAAAAATATCATTTATATACTAAAATGATGTACGTTAAGCGTACATAGTGTACGTTATGCCGATATCGCTGTACGTGTAATAGTTAATGAGAAAATGGACATCGATTGTGGCTCTGCTGGGGAGCATACTCCCTGGCAGCGCCACTCAGAATATGACCTCAGGAGTGATAAACGCAGCAGTTTTTTAATAGAACCTGTTGTACGAATTGTGTTTGTTGTGTACGTGTTACAAAATGTCATTATAAATCAGCAGTTGTGTATTTATATGCAAAAGAAAGTCGCGTTAGTTACACCACTTATAACTCGAGAACGGATTGACCAATTTTCATGATTTTTACTTTGTTGGATTAGTTTTCGTACTGAATAACATAATAAATATTGAAATATTAAAAATTCACGCTATTACCGATATAGCTATTGTGACAGAGCTTTGCCGCAGAGCCACAACATATAAAGATTATATATATACTAAAGAGACATACGCTTAACGTACATATTGTACGTTAAGCCGATATCGCTGTACGAGTAATAGTAAATGAGAAAATGGACATCGATTGTGGCTCTGCTGGGGAGCATACTCCCATGGCAGCGCCACTCAGAATATGACCTCAGGAGTGATAAACACTACAGTTTATTGATAAAACCTGTTGTACGTATTGTGTTTGTTGTGTACGTGTTACAAAATATCATTATTAATCAGCAATTTTATATTTATATGTAAAGGAAAGTTGCGTTAGTTACACCACTTATAAGTCGAGAACGAAGTTACCGATTTTCATGATTTTTACTTTGTTGGATTAGTTTTTGTCCCGAATAACATAATAAATATTGAAATATTGAAAATTCACGCTATCACACCGATATAACTATTGTGACAGAGCTTTGCCGCAGAGCCACCACATAAAAATATCATTTATATACTAAAGAGACGTACGCTTAACGTACATAGTGGAAGAGACCGATTTTCATGATTTTTACTTTGTTGGAATATTTTTTGTCCTGAATAACATAATAAATATTGAAATACTGAAAATTCACGCTATCACACCGATATAAAT
>OY757251.1:2585695-2739632 GCA_963584085.1 Pyrausta aurata
CCCACTGCCACTTGAGCTTACTGATTCGCAGGGCTATGTCCGTTACCTTAGTTCTTCTACGTATCTCCTCGTTTCTGATTCGATCTCGTAGAGAAACACCGAGCATAGCCCTCTCCATCGCTCGTTGTGTAATTTTGAGCTTCTTTATGAGGCACATACTTAGAGACCACATTTCGGATCCGAAAAAATATTTTTTTTTCTTCGAAATACACAAACTCTACTCAAACTCCATTTATGGTACTACAGGTTTAAAAAAAAAATGTTTATCTTTCGGAAGTTCTTTTAATTCTTTGTAGCACTGAGAGTATGCTCCGCAGGCTCCGCAGCCGAGCTACAATCGATGTCTATTTTATCATGACAGTGAACGGCGTATGTAGGTTTTTTTCGTTAGACATACATTATTTTAAAATATGTGATTGGTTCTTATGTGGTAGCTCTACGGTAAAGTATGTCACAATATTTATATCGGTGTGATAGCGTGAATTTTCAATTTTTCAATATTTATTATGTTATTCAGAACAAAAAATATTCCAACAAAGTAAAAATCATGAAAATCGGTCTCTTCCACTATGTACGTTATGCGTACGTCTCTTTTGTATATAAATGATCTTTTTATGTGGTGGCTCTGCGGCAAAGCTCTGTCACAATAGCTATATCGGTAATAGCGTGAATTTTTAATATTTCAATATTTATTATGTTATTCAGTACGAAAACTAAATCCAACAAAGTAAAAATCATGAAAATTGGTCAATCCGTTCTCGAGTTATAAGTGGTGTAACTAACGCGACTTTCTTTTGCATATAAATACACAACTGCTGATTTATAATGACATTTTGTAACACGTACACAACAAACACAATTCGTACAACAGGTTCTATTAAAAAACTGCTGCGTTTATCACTCCTGAGGTCATATTCTGAGTGGCGCTGCCAGGGAGTATGCTCCCCAGCAGAGCCACAATCGATGTCCATTTTCTCATTAACTATTACACGTACAGCGATATCGGCATAACGTACACTATGTACGCTTAACGTACATCATTTTAGTATATAAATGATATTTTTCTAAAGGGGTGGCTCTGCTGGGGAGTATGTCGCCATATCTTTAGTAGGTAAATGGTGACTTCTCAGAATGGACAATCAAATAGGTAAGGGATTTCGCAAAATGAGGCGATAGTACTTTAATCCGATGAAGATTTCTTATTTCCACGAAAATGACATCATGAAGCAAACATCCAATCATGTGAATAGCGCATAGGAAAATAAAGAATAAGTTTCTGACACTAACAAACAAAAAATTAACCCTGGAAACACTAATATCATCTTTACATGTGTGTTTACGCAGTTCGCTCGTTTCCATGATGCTCACTTGAAATTTCCAGATGTTACGTTAGCGTCAGAACGACGTTTTTTCCGACGTGCATTTGTTTTTATTAAATAAATAAAAAACTCCATTTTGCGTAATCCCCTTTAAGTGGCCTATCACGGCATGCATCGGTGTGTTGAAGAGATAGTTAAAATAATAAATAAAAATGATGCAACTTTTATAACAATACAATGCTTTATTATTTCATAATAAAGTTATACTTGAAGTTTTTACACAAAGAAACATACAGGACAAGTCGAGATTTCCAAATTATTGTAAAGAATACATTCGTTTGAAATACTGCCAAGCTCAACTCTTCAGGCGTTAGGTTATATTACTACTTTCAAAACATGTTTAAAAAGTTATGGGAATTCTCTACTGAAAAATGGAGGAATCCTACGATTCTTTGCTATGTGAATCACCAATGTGCTGGTCGGCGATAGTTTTAACGATCTATTTTGTAACATCTTAATACCGGAGCCCTTTTGAAGTTGAATCGTTTATATAGTTAAGCCAACAGCACACTGTATGTATAAAACATCAAAATACAAAAATAAAATAATAAAAACTGATAAACGAAATAGCACTGCTTAATGTTGTGACTATTGCATGCTTCATAAAATTGTAAAACTGTGATAGAGTTACTACATTTGAGGCAACAAGCCTGAAAGATGCTGAAAAAAACGAGTATTACAACTTTAAATACTCATCGCATGTGGCATTATTTACGCTATACATGAATCAAGACTATTTATAAAGTTAAAAAATTATAGTATCATCAGAGTAAGTCAGTACGCACATCATGAGAAGATGATCTAACACTTATTCATGAAACTGTAATCTTAATTCTATGACTTCGCGTCAAAGTCTGAGGCAAGCTTGGCAGTGCCCGCGAAAAATGCTATTAGAAATAAATAATCAAAAACTGTGTTGGGCTTTACACACTGATTGCGATTGTGGTGACGTCACAGTGAAGTTAGAGCACGGCTTGTCCTCGCGTTTCGTCCTAAAAGAATAAAATAGAAGAAAATAACCGTTGTAGTCGGATGTCGGCTAATAGTTCTGTACAACTAGTGCGTTGCGGAGCTGTCAGCGGGGCTCAGTAGACCTTGAGCTGGTTCTTGTCGTCGAAGCCGGCGGAGTGGCCGGCGTTGCGCACGATGAACGAGTTGCCGTCGAAGTGCATCCGTCGCTCGCCGCGACTGTCAAATATATTTACACTCATTGAAATATATAGGTAAGCCGCTAAATATTTTCATCTTGCCCTCCCGAATTAATGTGCTCAATTTATTTTCAACTAGCGGTCCCAGCGAACTTCGTTTCGCCCCCAGCCCCGTCCCGCCCCGGCCCCCTTTTATGGGATTTTTTTTTTTGGTATAAACCTTACGGAGCCCAATACCTTTCCAACGAATGCAAAACCGTGGAAATCAGTTTGTGTGTTCTGGAGTTATAGCGTCAGGAAGGAAAACATGACTTATTTTTGGTTCCGTAGCCGAATGGCAAAAAACGGAACTACTTGCTAGCTTGCATTACTCTGCTTGCCGAGCTTCTGGCTAAAGAAAAGCCAGGTTAATTTATTCATTCTGCGTCTGCCAACTTCGAAGAAACTGACAGCACCAGAAGAAAGTGGACCTTTGAGTAACGAAGTCAAGTCTCTAACACACAAAGAGAAGCCCGAATTTTGAATTACATAACTACTATTCCAAGTAGATAGATTACAATATGACCTACCTAGTAATGCTAACTTTGAAAGTACCAGATAGAGCTGTGCCGTAATTATGCTAACGCTTGGCTCTATTGAATTGACCAGTTGAGCAACAATCAACAAAACCTTTTTTTAAATTATTATAGAATCAAAATAACAACAGGTGGACTTAAACATGGTTCTTTTTTAGGATATTACTAAACCTTTCAATGAAAAGAATAACAACAGATGGACATTGATTTGCTCGATAACGAAAGGGCCATTAAAAACATAAGTCTTAAAAAGTTAAGTTAACTTCAAACTCTCATGGAACAAGAAACCTTAAAATAAAAATACAAATAAAATTCTCAATAATTAAACTTGGATATCAAATGAATAGATAGATAGAATAATGAATATATTGAGTGTACCTACTAAAATTCACCGCTACGTGTACCCCTAATTTAACAACGATTTTGATTATAAGATAGCGAGTAAGTTGAGTAATTTCATCGTGTAATTAATTTCATTCCGTATCGAAAAAGAAGGAGAGGTTCTCAATTCGCCAGTGTTTTGAATATCTTCTTCTCGAGATTGTATGAAATGTTGCGCGATGCGTAAAATAAATATGCTCCGGGGGCAGGACACTAAAAACCAGATTGTCGATTGGGCAGAAATTTCTAGATTGGAAACCCTTTGATTAATGGTGCAGCAAAAAACCTGAAGTCTTTAAAAACATCGCAGCTGATTACACTGATTCGAGCGGACCGCTCGCAACCAGTCGATGTGGAAAACCTTGAATGAGTGTTCAGCAGTGGACGTCATTTGGCTGATAATAAAGTTATTGGGAACTTCTCCTGAGTGTACGTAGGTCTGTTTTCTCCTCACCGCACAAAAAGGTGCTGAGTCTGGCCGAGCGAGGCGGTGCAGTGCAGGAAGGGGCTGGTGATGGAGGCGGAGCCGTTGCTGGGACTCGTGCGCAGCTGGTACTTGTGGCTGCAGCGGTGGATTCTGCAACAATCATTTAGTAAGTGATTCACGTGAGATGATCGCGCAGCGCAGTCGTGGCAGCGCTTTGGTAGGGTATTACCGAGGTTAAGCAAACCCACGGCGCGATCGTGTTTGGATGGGTGACCATTGCGATAAAACATCGGCCCGCAAAATACTAGATTTAGCTA
This sequence comes from Pyrausta aurata, assembly GCA_963584085.1. Taxonomy (NCBI): domain Eukaryota; kingdom Metazoa; phylum Arthropoda; class Insecta; order Lepidoptera; family Crambidae; genus Pyrausta; species Pyrausta aurata. The sequence continues at coordinate 2,589,923 of OY757251.1, forward strand.
ATTTATGAAGCCCGTGTAATAATGATACGTGCGATAGGTAGATATTAATTTACATCAATAGTTCGTGGAAGTTATGTAATTTTAAGCATTTCTTTGTATTCAACTGTGTAAATGTAAGTAGTCTTACGTTATATGGTTTCCGTATTAGACAAATTATGGGATTATCTGAGCTTGTTACTTGCGCATAAAACAGCTAATGTCAGGGACTTAACTCTACGACGACCTTTTATTCCTTTTGATCAATAAGTGTCTTATCTTTAAAGAGAGTGTGGTCCCGTGATGATACCGACTCAGTCAATACTGACTCATAATTAATTATGAAACCTAGCGAGAGAGTACGAAAGCTAAAAGAGGAGTACGAGAGTGTGCTGAGAGAGTGTGTGAGAGTGCCTCGCTAGTGTGGCTCGCTGGTGTGGCTCGCAAGTATGGCTCGCTAGTTTGCTCGTTAGCATGACGCTCACCTGACGAGCCTGTCAGCGGTCTGGCTGACGGGCACGTTGTTGATGATCCAGTTGTCGATGCCGTCATCGGTGAGCCAGTACTGCGCGGCCTGCAGGTGTAGCAGCGAGAGCGCCTCGTTTACGAACAAAGGCTCGTGCCGCGGCTTGTTGCAGAACACGAGCGTGAAACGAGACGGTGTCGGGGGGCGCGGCGGGGCTCGCTAGTGTGGCTCCCTAGCGTGGCTCGCTGGTGTAGCTTGCTAGCTAGTGTGGCTCGCTAGTGTGGCTCGCTGGTGTGGCTTGCTAATGTCACTCGCTAGTGTCGCTCACTAGTGTAACCACACTAGTTCTACTTCACTAGGTTCGTTAGTGCGGCGTAGAACACGAGCGTGAAGCGGGACGGGGTCGGGGGGCGCAGCGGGGCTCGCTGGTATAGCTTGCTAGCTAGTGTGGCTCGCTGGTGTGGCTCGCTAGTATGGCTCGCTAGTGTGCTCATTAGTATGACGCTCACCTGACGAGCCCGTCGGCGGTCTGGCTGACGCGCACGTTGTTGATGATCCAGTTGTCGATGCCGTCGTCGGTGAGCCAGTACTGCGCGGCCTGCAGCAGCGAGAGCGCCTCGTTGACGAACGAGGGCCCGTGCCGCGACTCGTTGTAGAACACGTTCAACGTGAAGTCCTGCGACATGTCGAGGAACGTGTCGGTGGTGGTGCGCGTGCCCGCCGCGTCCACGAGGTACACGAGCGCGCACTGCTCGGCGGTGAAGGAGACGCCCTTGTACCACATCTTCGCGTACCTATTGGCAGATATTTATGTTTAAACAAAACTGGGAAATGGTTTGCGACACCCTAACAAATGCGCTAGGCATCAACTAGCAGTAACACTGATATTGTTCTAAAAATTTTAAGAACATTAGCTATTAGGCAGATTTATAGGTAGGTGGATCGTGGATCACATCAAATTATTAACTATGGCCCACTTAGGCTGCGTTTCTTCCACCAGAGAAGTGCGATGGAAATGTGTCGTACGTGGATGTCTAGCTATGCTGTGAAAAAGTGTGGGTTTTTTTCACCAAAGCTGTGCGATGAAAATGTGCCTACGAAGATGTGTAGCGAAGCCTACAATTATATATTCTGTGGCAGAGCTGTGAAAATGCACATCAATATGTGGTGCGAGGATGAGTTGCGAAGCTATGAAATGTGTCGATGGGGGTGCGGTATATTCGCCAAACCTTCTCAACACACATCCCTCGCTCACATCCCTCACTCACATCCCTCACTCACATCCCTCGTACACATCCCTCGTACACATCCCTCGTACAGATCCCCCGTACAGATCCCTTGTACACATCCCTCGTACACATCCCTCGTACACATCCCTCGTACACATCCCTCGTACACATCCCTCCTACACATCCCTCGTTCACATCCCTCGTTCACATCCCTCGTACACATCCCTCGTACACACTACTTGTACACATCTCTCGCACACATCGCTTGTTTTGTATGCGCAAAAATCTAGCTCCGCTAAGCCGTTTCCACCAGAGCTGTGCTGACCGAGGCGAGGTAAATGAAGCGATTCTATTGGTTCTTTACAAACACATCCCTCGCTACGCATCTTCGCACATCTCTGGTGGAAACGCAGCCTAAGCGACGCGACAACATTCGACGTGATGACTGCGCGGAGGCAAGCGTCCGCCGCGTAGATTTTATATGCACCACTAACTTTTTAAAGAGTTGTTTATTTTACAATGACTGACTTGTTGTTCCCCTGCTGGTGACGCGCCTGGATCTCGACCCTGGAACCGTAGTGGTAGACGCGGCCGTTGGGGTGGATGAGCGCGGCGGCGGCTCCTGACCGCGAGAGCGCCAGGATTATGTTGTTCTTCGCGTTGGTCACGCGAACCGCGCCGTCGATCGTCATGTCTACCCTAAAAGGCAAAGACGGTCACAAATCAGGAAAATCCACGATGAGTTGCTCTGGTAAAAAAAATTAGTTCTTGTAAACAAAATCTTTTATAATAAGTTTTCAGTCCCTACTCTCAATCAATATCATAAGATAGACAGACAGTGTGAAAACTCTGTAAATTAAAGTTTTATTATTCCACAAACGCAACCTAGAATAAAGAAGAGGCACATGGGCCAATCGTGAGGCTAAGTTAAAACACCCCAGCTAAACTAACTAACTCAACCTTGAATGTATGTTTTCACTAACTTCACTCTGTCTCGGAGTCTGAGGCAGACCGTGCCATGCGGAGTCACGGAAGCGTTGTAGCCCGCGCCCCCGACCACGTCCGTAACCTGAAACACAAATACACGTTAATTAAACCCTCACGGAATGGTACATATCAACGCGACCGCCGGCGGCCAATCGATCACTAAGCGCGTTAGAAATTTAAGAAAAACCTAATAGTACAAAAGAAAGCATATACTTATCAATAATATGAATTCAAACTATACATGTGTACATCTATGCATTTAACTTGAGTATCAATGAGTTTTCTTTTTCTATAAAAAAAAATTCATCCTACGACGTGTAAAAGACATCAACGGGTACCATACCTACTTTGGAACCCATCACTGAACTCTTCCTTGAGACAAATGTTATCAAACGTTACGTCTTATTTTTGAACGCGAGAGAGAAAAGAAGTTAATAAGAAGGTTGGAGGAAAAATCGATGTGTCATGTATACTGTATACCGTCTCCGGTATAGAAATGGCGCTTCGGCCCTGGAGTGGGACGCTGTCGTAAGCATTATTACCTCAAGCTCCCTCCAAGTGTCAGCATGGAAGATATCGTCTCCAGGGTAGAACGGTGCCTTGCGCTGAAGTGGGGCTCTCCATGGCGGCTGCCAGCCAGCAGCTCCCACCAGCTCGGCCTGCCCGAGTCCACCCTCGAGGAACTTGCTGTAATCTTGGAACGCGGACAAATTCGACTCCTCCTGCAAATATACGCTACCTAGTCAGACACTCGCCTTGTTAGTACCAAACAGGGAAACCGCTTTACCACTTTAAAAGTATCGTGTGCGCGCCAGCTTCCGTACTTAGAGTTATATTTCTACCCCCTTCAACGTTGTAATTTTTTTACATGTTTGATCTTTAATCATGGTATTTAAAAGCTGGTAGGTTAAAGTTACTTACCAGAAAGATTGCTAGGTATAAAGTTCTAATCTTAATTAGTGATTGGTCTGATTGAGAGGACAATCATTTGTTTGTATATGTGTAGTATGGACAGATTCCGGGGTAGTAATTACCGAAGCTAATAAAGCTATTATGGCGCGATCGTGTTCGGATGGGGCTGACCATTCCGACCATAATAAGACGTGACGTATATCAAGAGCATCTCCGTGCTTCAGATGGCACGTTAAACGTTGGTATCGGCTAATATCGGTTGATATATTAGCCGATATTCGTTAAGCCTCGTCAGAGGCCATACATACGGGCGGCTTGCTAACATTTGACAGCAAGGTTGGCCTCCACCAATCCGCACTGAGCCAGCCAGCGTCTGATTAGAGTCAGCAGTGTGACGTAACAGGCTAACTTAGTTTATTTTCCACCCTGACGTACCTAACCTGATAAGAATCTAGTTGTAAAAAGACCTAGTAATTTTAAAAGCATAAGGATACACTCTGACCAAGTTTTTTTCTACAAATGATGCTCGGACACTTAGACAGTTCACTAGCCAACTGTTCGGTGAAATACAAAAATTATGAAACTGCTATTTTCAAGTCAAATAGCCCAATTCGAGATGCAAATTATGCAGACCCTTTAAAACGTTCATATTATTTGGCATAGTATCATGCAAGCTATTTATTTTATGAACCTATTGACCTGTCGACTATGTTTCTATAGCGTCATTGTGTAGAAATCTGACAGAAACAGCCGTAGCATCAGGGCCTGACTAAGGATTTTTATAGGAATTACCGAAATTATTCATACTACTTTAATCACCTGATTGTAAGAATGTGCAGTGTAAACGCTCCTCGGGCGAACGGGCATGGACACATCCTTTCTAAAATCTGTGTTAGCCATTTTAACACTTCTTCAACTTAAAACTGTTAAGGTTAATTCACTATTTTTTAAATATACATGAACAACAGTGACTACATAATATAAATCAAACTTCACGGTCGGAAGGTAAAGAAAAAGTCAGTTGTCATTTATTTTATTCGATGTTTGAATTTTTATTATTTCTCTGCGGCGACAACTCTATGTGGCCGATTCTGGAAATGGGACCTTTTTGTAGCGAGGAGGAAATAAGTATACATTTGAGAATGCATACAGTTTTGGTCCATCTCATCTGGTTATTAAACCACCCAGATTTGCAGCTCTCAAAAATGTAAGCGCTTTCAGTTATTGCAGAAAACACAAAAATTTTATAGTCTTTTTACCCGCTGACGGAACGTAGAAGGCGTACCTATGCGTTTGGGGTGAAAGGATAATAATAATAATATAACTCTTTAATGTACAACCAAAGTAAATTACAGTTTATAAGCTCAAAGTAAATGTTAACGCTAAAAGCGACAAGGATGTGTTTACCCGCGACGGAACGAAGAAGGTGTATGCATTTGGGGTTGGAGGATACAAATTCATACTTACCTATTACGACTCACTGTAGGTACCAGTGATAAATTTAACGGCTCTGAGAATGCTATTTTGATGTATTCTATTTTGACACGTTTTTATTTGTCGTTTTTCCTATACATTTACCATAAAATTAATATTCCTATAGGAACAGAAGAACAAGTAAGTAAAAGCTGTCAAACGAAACCGATTTTGGATGACAATAACCAATTTTTCGTAAGTTACATTAGTAACTTAAAATAAGATAACCTTTCGTCCAGGTGATTTATACTTATCTTCCTAGGTTAAATATATTAGTTTACCGCATGATAAACAGTCGACACAAAATATCGAACATGCAGCCTTAGTGATAGATCGTCCAGCGTCCTGCTAGCAGGTGTTTTTGTACTTCCGGAAGGAGGCATTTTTATTGGGTCACAGTTCCTTGAATAATTATTATTCAAAGTTCAAATTTGCATGAAAAAATAGTGTATTTCTTTCTCTTTCGCCTGTATATGATATTTATTACTAATCGGTACCGATATTCAATTGGCAAGGCAAGCGGTGGCGCACGGGCATAGACGCGGGCAGCGCGTTCGCGCGCCGCGACCTGCCCGGCACCGATCGCGCCTGGGCGTCTACTCCCGATGTCCGTATTCGAAGTTACGATATCGATCGTAGGTGCTCCGTAATAACGGACCAAATGCTACTCCCTAACATTTACGAACGTGGTCCGTTCCTACGATGTCATAGATAAATACACGGAAGACTTTAGGAACGAATGAATTTTGTTGCTAGGGATGTGATGGGTTATGGACATGCATTATATTTTACGGTTTTTAGAATTTGTTATTTAACAATGTAATTTGAGCTAAATAATTCCTATTTAAAACCATAAATCAACATTACTGTTCTAAAGTATCATATTTCGTACAATAAAAGCTATAAAATTAGATATTTGCCTCTATTTGGTTTTAGTCTATGTCTATCATATGTCCATGCTTGAATACTATTTTCTATACCTTTGTTTTATGTGTTTAAAAAATTTGACTGTCAAAGATTTAATTCAAAGTTTGACATTTGACGTTAAAACGTTTTCCGCGAAATTCAAATAATCTTTTTATTTTGTAAAATAAACTGATGGCAAGATTAAATGATCAGTGCTGATGGCTCCCCTTACACCATCGGCCACGGCCGCTCAGATTGAGGTCCTCCTTAATTTCATGGAGGGCCACCCTGAATTGGCCCGTGGGCTGCTCAGGGGAGCCGATGGAAGGCAGAGGGCAAAGCGGCTGTGAGAGACACTCACCGAGAGTCTTTTAACGCTATGGGAGGGCCTCTTAAATCCGTGGATCAGTGGCAAAGGGTAAGTTTATTACGTGAATAGATTAATTTACTTGTAAAACCTAAAGTAGTAATGTAAAAAAATACTTTCTGTTTACTAACGACGGTAATTATTTATATTTTAAGGTTTGGGCTGACAAAAAATACGCTACGAAAAGGCTTGCCGCTGCCGCCAGAAAGTCTGCCTCAGCCACTGGTGGTGGCCCCTCTAATGCGCCGGATCTCTCCCAAGTAGACCTTCAGGTGCTGTCCATAATGTGAGATGGATTCGGCGAGCCGCAAACTAGTGCCAGAGTGCCGGCTTTACCCTCGGTAACTTAATTTTATAGTGAGTTTAAGGTAAAGTACTCATACACTTTTCGTTATGTTAGTTAATGGTTTTTTGTAACTTACAGATTCCAGAAGTAACAGCAACCTCACCGAGTCCTTCAATACTGGGGGCAGTAGCTGTTGAGATGGTTATAATTTTAGATATTCAATACCTATACATTTAAATAAAGCAACATTGGCATGTTTCACTACTATGCATTGGAGGTTTTTAAATAAAACAATTAAAACAAAGTGGGAAATAAAGTTTTATTTATAATAAAGTCTTTTCAAAACGTTCCTTTCGGGGATCGAAGATGCAGGGACTATTTAAAGCATTTGTGACCTCGCGTATGCATCGGGACACAGTTTGCTGTGCCATGGGCACGTCGCTGCTAAGGCCCACTGTACCTTGGTAACTACCTCGGGCATAAAAATTAAAAGCAGTGAGGACCTGTAAGTAAACATATCATCAAAAATTAAAAGGAAGGATCGGAAATTAAAAGGAAGGATCGGGATACAATTCAATGATATACAACAAGTTACTTTGAGACCAAGGATTACTTACCTTCAATTTCGGGTCAATTCCACTTCGACGAACAGGATGTGGCATTAACGGAATGATATAGGTATCCTCGCATAGGCTCTCAAAAAGAGTCCGAGTGACCCTATAATATAGCAGAAATTCGGTGTCCGGCAAACTCATTACATTAAATTGCTGTCGCATGTACTGACGGCGACGGCTGCGCTCGTTTTCTTCTGCATTTTCTTCAAACAATACCCAAATTGAAACCATCGTAAGTTGTAACGAGACCAATTTTGTTTACGGATAAAATGACATATCTCTCCGTCGAAACACGTGTCATATTGATTATTACGAACGGAATAAATCGCTTAAAGAGTAAGGCAAACTGTCACTTCTTGTTCTCATTCGTTCTACGATAGTACTTACGATCGTAACTTGTTAGGGAGTACGAAATGCCCGTAAATACGGCCGTAACTACGAGATACGGACATCGGGAGTAGACGCCCTGGAGTCGCCAGTATTTTGGCGAGAATTATAATAAGTGTCAAATATTTGGAGTTATTGTGCGTGTTCACGATGTAAACAAAGTACGAGTGCAAAGAAAAAGTGTTATTCCTAAGACAAAGTCCAAATTACTTATTTTTATACCTTTAGGTAAAAATAAATGTTATGTTAGTGTTTGTAATTCATAATTTAATTAATACAATATAAAATACTTCTGCGTTGTTTTTTTTACACCCTTGCAAGGTCTGGATCATTCTCAATGCAAATTAATAGGTAGGTACTATATTGAATTTATTAGGTGGGCAATAAAAAGTTCACCGATTATCTAGTATTTTAAACAAGCAAACCAATGTTTACAACCCCTGGCGATACGAACGTTCAAGGTCAAGGTCACGGTACTGCTGGAAGGACCAGGAACAGATTTCATACAAACCACGTACTTCCAGCAGGACTCAATTTCCGTCTTCCAGCAGAACTTTTTTAAAAAAATCGGACGTACTTCCGGAAACGCTTCCAGCAGGACACGCGGTCGGACGATCTATCATTAGCGTAAAACGAAATAGTAGATTGTTATACAAGGGGAGAAAGCGACCCATTTCACTCGAGATGTTTCTGGCGCTCGAACGAAGTGAGAGCGCCAATAATTCGAGAGTGAAATGGTGCTTTCACCCGAGTTAAACATACTATTTTTCATTTCGACTGTGAGGAAAAACATTAAATTTACAATAGTGGTTGTAGATGTCATGGTCAGGTATTATGTAGTACAGCGAGAAAGGAAAACTCAAGTTTTTGCACAAAAAGACAGTTAATTTACAATTCTCCAAACATCTAACATGATTAGAAAGAAAACCGACACGAATACATGAAAACAGTACGAAAAAGCAGACGATACGAAATAATTAAAATCCTTGTAAAAAATATCGATCGAATTTTCCCCACAGATAATAATTGTCAAAATTTAAAAAAGTAGGCATAGAGTTCAAAAAGAAAAAATGACACTGACAACGTAAAAAAACAGTGTCATCTTGGTATTATGGCGGGAAGCCGAATATCTTAATCACAGATTAGTAAATGTATATTTAAATTATAGATTGAATCAATTGAATATTTTTTATATCAACGATCATAATAAACATGTTTTTCAATGTATAGCTAAGCAAAAATGTTTATTATTTTTATAATATGATGTGACTCAAATAGCTTTGATCCAAGCTTTGACTGCATGCCTTGACTCTATACCATGCCAATTAAAACTAAATTACTTTCCACCCTAGGGATGGATAAGCTATTTTCCACCCGGCTATCTACACAGGAAAGTGCTATTTTCCGAACAGGAGAGATGAAAAATTATTTATTTGCACAAAATATTCGTAAACATGCATTAAATGTTATTTTGTCTTTACTTTTTACATAACGTTAACGTTAAATTGAGAGGCTTCGATTTGGACTAATTTACCTCATAAATGAAAAGTTGTAAGGGTTATTTTGTTGTAATGAACAACAATCAATCACCGATCAAGACCCCATGTTTCAGAAACACAATTTCTCTTAAATATACACAATTTCATTTGAAATTATAAAAAATCACATGAAAGAAATTTTCAGCGAGGCTCTTTGGGGCTCCTAACTGTTTGACGCATTTTTTCGCATCTCTTTTTATCGCACAGCTTTATCCTACTGACATCTCGCTTTTGTCGTACTATTCTAAAAGGGATAATAATTAGAGATGTGCCGACTATGACTTTGGCCGACTAGCCGACTAGTCGGCAGCAAAATGGCCGACTAGTCGGCCGACTAGTCGGCCAGGCCGATCATTACTTTCGGTAAAATCCGGGTGACGTCGGAAATGTTCGTGAGCGCGCTCTCGGCTCGTAGAATTGGCGCACGGCCGGCGCCCACGCGGACCTGTCAGGAAATGTTTTTGTTGACATTGCGTCGTTCATTCTACGTCATTCATTATTTGTAAACATAAAAACCGGCGTTTTTATTTTTTATTTTTATTTTTATATTACAAGATTCACATCTCTAGTTATTTATTAGTTATTATATTACCGTGTAACTAAACTTACAGCCAATAACGAATCTACATTTTAATTAAAAAAAATTATACATCGACAGTGATAAGCAAATAAGTAAGTGGGTTCTCCTCACACTGTGTGTTTTATTGGTGTTTAATGAAATAAAGAATATATAACGTTCAATTACTAAGCTAACACAGTGCAAATAATTGAATTAATAGTTTAATTAACTAAATAAGATTGTTTGCGTCATGTCGAAAAAGAAATCACGCATTTGGATTTTTTTTGACGAATTGGAGGGAGAAGATAGCAGTAAAGTGAAGTGCAATCAGTGTCAAGCAGTTATTTCTCGTAGTGGTCAGGGAAAAAAGGCAAATACTACGAGCAAACATTCACAACTGATGCCTCAACTAGGTTCTTATTAATCCTTATTAATTTCGAGATTAAATAACTTTGGGATGTCAAAGGAAGAGTTCCTATTTTTTATGTTATAATTGAACCTACTTATTACCAAGGATTATTTGCTTTAACCTATATTTTGTTATTTATAAAAGACTAAAGGAAGAGTTCCTATTTAAATTTTCTACCAATTATTAAATTGTATTGTAAACTGAAACTATTACAATTTAATTTCAATCACTCTATTTTTTAAGCACATTAACGTGAGTTAGAAGCGGGCCGACTAGTCGGCGGATTTAGCCGACTAATCGCCGACTAGTCGCCGACTACAAAAATGGCCGACTAGTCGGCTTTACCGACTAGTCGGCGACTAGTCGGTACATCTCTAATAATAATTCTATGACATTTTAGTGACACGAAATAAAATCTTCAACGCTTTCTAAACTAAACAGCTAAACTTTAGTTAAGCCGCCGCGCCGGTGCCAAATGAGTCGGTTACTGACTTTAATTTATTTATTTTATTTATTTAAAGACTTTATTGCACAAATTTAGTGTACAAAGGTGGACTTAATGCTAAAAGCATTCTCTGCCAGTCAAACCTTTAGGTCATGCAGAAAGACGGCAACGGGTGCAGTGAAAGTTTAATAGGTAGTTTAATAGGAATAGGTTACTGGTATTTTTAACATATTAGGTACCTACGAACTAGAGCCCCGAGTAGTGAAACCGTCTCAACTTCAGCCGCAGGCAGCCATGCCGTGCCACACAGCTCTGTACATTTCATCCTCATCGCACGCTCGTAAATGTATAGGCTGAGGGTGTATTATTATACCTACGTTCAACCATTGTCTTAACGTATAGAAGCGATTACTTGCTCACTGCGTATAGACTCAGGTATAAACAGAGGCTCTATTGATAAGCGTACATCTGGCGTACACATAAAGTGTACATACATACAGTGTATGTATATGTCGCAGACAAAACGTATAAATACGCCATTTACAAGTGGCGTCGTCAGTTTAATAAACGCTCGCGGATTTGCAAAATGCAGAGGTCAAAATGCTAACTGCTCAATTGTCATTTGTCATAACTTCGACGGTTGGTTAGTTCATGGCTCATGCCGATTTAGGGCGACCATGATAAAACACAAAACGCACAAAGCGTTTTGTGCGACAAATAGGACTCATCAAAGCAGTGAGCTGTTACTACTACGTATAGAGACGCTATGCCAAGCAAAAAATGTGCGCATTTTTTGGACGTGAACTGTCAACAGACTGATGTATTCCATAAATATTGAATTTTGAATATGAAACCGCAGAAGTGACACAGACTTTGTGCCTACTTAACTTAATTGTATTGAATGAATATAATTTTATCAAAACGTTTTAATCGTTACTTACTTTGATCAATAGTTATTTAAAAGAGCTAAATAAATAAAAGTTTAGTAAATAAAAATCTGTAGGTCAAAAACTCGAATGATATTTACAATTTTTTTATCATGATTTTTATCATTTTAATTTTTCATACGAGATATTTCTAGAAAAATATAACTACAAATGCAAAACACCTTAAAAGAAATATCACAACATCGCATTGTCTAACCTCTATTTATTACCTACCTACTTTTCCATTCTGTGCGTGTCACTTTTTATAATCTTTGATTTTCATGTAAAATGGCGGCAATTTCATGCCAAAAATTTATAACATTTTGAAAAATCTTTACGCTGGTTTAAGCTAACATTTTAATTTCCTTCCGATGGTAAGTGACGCCGGTATCATTTATATTCCTGTTGGTTTTATTTTCGCATGTTTTTAAAACGCATGATGGCTTTTTTGTCAAATTAATTGACCAAATGTCACATTGGTTAACGCTACGAGCGGGAGTGAGTGACTGTGATACCGCGCATGCGTTGATGGTCTGTGACCATCAACTCATCGGGCACGAGGTTCCTTAGGGATGTCATTTCCATACGTAGTAATAGTAGTTCAATGCATCAAAGTAATAATTTAATAAAGAAAGCAAAGTAATAAAGATTTTTTTTTAAAAAAGAGAGTAAATTAACTAGTTCTGTGTCATTTTTTAGGGTTCCGTAGCCGAATGGCAAAAACGGAACCCTTATAGTTTCGTCAAGTCTGTCTGTCTGTCTGTCTGTCTGTCTGTCTGTCTGTCTGTCTGTCCGTCCGTATGTCTCAGCCACTTTATTCTGAAACTATAAGCATCACATAGCTGAAACTTGGTAGGTAGGTGTATTTTGTTCACCGCTTTCCGATTCAGATACAAAAAATAAGAAAAATAATATTTAAGGGGGGGCTCCCATACATGAAACTAAAACCTAAAAACTTTTTTTTACTCAAACCTATGCGTGTGGGATGTCTATGGATAGGTCTTTTAAAATGATGTTGAGGTTTCTAAAACCATTTTTTCTAAAAGTGTAAGGTTTGAGATATAGACGCCTCCAAAGTGGTAAAATGGGCGTCCCCCCCCATCTAACTTTTGAACTAAGAAAGTGAAAATTTTGAAAAATAGATCTCAACAAAAACTTGCAACGAAAATTGGTTTGAAGGAGATCGAACCAGTAGTTTTTGAGATATTGCACCTTTTTATCAACCGCAAATATAACTTTGTCTTTCATACAAACACTATGAAAAACAAAGTTATTTTTGCTGTCGCAATATATTGTGATGTTTTCGTTAAGTGAAAGTAAGTGGACCCTGAATTTGTTAAGGGTGGCACGGAACCCTCAGTGCGCGGGTCCGACACGCACTTAACCGGTTTTTTTAAAAAACAATGGCAATGTCTTTCTCCCGTTCGGAAAATTAAACTTTCCTGTGTAGATAGCCGGGTGGAAAATAGCTTTATCTCTTCATCATGCATGACAATCATTGAGTAAGAAGTATAAAAAAGCTAAGTAAGTATATTCTGGACTGGAATTTTGTAACCTGTGCTGTGGTGTGGTGTGTGGTTATATTCCGCTCTCGCAGCGCCACCCAGCGTCGTCAGTTTGCAACCAACAGCAACATTCTGCCAACAATGTGACGCGTAATCACGACGCGGTCCGAAATGAGCTCATTCAAAAGACTTGTGCATTGTTTTCATAACGTTTTTTAAACGTTAAGAATGTGAAGAGGATCATTTAAACAAATACACGAAAGTGTTTTTATTTGTAACTGCCATGTGGATATTTTATGTTGCCCATTTTTCACTTGTAACCACAATACCACATTCGATTATCGTATTTTGTACATGTTTAATTCGGACTTGTTCTATAATCTAACCTACTTTCTCCAAAAGTTAAAATATTTTTTTCAATTATGAAATAAAGAAAAATAATCTAAATTAATCTGATTATTTAAACGGACGTGTTTAAATAATGTTCATTTAGATTTTGGATAAAAATAATAAAAATTGGAATAATTTTGCGGGAGAAAGTTATTATTTATAGTCTGTTGGCCGACTGACTGCTAAAGTTGTTCAACTTTCATTTTCAAATGTGGAAACACCGGCAGCCCGCCACGTTTCGCCAGTCTTGTTAGTAGTTGTGCCACTCGTCAGTAATTTTTAGCTTCATAATCGTTTAGCTCACTATCAGAGTAATATATATCAAAAATGAGTGCTCCAGCACCTACGCCTGCTTATAAAATCGGAATAGTGAAGCAGGTAATACATCATTTATATGTTTTTAACCTTTTTCAAAACACAAGTGATCATACCTCGTGCTGATTTCATCTTTATTGCCCTGTTGGCACTGTACCCTGCTGTGATTTGCCTGAATTAAGCCTATTGTCGTATATTCCTCGTTGAAATTAACCCAAAAGCCGTAAGTAACCTGTATTTTGGTTTATTTTGATGTTTGTACTTTCCTTCGAAAGACTGTTAGATTTAGCCAAAAGGTCGCGTAGCATGCCGTGCCGAATGTCAAAGCGATGCTTTGATCCTAACACGGTAGATCTATTTGTATAATGCATCGTGTTTCCAGAAGTTCATAATCCGAGACTGTTTTGCAGGTATTGTCAGGGGACACAGTGGTAATAAGAAGACAGCCCCAAGGCGGTCCACCGCCCGAGAAAGTCATTGCACTCTCGGGCATCACTGCGCCGAAGCTCGCCCGCCAAAAGACAGCCAATAAGTAAGTTTATTTCCTTGTTTTTATTGTGCTTACCTTCTCCACATAATTTATGATTATCAGGGGGAGTAGAGTTAAGTTTTTGTCTGTGTAAATAGTGGTAAATAATAACTTATTACTAGCCACAATTTAAACAAGTCTGCTGATAAACCATCATGAATGATACAAATTCTTTAGAACTGCACTGTAATTAGTAGCAGTGAATCTGAAAGCACCATCAAACAGGTTAGGCAATTTCTGTTACTCAATAGTGAAAGTGGTTCAATGTGGCAACTAATTCTTATAACCATTAAAACTTTTTGTTGGAATGATCACCTGAGTAACAAATTAGCTAATTGCGAATTTCACACTATCTGAGTTTCATATCTCCTTAGCTTGGCTGTTTTAATCTCTACTTTGTAAAATAATACTGATAAATCAGTATTGTTTTAATAACATTTCATTTGGACAAAGTCAAAGAAGCATTCAGATTGAGACTTTTCTTCTTATCATGTCATTGCGGTTTGTTGCCAAATGCTGCAAAGATATGTTTTATTTAAAACTGTTTGCTTTGTGCTGCAAGAGGATTTAGAGAAATCGTACAGAAATTGTTAAGGTACTCATTGTGGCTAAATTTTGTATAGTATTTGATGTATAATTATATTGTATGATTGCCCTGTCTCATACTTTTAATTGTTGGGCTAGGCATTTTGCTTGATATACACACTATTTTGTGTAACTAATTATTTACATATGGAATTTGCTGTAAGTGTGGTTTAAAAATATGTATAATAATAAATATGTATGATATCATAATACATTTGTATAAACAAATGAATATACAATTTATTAGTTTCAATATTCAATTCAAACATGTAATAAACTTGCATTTTGCATTTTTAAAAAAATATTTATGTAGGTACATACAAGATTGAGACAACAATTTTTTTATCAAGCCTTAATGAAGTTTATATATATAACAAAATAATATAGTCATCATTATGTTATGCAGTAATTGATTACCGCTGTAAACAAATCTCAATCTTGAAAAGGTCAGCTCGCGAAATATTTGTGGTTTTAGTATGCAAATGGCGAACTTATTATAACAATTGAGACAGTTATTTTGGCAATTTTACTCAGTTGCTTCAATAGAAAATATGACTATAATACTATAAAGTTTACTAATACATGGATTAATTCAGATCCGTAGAGACAAATCTTGAAATAAAAAAATGATAATTGGAATATGTTTCTTTTAACATGCAATGCGACCTACAAACCTTTGTTTAGTAAACATTTGAAAAAAATGTACCTTAGTAATTTTAAGTATTTAATTTACACTATAAGTCTTGAAAGAATTTATAATTTTGGTATATTGTTGCCTGACACATATTATTAATGTTTATAAATTAAATATGAAATGAACTGTTAAAATGTATTTCTTAAGTAACGTTTTAATGTGTCAAAATAAATACATTACTATTTTTTTTTTATTAATAACAGTGATGCAGAGTCAAAAGACGAACCTTTCGCGTGGGAAGCGCGTGAGTTTCTCAGGAAGAAACTGGTCGGCAAAGAGGTTATGTTCACCGCTGAAAAACCGCCTAACTCCGCCACCCGAGAGTACGGTTCCGTTTGGGCGGGGAAAGACCCGACCAAAGACGAGAATGTCACTGAAAGTTTGCTCGCCGAAGGATTAGCTAAGGTCAGAGATGGCGGCAGAAACATCCCTCAGCTAAAGAGACTGGTCGAAATCGAAGATGTTGCCAAGTCACAAGGAAAAGGAATCTGGGGATCTGACCTTCAGGTAATTTATTACCGAAACACCTACCTTACCTACCATTTTTTAAAAGGAATAGTAGATCTCTGTTATCATTTCATAATATAGTGTTAATATTTGTAAATTCATACAGGAACATGTCCGTGACATCAAATGGAGCGTTGAAAACCCAAAACAGTTTGTGAATAAACACAACGGTCAACCAATCAAGGCAATCATAGAATACGTCCGAGACGGATCAACGGTCAGATTATGTTTGCTGCCTGATTTCTGTCAAATTACACTCATGCTGTCTGGAATTAGAGTAAGTAACAACTGTGTATCTTATTCATCAATCACTGATCAAAATATGTTTGAGTTGAATGCAGAAATGCTTTTACATTTTTCATTATTGCAATAAATATAAAAAATACTTGCAATAAAAAAAGAAACATAATTTATAGTACATAACACATTTTATAAAGAAAGATGATGCCAGAACAGTTCACTCTCATTTTGAGGTAGACAATAGTCATTAGATTGTAGTCTTATATTTTCATTCTAATAATTCAATTTTTCCTGTCAGTGTCCCGCAGTGAAACAAGACGGCACCGCTGAACCTTACGCGGAGGAAGCACGCTTCTTCCTCGAGTCCAAGCTTCTCCAGAAAGATGTGGAAGTGATCCTGGAGTCGGTGAACAACAACAACTTTGTGGGCACTATCTTGCATCCGCAGGGCAACATTGCTGAAGCGCTTCTGAGACAGGGCTTCGCTAGATGTGTTGACTGGTCGCTTGCTGTCATGAAATCAGGTATAGTTTAGTTTAAGGTCTTTTCCAATAGGCTAGGAACGTGTCACGTATAAAAAGCAACACAATATGCTGTACCTTGCCTTCTGAACGGATTGACACTGACGGATTCATCCACTGTTTTCTCAGCACTACCTGAGATTGTCCCGATACAGTAGTGTTTATGTTGAGAAAACTTGTTGTCTGTGTGCCGGTAGTGGCTACAAGAAAAAAAAAACTGATTTTTATTTTTAAAACTAAAAGGTGCGTCCACACTCCGTGCGGCCGAGCGTGCCGCCAAGGACGCCAAGCTGCGCATGTGGACGAACTACACTAGCACCGCGCCGATCATAGCGGCGAAGGACAAGGAGTTCACCGCGACCGTCTTGGAGGTCGTCAACGGCGACGCCCTCGTCGTCAGGATGCCCAACAACACGGCTAAGAAGATCTTCCTGGCCAGCATCAGGCCGCCGCGTGAAAAGTAAAAAATAACTCGTTTTTTAAAAATTATTTTAGTGTCTGCCTGCATCAGGGCCAGTTTTTAGTCATCAGCTGAGGCTGAGGCCGAGTCTATATAAAATGTATGACATCAATCACTATGATTAGTGATTGTTCATGGCTCTGTTTGCTACGAGTGAAAGAAACACTGTACATATTTCATATACCTCTTGGACATAGAATTTAACCTTCATTTAATAGAAGTAGACTGAAAGCACAGTGACTACATGACTCTACTGGCTAAAGTAGGTGCTTTGGCAACTGAGTCGTAATACCACCACATTGGATATTCCACAGAGATAGGTATATGAACCGCGTCGGCTTTATGGGTAACCGGCCTGTATGTGCCATAGAGGTAGTAAAAAAAACTTTGTAAAAAGACCTGAAAAACCCACTTCATATCGCACCGACTCATAGTTAACCTACCCACTCTAATCTTACCAACGTTACCTCAGGAACAGCCCCGATGAAGAAGGCAAGCAGTCCCCCAGGCCCAAGGGATTCAAGCCACTGTACGATATCCCCTGGATGTTTGAAGCCCGTGAGTTCCTCCGGAAGAAGGTTGTGGGCAAGAAGGTGAACGTCACCGTGGACTACATCCAGCCGGCTAAGGACAACTTCCCGGAGAAGTCTTGCTGCACTGTTATCGCTGGTGGACAGTAAGTTGAAACTTTGTTGCTGAGAATTGGTTACCACTCTACTTTTTATATTTCAAAGTAAAATAATATTTTTTTTACAAAAGTAAACTAATATATTAGTAGATATTTGTTTCGTAAATGTCTTAGGTTATTATAAATGTATGAAACTATATCAGGTTCTACGCTAGAAATTTTGTTACTAGCTTTTTGGTTTTTGTTGTGATTGGTATTACAACATAGAACAAAGTCGAATGTTATTATAGCTTATAGACCAAGCTTATAGATGACCATAACGCATGACGAATTCCTAGGTCAATCAAACATGGCACCTGGTTTAAAACAAACTGCTGCTTTCAAAGAAAAATCTCATTCATGATTGATGAAATACATTTATAATATGCATTGTGTTCCCAGGAACATCGCGGAAGCATTAGTAGGCAAAGGGTACGCCACAGTCGTCAGGTACAGGAACGACAATGACCAGCGCAGCTCCCACTACGACAAGCTGCTGGAGGCAGAGCTGAAGGCGCAGAAGGCCGGCATCGGCGTCCACGCCAAAAAGGACATCCCCGCCCACCGCATCCAGGACACCAGCGGCGACTCCGCCAAGGCCAAGAAGTTCTTCCCCTTCCTCAAGCGAGCACAAAAAACAGAAGCTACCGTCGAATTCGTAGCCAGCGGCTCACGCATGAGGCTCTACATTCCTAAAGAATCCGTCCTCGTCACCTTCCTCCTCGCCGGAATCAACTGCCCTAGAGGCGCCCGCCCCGCCATCGGCGGTGGACCCATGCAGGACGCCGAGCCTTTCGGCGAAGAAGCCCTCCAGTTCACGAAAGAGAAGTGTCTGCAACACGACGTCATTGTCACCATAGAAGAGATGGACAAGGCCGGCAACTTCATCGGCTGGCTGTGGGTGGACAACGAGAACTTATCCGTCTCGCTCGTCGAACATGGGCTCGCGTCCATGCACCACACCGCCGAGACGTCGGAGTTCGCGCGCCCCATCAAGAACGCCGAAGAGAACGCCATCAAGAAACGCATCGGCATCTGGAAGGACTATGTAGAAATTGAGAAGGAAACCGAAAAAGAACGCAATCAGCCGATCCAAGACCGCATTGTTAAATACGAGAAAGTTTTGATCACCGAGATCACTTCGGAGGGTCATTTCTACGCGCAGAACGTTGACTTGGGCACTAAGTTGGAGAGCCTGATGGACAAGATTCATCAGGAGTTCAAGGCGAACGCGCCGCTTCCAGGGTCGTACGTGCCTAGGAGAGGGCAGGTCTGCGCAGCGCGTTTCACTATGGACGATCAATGGTACAGAGCGAAGGTCGAGAAAGTGACTGATGACAAAAAGGCGCACATATTCTACATCGATTACGGGAACCGTGAGGTGAGTTTGTTGTTTTTACAAATATGAATCTTTGTGTTGTCTTTGTGTGTAATGTTGTCTATGGACATCCCATTCATAACAAAAGACCCAGGCATGTAACAAGTGTACTATGTAGAAAACAATCGGTACTTAGTTTTCTGTTTTCAACATTGTCCTAATACTTTGTGTCATATTTCTATTGTATGTAATGTAATATCAATGACACCAATTATAACGCCTTGCAAGTTAAAAGGCCAAAATCACACATTACAATGACATGCTTAGAGCTTATTTTATCTCATGTGTGCTTGCGAATTTTTGTAGGAATCTTTATTAATTTTAATAGGTAACTAGGCGAAATTAAGATCGTATTAATGACTTTCGTTGACAAGTGGTTAGGCGCGAGATACCTCGACCGTTCATAAAGACACATCGGATATCCGTTAGTTTCGGTTACAAGTCACCCTGTATCCAAAAAAAAATGTCGGCAAAGAAGCGAGTAAGCAAGTAACAGAAAGACTATACAATTTTAGAATGTAATTTTTAACTCATGTTAATGCGTGACTAAATTAGACAGGCAATAAGTTGTTGCTATGAGGATTTGTGAAGCCTATATTGCCTGGACACTTATCTTGATTCTGTTTCCCAGGTGGTAAGCATCACCCGACTGGCGCCGCTCCCCGCCGGCACTGAAAGCGAGACGGGGTACGCGAGCGAGTTCACGCTGGCGTGCGTCAAGTTCCCCTCCGACCCCGACGACCGCGCGGAGGCCGTGGCCGCCTTTGGAGCCGATACCCTCAACAAGAAGCTGCTGCTCAACGTGGAGACGCGCGGATCCCCGCCCGCGGTCACGCTCGTGGATCCGGCCACTAACACCGACCTTGGGAAGGTATGATGGAGTTTGTAGATATTCGTATTGATTTTTGAGAATTCAGTTGTATTATCTTGACGTATTGACCTACGGATTTTGCTGTTGATATTGACATAGAGAGGCATTCGATGGCATGTGGGTTGAAGTATCTTCACTGTAGTACTAAGGTTTTCTTACCTATAATATATTTTGTAATTACATTACTTGTTCTTCTTCTTCATCATCGTGGTGAAAGAATCAGTCAGCCTAGACACTCCGTTACGGTGTCTAGCTGCTTCCAGGGTGCGCCGCGCGGATTACTTGTAATCCATGATTATATTTGTGCATTTTTATATTTATTTTATGTATAATATGTATAAATTGATGTGTTTATTTTTGATGGAATTCGTTCGATTTATGGACTTAAAAGATGCTTGTACGAGCTTACTTGGGTACAATAAACTGTGGATAAAAAACACTGAAATACCTTGGGTCATTTATTATTTTAAGGTTTTAAAAATAGTTGCTCGGTTTCAACAAACTTAAACCCCGCTCTCGAGTGTGACTGATGGCCTCTCCTCCTCCGATGAACCTTGTGACGATCCAAATGATCAATTAGCGAGTATTCTGACTTCCCCGTTCGTTCCAGAACCTGATCAAGGAGGGTCTGGTGCTGGTCGAGTGGGTGCGCGACCCGCGGCTCGCGACGCTGCTCGGCGAGTACCGCGCAGCGCAGGAGCACGCCAAGAGCTCGCGGCTCAACCTGTGGCGGCACGGCGACATCACCGACGACGACGCCGCGGAGTTCGGCGCGCGCCGCTAGCGCCCCCTCGCGTGGTACGACGCCACCGCATCGCCGTCGCACACGCTACACTGCGCCACATGCACAGCCCCACATGTCGAAACAACCATCTTCACAATCATATACGACTTCCTATAAACTATAAAAAAACCCACAAAATGACCCTCCTCCCTTCTCAGAAATGAACCGTGTCTATGAACTCGCTGTGTATAACCCGCTAATTGTGTTATAGAACTGTTATCCTCATTTCTGATTAGAGATGACAGTGTGCATTCATTATGGACGAATCTGCAAGACTTTGATATGTAAATCATGCATTATTTAATGAATTTTTAAATGTAGTGAATGATAATGTGTGTCGATATTAATTATGAAATAGTATATTAATCGGTATTTTGCTCGTATATATCTCGAACCGCGCGCCCGGTTTCACCGCTATGCTATCTCATAACTGCGCGCGAATACATTTGTATATTTAATACATAATTTAAAATAAAATATAATATTTCAACATGGTACCTAACACAACCAATATCATGAATTACATGAAATAAATTATCTGGTATAAATTAAATACCATTAATAGTATGATAAATTAACATAAAATAATATTTGTTTGATGTGTATATTCATGATGATTATTACATAATATTAAAGAAGTATATTAAAGAAAATAATAATAATGAATTTAGTAAAGAAGCATATTGTTATATTTATATTTAAATTTTTTACAGTTTTGTATATCAGCAAATGAAATTACTTTATCAACGATAGTTCAGCATAGTATAATGCAGACGTGTCAACTGGCTACAGTGACGATTATGGCTAATTAGCTATCTATTCGACGATGTCACTGTACAGAGTAACTCTCAAGATTCGTCCGGCCGAGTAACAATAATGAACCCTCTATGGTTGCCGGTTTTGGCAGGACAGTAAGACAAACTAATCGGTGGGGTTACACTCGGTTTCAGCCACTCATCGCGACATCGTAAGTAAATAATGTATTGATTAGTTATTTAAGATCATGGTCCACATTGGCTAGAACTTCATTTGAAAACACTTTCAAAATATAACTTATTAATAATTATCAACTTAATTAAACATTATTATAACATTGAATAATGAAATAGTACTAAGCAAAATAAATAGATAATTAATGTAATATTATTATTGTATGCATGTAATGTAATAAATAAATTGACTTATATTTATGTCGGCAAACTCAATTTAATGTACAATGTCATAAGTTTTATGATAAATTATAGTTATAATAATGCAATATTATCAATAAATATTACAAATTTTACAAACTTTGCTTACTGTTCATTTTGCTACTGTATGTAAAATCTTTTGAATGATATACTTTTTTTTGAAGATGTCGGTGTATTAGTATTTTATTGCGGGTAGTTACAATGAATTTAAACGTTAGTCCTAACTGGATCTTGTGTTTGATTGACGTTCTACGTAAAGTGAATTTTATATTTCGTTATGTTCATTATTTATTTACGATGACACGTTTTAGCAAAATATATAAATTAGTATTTGTTTGAATGACATCATGTCCATGTTGCGTAGCTGCAGTCTTGTTACTCGCATTGAATGTATATTTTGTACGGCGGCTCGCGCTCTCGACGACATTAGTGTGTAAATGTTTCATTGGAATAGTTCTTTTATATTATTGATTTATATTGTAACTGTTTTACCACTTTTCTTTTCATATTACAATCGACCTTGCATTCAACCCTGCCTATCTTCCTAAGATGTTTTTAATGAAATTCTGTTCTCACAGACACTATAATAGAACCATACGGTGGATTGTTTAACAAACTTGGTATATTGAAATAAATATTTTAGGACATAACTGTAGTTTCACTGTAAATTTTTGGTGTAGGATAGTGTTAAATAAAAGACAGAATTATAAAAATATTTTCATTATAAATAAGACAAAAATATTTTTACAGCGCGCAAAAAGTGACGCATCAAAATTATTTTAACACATTACAATTTCGGCGAAATTATTAACGAGGGAATGCTATGTATTAGGTGGAAATAATATTTGGCACTACTTCATAAGCCATACAAAAATAAAAATATACAGGGTAAATGAAATCTTTGTCCTGCATGGATGGATTGATTTTTGATAAAATCTAGTATACGTCTACTTCAGCTTCCTGTCAGCCGTAACCGGCTGCGAAAGCAAAAGATTGTTGGTAAACAACGTCGTACTTAGGGATTAAAATTTTGATTAATTGTGCTCTAACTTAAATATATTTTCCAAGCAATTTATCTCATAATATGATACCTACCTACTTTTCATCCAACGTATATTGGTTCGATTTACCCTGTATAACAATTTATTGGGAATTAATGGTATATTTACAACTAAAATGAAATATTCACAGATTTCGACGAAACGAATTAATTTACCAGGGAATTTTGTTTCATAACATTCCTTATTTATTTTTACAATAAGCTTAGGACAATTAACAAGAGCCAAGAGCTATGCTGGACGCTAACTAGGCTAGATGCTAGCTAGGCTAGGTCTACGCTGGATGCTAGGCTAGGCTATGTCACCCGACGGTGACTAGCAGGTTAGGCCAGGCCAGCCAGCTCTTTAAAAATACCATGAGTAGAAGCTACGCAATTTTTATTCTGATCGCTGAATACATTTTATAACATAAGTTATATTTTTGGAAAAATATTCGTGCACAGAGATACAATTATTAATTTATTGCCAAAATATTTATCGGTAGTTTATTTACTACCGCTAACTAACTAACATTAACTGATTTAAACTACAAAATAAATTGCTGCATCATTATAACTGGATCTAGAATAATTTAAAAAGGTGGTTAGGTGGCAGTAGGCTACTGTAGAGTATTTGATTGGTAAAGGCACTGATGATACGCATAAAAGCATCGGAATTTAAAATAAAGTCATGCATGTCAAGTTTAATAACTGTAATAGACTCTCAGGCAGGACTTAATGAATTTATTATTTCCTGATTTAGTTGAGTAATTAAATGAAAATTCGGCTAAGGCTTAATACACTGGTTTAGAAATAAACGGGAACCTTACGTAATCACACGTTTCAATGCTCATTTCAATTAATTTTCGTTGGATTGTTTAACGTAGCCAACGAATTTAAATAGTTGGTCGTAGCCCTTGCACTTGTTATCATATAAATTAATGTTCTTTTTGTGTATTTGTAAACAAAATTCAACAAAAATTTATGGCGCTACAACGGGAAGTCCATAAAAATGTTTTATTTTCTTCAATAGCTGTAAATGCGGTTTATGTAAAAAGGCAAATGGCCATTATTGTAGTATACTCTAGCTAGCTAGTACAATTACTGTGCCAATTTTTAAAAAAGTTTCTCGGAGGCTCCGTTGAAGTTATGACAGATTAGTAAAAAATAAGCCATCGCTTTATTTAAGGAATGATTTATTGAAAACGATGATAACAAGCAAGTGCAAGGGCTGCGATAAACAATTCTTGGAAATTGTATCGTAAGATGCCTGTTTTTTTGAAACCCACTGTTTAATAAATGCGATACCAGGATCACACATTTTTGCAGGAAGGTGATTGCTTCCTAGGTACCAGAAGATATGATAATTAAGGATTTTGTGCGTACGATATCAGCAATTTGATAATGGCGCGAAGTTGGACATTTTAATTCCGCAGAAATAGCTCGAAAGCATTTTGCATGCTTTTGGAGTGAATGGCAGAGAATTACCACGCAACATAACATTGTATTAGTAACACAGCTAAAGTCAAAAAACATTTAGCATTTACTTGCACTCTTATATTTTTTCTTTGTCAATGTACAATTTGATAATGGAATGGAATATATTATTGCTGGATGGATAAGAGAAATATTTCACTTGTAGTGTATAAGTTCAGTATAAGATCTCTTACTATATCGGTGTAGTGTGAATTATTGCTAACGTTGCAGCGTAAAGCGTTACATTCCTTACGCGCGTATTTCATGTAAGGGCAATTTATATTTAAGAATACGTCCGTACGAATTTTATGCTTGTCGGTTTGTTTACTAGCCGTACACCCGGTTTATCTACCGATTTGGTAATTCCACAGACAGATAACTAGCGTCAAGATTGTGTGTGATTATGGATAACTGCATTGTATTACTAGAAGTATGACGACGTGGGAGTGTTGACGTATGAGGGCGTGTTATAGAGAAAAACGTACAGAAATATTATAGCGTCTTATTGAAAATATTGTCTTTATAAACACGCCCTTACTTCGCTACACATTTGTAAATTATACAGACTATTTCAAAATACAAAAAACTAACATCAACAGCCGCAAACAAAGACCTAGGTAAATCGAACGAAATACGTTATTTAACTACTTTACAAAGTGTCTATACACAGAAATGAGAAAGTGTCACTGGCCATAAACGTATTGTTGAAAAAAACAAATAACGAATCAGTTGAAAGGCATTAAATATATTAGCAATATGAATGAAACTTAGTCTGAGCTCATTTCAAAAACGTTCAAAAGCTTTACAGAAAAGGGATATGTACGTATATAATTATTTATATATACGAGATTTATTCTAGCAGATAAATAAATTTCAAATAACGAGTGTAACTAATTACTTAAAACATAGATAATCTCTCTCTCTCATAATGGTCAAAAAATTCTAACTACCTATATTAAATTGTGACGAAAGTGCAACATAATAAAACTAACTTCTGGTTACAAAAAATATGTAAACTATAACATATGAGTATAGATAGCCTGATTTTACTGATTATAAATGTTATGAGGAGAACTATAATCAAGCTATGACACCGCAAAAGGGCAGTTTTATACTGAATTATGTACGAATGTACATTAATACTGGTGTTATTGATTAATACAAAATTACAATCAATTTAATATTAAAAATAGGCTAAACATTACTTTTTGTTTCACACTCTAACAGCATTAATTATTGCCAGTAAAATTGCTAAAACATTAGGTATTAATTTATAATAATTGCTCGTTTCGGCGACAGAACTATTTTAGAATCAATTAATTTTTATGTTCATGCAATATTTTATCCAACATTTTACAGCACTATCACATATTTGTACTAAGACGTGTTTAGAATTTAAGTCGTTTAATTATTATAAAGTTGGTGTCTCATTGAGACTCGGGCTACAACGTTCTTTAAGGTCTACAGAATGTTGTTAATGGGCCTACACATGGCTCCCTTGTAAGATATGTTATTATTTGCAATCGTGGTCTAACATCAGCTTACCTATGATTTAGCCCGACCTTTAAACAAGCAATCCTACCATTGAAACGTTGATACACATTCGCTCAAATTTTGTAGCTGAATCTCAATGACGCCCATTGTTGAAAGGTTAAAGTTTTCCTTTTATTATTAGAAGTAGGTGAAGTTAATCACCATACCAATTGACTTAGATACTCCCAACCGTAAACGAAATTGACCCCCAAAGTCACCTAACCTACTTTTAAACTCAAGATTTAATTGCTTATTTAAATTAATAAAAAAATTTGAACTTCCGTTATTGCTATGATGACCAAACATCAACATTGAGAGTCGCTTAAGCTTCGCGCAAGAGTATGGTACACAAACATTTGAGAATGTATAAGATATTGCGAGTATTTTGGAAAACTAAACCTTTCTTTAACCAATTTTTTTAACCCTATTAATTCCACCTAAGTCATCTATTTTTACATTTTATACAGTATGTACTAACGTGTTTCTGTTGGCGGTATCCTTTGTGACGTCATCAAAGAACGGGATGATGTCTTCAGGCAATGGAGGTACATTGATAAGAAATTGTTGTATGGAAGAGTAGTAATCCCTACAAGTCCATGTGTCATCGTGGCCTCCCCCTGGGAGAACAACTAATTTCTTGCAGACTGCACCGCACCGGACATACAGCTCTTGGGCCATTGCTGGTGGGACCAGGGTGTCGTTTGAGCCACATATCACCAATGTGGGTGTCGAAATGTGGCCCATCTTCTTCAAGGACATGTACTGGAATGTAGATGGGAAAAATCTGATCTATAGCCAAACTAACTAGCCTAACACAAAATAAAGCGATTTAATGAGCTTGTTCACTGAGTGAGCATGTGAGGGTAGCTTTGTCCTGAAGTAGACAGTTAAGTATCACATTGATTATATTATATTTATTAATATTTTAGTGGACAGTAATCCAGACAAAATAAATTATATTGTTATCACACCTTAGGCATTCACGGTCCACTGAAGTGTTAATTCAAATTGTTTTAAATGTGCATCTTATCTAAATAAGAGCTAAATAATTTTTTTATAAATAATCTGATCAAAAAGGATATAACAAGGTATTTATAAGAAAAAACCAATTCTCAAACTATAAGTATGATCAATTACTACATTCGCTGTGCTTTGTCATTTTGCATTTTTTATACAGTTTTTATTACTGCAAATATTCGCTAAATCATAAAAAACATAATATGTCAATTACTTACCTTATTTTTGTGACAAAATTGAGGTAGCCATGACAGGCACTTCCATTTCAGTATGATATGTGCCATATCTGGTATGCTAGTGAATGTGTTTTCTACAACCAGAGCCCAGATTTTATTCCTGTACTCCAGTCTTGATACCAAATCAATTGCCACTGCTCCTCCTGTGAAGATATACATTAAGTGTGAGCATTTGTAATTAGAAGTTCAGGTCTAACATAGCAATAAAAAATCATCCATTCCATGAAGAACAATATATGTACATAGAATTCTGCATGGTTTGCTCCTCCTGTGAAGATATACATTAAGTGTGAGCATTTGTAATTAGAAGTTCAGGTCTAACATAGCAATAAAAAATCATCCATTCCATGAAGAACAATATATGTACATAGAATTCTGCATGGTTATTTAATAACAAATCAAAGAAGTATTTGAATGAATGGTGTTTGAAGACTTCAAATACCATTTACTTCAAATTGAAGTACTCAAATAGGCTATGTATTAACCTAAAGATCTCCCAAAGACTATGATCTTGGTACGATCTATGTCTGTCCTCTGCATGATATAGTCAATAGCTGATTGTGCATCAATGTACAGGCCCTTTTCATTTGGTGCACCTTCAGACAATCCATAGCCCCTGTACTCGACCATGAGAATGTTGATGTTTAATTTGTGATAAAATCCTGACACATTTGATAACCTGAAAAGATGTATGTTATTAATTTCAACCGTATAAAAATAATGTGTCTTGTTTATTTAAGGATTAATAGACACCTTTGGCCCATGTTACCCGCATTGCCATGAAAAAATACCATTGTGGGTTTATGGTTGCTGTTGGACATCTGTTTGATGAGGAACATGTGAATTTTGAACCCATCCTTATTTTTTATCTTGATGCTTTCGTAAGGGAGTTTGTAGTTGCTGGGTTGGAGCACAAATACTCTAGAATCGGGCGGATCATTTGGATAGTAAAGCAGTAGGTCTTGGGCACTGTATAGTATACCTTAAAAAGATAAAAAAATATATTTTACAGGCACAACTCAGTATCAATTTACTTTATACTTCTAAATTGTAAAGGCGGTTAAATATGACGCCTTGTGCAGTTATCTACATGTAACGTTTACTCACCTGATATGCCCAGTATGAAAACTAGGAATGCTGTAATAAATCCATAGAACCAAAAAACTATAAAACTAGAAAATAAAGTAAACGTCGATACGACCCACAGCTTGTACAGAATGATTCTAAGTATGTGATACATCCCTTTTTATTTAAAATAGTGTGAAAACATTGTAATTTTGTAAGAATTCAGGTCTTCGCTTACGGTCTTAGAAAGAGGTCCGGAATAATATTAAATTCAAGATACCGTAAAATATGGTGGGCTAATTAAAATAAATCATAAGCCGTGGAATTTAAGACAACGGTTTCCAACGGTGAAATTACTGGAAACTAATGAATAAAACCCGATCAAAGTAATTTGGAATTTGTTACACACACAAGTACAAAATGACGTTTGTTTGACAAGTTGCTGGTATTTACTGACTGACTGATGGATGACGTAACAAACAGGAAACAGTTAAACGTTCAGTGCATGGCAGCCAACCAGACAAAAAAACTTTTCGAGCCGAAAACATGGTCAACAGAATACGACACTATTTGCCGTATTTATCTTGTTTATGGTCAAGGTATTATGATAAGGCGCGCGCAATCCGAAATATTGTGAAAGTAATGTAATAATAAACAATCAAAAAAGCAATTACTTGAAACAGTCATCATATATTATTCGGATTTCGGACACCGCCGGCATGATAAGGAAAAAAATATAAACAATCAAGGTCAGGATAAAATATTTTTATTTACAAATAGACCGATAAAAATTTGTAAGTAGCTAAACACAAAACTCGAAAAATGATTGTTATTATTAATTTGAGATAAACTAAATTACAATGAGAGTCCATAATGGTGGATTTGTGAACTGGTGACAGGATTACAAAAAAGATGTTGGCCCCTCTTATGAAAAAGTATGTATGTATACAGTACAAGTATTAGGTCTGAAAAAAAGGCACAAATATGGTGTACAAAAATCGTATTAAAATGCTATAAAACTCACTCATCATGGACTCTAATAACTATTCGATCATTCTTGTCTTACTTAATATAATAATGGACAGATTGTTAAGAGTATGCATTGATTTATTATATAGTAAATATTTGTATTGATTATTTGTATAATGTACATTGCGGTTTTGTGGTGAAATAAACAATAATATACTTACTTATTTATCCGATCTACTTAAGCATAAATACATGTTTTCAATATTTTTCCTTTGAAATTATTTCTATCAAAATGCATTGAAAAGCAATAAAGAGCATTTAGAATTAATATTAGTAACCATAATAAAATTAGCTAATTACTATACTTACTATAGTAACGAGTAAACCAACGCCTTGGCTGATAAGATTGTTTCAATTCTATGTGCTAGTCACTCCTTGCCTTGTATGGAAGAATGGAGTTGTACTACCCGGTTTACATAAAAATGGACCTGTCATGCATCTCATACCCCTCCCTCTTCCCCGCTCACCCACCCGTGTTGATCGGTTTCGTGTCAATACAGTTCATTTTTGCACACTTTTCTCACCGCGCAGTGACAGTGACGTGAAGGGGCCCATTCTTAGGATAACTAGGTTAAGGAAACGAGATTAATAATTGTTAGGTTCCTACATAACTTGACAAGATGTTGGACGGGTAAGGAAGTAGCTGCCGTCACTTAGGTGACACATCACTTTAGCCGCTGGGGTTATAGTTGACTCAATAAACGTTTTACATTTTTATAATAAAATTGTTATATGAAATATCTGATAAATTATGGTTTCGTGAATTCTACGAATGACCATTAGTCAACATTACAATAACAAACATGCCTTTGGTTCCATGGTGGATGGTCATGCAAAGACTTTAAAACATACCGTATACAATTTTAAAGAAGCTAGAATACATCTTGATAAGTGTTAATTGAAATAGAAGATTTAAAAAAAAATGCTAGTAAATATATTAATCAACACTGTCTAGGGATATTTTGTATAAAGTTCTGATAAATGTTTTTTTATATATAATAATTTTGATTTAATTGAGTAAATCTAAAATATCCCTAGACAGTGTTAATGTGTGTATGTTTTAAAACAGGCAAATCATTCTAGACAAATATTGAACCGTAATGAATACTAATGCTACTTCATAATTGCGGTAGTTTGATCAAAGACTTAAAGATGTCGCGTGATCTAAGAGACATATACATAAACACTATGCTAACCCAGAGGCTGTACCCGAATTAATGAACTTTCTAAATAACCAGATATAATTTGATAAGAGTACTTTAAATATAACAATAATATATGATCCATGCACTTACTATATTACACTAGAGTTAATCCTATTGCACTCAATACGAATGTTAATTTATGTTAAGAAAATGTTCATATAAAATGGTATAATGATTTAAAAATGACAACATGAACCCTGTATTTTTAATTTTTACGCCACATTTCACATTTACCATCCTGATAAATTATCTCCAAAAACTACCATCATGCGTTTATTGTAGGTAACACTAAAACAATTTATTTTACGGGGAAATGATAATATAACATACACCAACAGGAGAAAATATAACATTAAATTGATTCATTCAATGCTGATCATCAATACTATATAAGAAACATTACAAAGGCGTCAACAAAGAATACTTTGAGTCCTCACTTATTTATGCTAAGTAATCAATTACGAATATAAAACTTCAAATTATTACAACAACAACAAATTGATAATTATACTAAAACAAAATATATCTTAAATTATAATTAAATCTTAACATTATTTGCTGCTAACGCCGTTTTTGAGGTTCTTAAATTCATTGAAGAGGTCTTGTACGTCTTTCAGAGAACGTTCAATTTGCTTCACGAAGTTTGAAGAACTCTGGAATAAAATAAGCACAAATCAATAAATACATTACTCCTCCAATGGCTGCTTGTCCTAATAATATGTATAACGCATAAACGCATACACTTGTGTTGTGGAGATTATTAAACAAAATGCTTACAAAAGAACTACACACAGGCGATAGATATTTAAATGCAACCCAAGTTTTACAAAAAGCGTTTCAATCTACATAATTATTCATTCTTATTCAGTTTAATTAATTGTGCATTAAAAATAAATACAAGGATAAATCTGAAAGCTGTGCAAGATGTTGATAACATTGAATTATTTAATAACTTACTACAATATCCACTGAAAGCTGAACAAATTATTTCCATCTTATTTAACATAACATTTACTTGAACTACGTGTATAGTAAGGATTCATATCTTTTGATAAGTTTTTCAAATTGCCCGATTTGTAGTTCCTAATATTAGCGCGTCCAAACAAATAAACTTTTATATTTTATATAACCCTGGCCTGCCAATGTAGGCAACATGTGCTAATGCATATCATTTTAGGAGCTTTTATTTTCTAAATTATAGAAGTTTATTTATTTAAACTTTATTGCGCTGTGAGATGTACAATTGGCGGACTGAAAAACCAAACAGACAATTTTATCAGCATTACGGCCTGTTTCACAATTTCTTAAAAATTCTGGTTCGCGTTACTAACTGCCAAATACTTCATACGAAATGACGTTCCATTTTTGAATTATTCGTTGGTTAGTGCTTTTTTGTCGATTATAAAACGGGCCCTTACATGAACTCCTTGTAGAGTAGTCTATTTTGAAAGAACCCATTGTAGTCATTTTTTTAAAATGAGTGATATTTCTTATTAAAATGTATCTTTACCGTGATAGGGCAGCTCTTCTTGCTGGAGACGTGGAAGAAGAGCGTGTCTTCGCCGACGATGATGTAAGAGACGCCGTAGCCATCGTCAGCGACCGGGCCGAAGCCGCCGCCCGCGCTGATACACTTCGGGTACTTCTTCAGGTCCAGCATGTTGGTTTGACCTGATGGTAGATGGGGGTAGAAGGCAGAGTGAGATACAAGGGATTTGACCAAAGTTTAACAAGAATGAAGAAATATTACATGGATTGGATGGATTAATATTCGGAAGATGTGTAATCTCACAAAATTTATAGTGACGCGGCTTATTTATAAAGAAAGCACTGGTAACATGCTTGATGTCGGTTGCCGAGTAGTATAGGCATGCGACCCTATAGCGCAGGATGGCCACTCCATCCTGTTCAATTCCTCATTTGATACAAGTTGTTTTTTAGTCCTACTTACAATTTGAAGTAAAATTAACTAACATTCGTATTTACGGATATAAACAGGTTCTTGATACGGTCACTTCTTGGTATGTACAAAGATTTACAAATTACGTTTTGCGCGCATACTTACGCACTGTCTAGTCTTAGTTGATATTGGTCCGCCATGGTCGAAATGGTGCTTGCTTCAGCTGGGAAGATATTGTATTTTTATAACTTCAACGTTCTCGTTGGCTCGTTGAAGACCTCCTGCCGGAAGGGCAAGTCCAGCTCCAGGTACTTGGAGACGACGTAGACGCAGAACAGTGGCGCTTGCTAATAATAATTATGTTTATTGCCTTATCTCCTCTCACCATGGGACGTTCGGCTTCTAAACTGCTGCCATTTTCTAGCCTTTGCAAATACTATTTTCCCTTATCATCACTTCTCTGGTGTAGTGGTGAGTTCGCTCAAGAGACTCCAGGTTCGAATCGCGGGTTGGGCCAACTATTATTTCTGAGGCTTTGTCTTTAAATTACTCAGATATGGCTCGAAGTTTAAAAGTTGGAATACTCGAGTATCTCGGATAACTAGTTACACGTTGGTCCTGCGCGTGATCTCTCACCTGTCATGTCAGAGCCGTCTCAGCGGACTATGAGAGCGGAATAACAGATATTTTCCACACGTATTGCGCGCTGGCTAGTCTTAGTTGAGAATGAACGCCATGGCCGTATTCGGCTGAGAAGATATTACTACTAATGACTCACCGTGGGGCGTCTGGCTAGTAGACAGCCGCCAGGGCTCGTTGAACACCTCCTGCAGGAAGGGCGAATCCAGCTCCAGGTACTTGGAGACGACGTAGAGGCAGAACAGATGGCGGTCGATCCCGCGGCCCGACATCGCGTCTTGGTAGCCGAGCTGGTGACGCTGGCTCGCTTTCACGAAGAGGTCCATGCGTTCTTCGACCTGCGGAATGATTATGTGGTTATTATGGAAGACTGACTGCCTCAATGTAAAATATTGACCTCTGTCTAAGAGGTTAGGGTATAATTTCCTACCTCTATGCATCAGAAAGCAAAATCCGGAAATCCTACAACACTTCTCTCTGTTCATCAAAGAACCGGAACAGAAGTGTACTGGGGTACTAAACATATTACCCAAATAATAGTAGTTTAATGTTTTTCCCAATATCTCTTGAGCAATTGACTAGCCTCTACCGAGATTGGCCGCAACCAAGAAATTCATTAAGATTAGTGGTACGGTGGTAATGGTACGTAAGGTCACATGGTCCAGACGGTCCAAGAGTTTCAACACCAAACGGCGCAAATACATAATCACTTGCAAGTTATCTATAAAACAGTATAGACTCACCGAGGCTTTGGGGTCCACCATGGCCTTCACCCAAGCCGAGCTCTCGATGGTGCAGGGGCGGACCGTCTCGGTGCGGCCCTCGCGGAACATGCGCGTCATCGACGCCTCGTACGTGAGGCAGAAACGCCCCGCGTCACGGTAGTACGATAGCTGGAGAACGAGTTGGATGAACGCGTCGGGGGAGACGCGGCACTTCTTCATGAAACCTTTTGAAAAAAAAAATATGATGTAAATATGTTGTGACATTTGGAGTACCAAGAAGAAAGCGTGAAAAATCTTCTTCCGTTTCTTTAAATTAATACTGCCACTACATAGCAGATATAGTTACTTATTTTTAGTATTCGTAGGTTTTAACCTAACAGATTATTACAAATCGTAATTAATAATAACCCTTTCGCATAAAATGAAGAAATTTGTATCCTTTGGAGTTTTAAAAAGAAACTGGATAGTTGAGTACCAATTCAGTTCTATGTATTGAGGTATTAGTTACAAAACTTTTATTTTGACTGCACCCAATTTGTTGATGTCAGGGGTGTTATCATCGACAGGGTGCATGCGAACAGCGTCCCCTTGGCGGTCCCCCAGCGTCCTCGTCCCACTTAGCGGTCTGAGGAGACCACGCGGAGGTTTTAGGGGGTAAGTATGTATACTTGGCATCTCGCCACGGAGTCCCACATAACCTGCCACAGTATCCATAAAGCATTTCCTCCACGAAAAAAAGGGTGTCATCATCATTATGAGCCGCCGGAAGTCTACTACTGAACATAAGCCTATACATGATATTCTATAGCGACCGGTTGCATTGCAAACGGTTTGCATACAGTGTGATCTTGCGTTCTTTACAAGGTCTTCTGAACCTGTTGCGAGTTCCGGGTGAATGGGTTTGATCAAAGGGTCTACTATAACATATACCTTTCCCGTATTTAGTGTACATGAGTATCCTCAGGTCGACGTCATTAAGCAGCTTCTGAGCGACGTTGTAGGACACGTCGATGGCGGCGAGCGTGTCCTCGTTGTTAAGCTCCCACTGGAGGCGGATGGGGGCCGGCGGGGGGGCCTCCACCGCGCCCAGTGTGTTACCGTCGGGGGCGTACCTGGGAAACCAACCGTAATAAGGTACCGTCGCGATTTCTCGCGCCTAACTACTGTAGGTAATAAAATCACTAGCTCTATGCGTCGTCTTTTGTTTGAAGTGACGCCCTTTTTGTGGCATGTGTGCAAGCGAAAGTGCAAGTTCTTGTTGAAAAATGAGACTGTACGTGGTATTCTCGGGCAGGTTACAAAACAATTCTTCTCCCGATATGAAAAACAGAGTGACCGAAGACTATACAGGGTGTAAAAAAAAGTAAGAGCCAAATTCAAAGGGTGTTCAAGTCAAGAATACAGGAAAAATATATTTAAAAAAATATTTTTTTTACACTAATTTTATTTACATTTTACTGTTTATACTGAAAAATTAACTCTCCATTCATCCATAGTAATTATTTTAGAAATAATCAAAACGAAATCTCATCAAAATCATCAATCTACACTTCTACAGGATGACTTTGATAACATTGGCAATATTTTAAACTAAGAACCTACTCATGATTCATAGTCACTTCCACATATTAAAATGAAAATCCATCAAGAAAAAGTATCATATGATGAAACTAAGTCATTCTGTATAGTACGTAGAGGGCCCGCACGGTTAATCTAAATGAAACAATGCAATTCAACGATTCGTCTTCTATATATTTTTTAATATTTTTCCTGTATACTAAATTGACTGATTGTCGATTGTCGATTGTCGACCTCGATTGACTGACAACCACTCCTTTGAATTTGGCTCTCGTATTTTTTTACAACTGTACTGTATAATATAATAAAAAAATGGGTCCAGGGTTTAATAGTTTGTTCGCCAGTCAGTTTTTTATTACCATAAACCACAGTTTCAATGTGGTCTTCAATCTGTATGTTCTCTGGAATACGTCGTTTTAAATTTTTATGATGATAGCACAAGTGAATTAGCTACTTATATGGCAGTAATGTGTGTATAATTAAGCATGTATAAATGTTCCGAATTCAGAATTGGAAATCATTTTAGAATTACTGAAAATATGCGATTATTCACTATTGTGAAAATAATATATTTTATTTTATATTCTCTATTGCGTAGGTATTGTGATTTGCTTCACATATAATTTCTTTTCCAATATTTATATCAAACAATCATTTCATTCAAATAGTGACTAACTCGTAATTCCTAGTCCAACTGAACGGCAAAGCCCTCATAACATCTATGACCCCATTAGCATAATCGATGCAAATGGAACCTATTGTTTCATTAATTGCTTATGTTGGAGCGTGATTTATTTCGATTTAACTCACCCCACTTCCAACTCCGACCATATGACGTACTCCCAAAGGTGTCCCATGACTGGTGCGTCAGCCCTGTAACAAAGAATCTTTGTTGAAAGCACACATAGAGTTCATCATCATCATTGTCAGCCAAAGGTCCACTGCTGAAAAAAAGCCTTAGGTTTTCCGCAGCCACCGGTTACATTCAATCTTTTAAAGGTCGTCTGTCCATCTTGTCAGTGGACGTACGCTGCGCTTTTGGTTTGAAGGGTCTCCAACCTAGAACATTTATTTCTGCTCCAACAGTCTTCAGTTCTATGCGCTATGTGCCCTGCTCATTACCACTTGAGTTTTACTAGCATTTGCAGAGCTACACATATAGGTAAATATAAATAAAGTAGGAAAGTTTTAGTGCTCTACATACGAGCGGCCCTTGACTGCTGTAGCCGACGGCGCAGCGTGTCAACGGCACATCGACCGCTAGGGCATGTCAACGGCTGCCGTGGGCGGCTGACGTTAAATGTTGTCGGCAAATGCCGTCTGTGTGAATATCATGATACCCTATGTGTATAGCAGACGTGTACATGTTTGTTGAATAAAAAAAACAATTTCTATAATAATAATAAATTTAAGCATATTATATGGATCAGGGTACCGCAATCTTTCTCTCTTTACTTTCTTCCGAGGATTACCGATACCTATACATCAACAGCACTAATTTGTTGTCATAGACACAAGTAGGTTTATCAGACAAGCCTCTTTATTGCGTGCGACCATAAAATTGCAATCAACATATTTATATTTATATTTGTAATAGTTTTTATATTTGTTTAGCATTTGTTTTTATATTTGTAATAGTAATACCTAGTTATTAGTAATAGTTATAAAAGTATATAATATTTTTGTGTATTGTTTTAAGGATGCTCAACTAACCAATATTGAGAACATCATAGTATCTAGACAAACCTGCAATAGGCTTTAAGATACTATTATTTAAGGCAATATTTGTATATTTTTGAAATAATAATAAATAACAATATCTGTGTACGATTGTCGTTAGGTTGAGGAAAACTATATAAATTAATGTAGAATAAGTTTATCAGAAATAAAAATATGCTTACCAAGTGTGTTCAGCGTTGAACCCGACCTAGAAAAAACAAGTCAATGTTCAGTCTATTGTTACGATTACCTACGAGTATATTATTGTACGCATGTTAATGATTTTTGTAGTGACTACAATACCTACATATACAGAGAAGTGCTTTAACAAGTACTGGTTCAAGATCAAATATTTATAAAGAAATCTGTGAACATTTACGTTGATTAGCATTTTTGTAGTATGTTACGAAGAACCAATACACCCAAATAACACTTTAGACTAGAATGATAGCAATAAAGTTCAATGGAACGTCGGGACACGTACGTATAGTCATTCTCTGCTATTTCTATATAATTCACAGCTAAAAATACCAGTAAATAAACACACTATATGTAATTTAATTTACAATATTAAGGATATTTAAATAAAAAATAATTAACCTTTAAAAACCCTGGCAACTCACTGGGCAACTCCTTCCGTCTATACTTACTGACTTCGAAAACATGTCGAATCGTGCAAAATAACTTAATCTGTCAATGTCAAATGTCATTTTGCTTTCTACTTAACTTTCGATCTTTTTTAATCTGTTCAAGCAGCTGATTGGCTGGTAGGTATGTGACAGATTATTAGACATCATGAAATATTGTTAAATTTTATTAGTTTATGTTACATAATACCCAAAAATTTAATATTTTACTGACAATAATAATTCTAAAAATGATTAAGCTTTACATAAGCTATTTTTCAGTGTCATGTACAAGGTGTTGGCATTTTCCCCATACAAACGTAAACATCTCCTATGCTTTGCAAATTGAAATTTCATGTGGCGGATTTGGTCCGCACTGGCAGCTCTGTATGAATACAGAGTGTCCCAAAGTGTGGGTTATAAAGAACTTACTACAAATGATATCATACATATTCCTAACTATCGATATAGATCTAGAGTGGGTAAATAAAAGTAGGGTTATTCAACACTTACAAAGCCATTGGTGCTGAAGCAGAGGTTGAAGGACTTGTCGAACCAGCGGTCGTATCCTTTGCCGTGGAGCAGCACGCGACCGTACTCGTCCAGTTTTGATGGATCGTTCTCGTCGAAACCGTACTCTCTGTCATCTAAAACAAATTCACTGGTTATAGATATTAATGTGGAATGTGGAATTTAGGATATTATATCTACTTTACAAAAATAAGTCGGGTTTTCAACTCCAGAACGAACGAACCGATTTCCACGGTTTTGCATTCGTTGGAAAGGTCTCGGGCTCCGTGAGGTTTATAGCAAAGAAAATTTCTATAAAACGGGGCCGGGGCAGGACGGGGCTGGGGGCGAAACAAAGTTTGCTGGGACCACTAGTAAGATATAAAATGGTTATTGGAAACAAAATGCTTTTTGGATACTAGAATAAAAGGAGAGCGCAAACGTTGCGATACGTGGAATGCCCGATTTCAGAGGCACTATAACGGTGGTAGTTCATTTATTTTATAGATGGTTAGATCAAATTTTGAACATGATCGAAAATAAGTTCGAGGTTTTAAATTAGTTTCGAGTTCCTACATATTACAAACATAGCAATCATTTTGTTAAGTTTGCATACTTAAAACGATCAAGTTGATTACATACATTGATATTACAGTTATATTTTTTATGGAATCTGTTGGGGTTACAAATGGCACCATGACGGCCTTTTGTAACAACGCAGTTTTGGTACGTTGTGTGAATATTCCTAGGAATATCAGTAATAATAAGTATGCAGATTATGAAGAAGGTGTATTTTATTTCACGCAATTGCTTTCACACACTGATACGCAGTTACTCCATCTTATCGGGAGACATCGTCTGTTGATATTTGTTACAAAACAAAATTTCAAATTAAGATAATAATAGTACATAATACTGTGATAATAAATAATACATTATTTGGACTTCGTATTTGAGCGAAAATAGTTATGTTACTATTCGGAGGTTAGGTATAAAATAGTATAATAGATAGTAATAATATAGCATGATTAAGTGTGATGATGGCATGGATCAGAAATCGGGTTAATGACTCGTATACCTCTATAATAATATATTATAAAGCTGAAGAGTTTGTTTGAATGTGGTATCCGTTCGAATCGATATATTCTTTATTGTGCTTAGATCTTACTTATCGGAAAAAGACTATAGGCTATAAAGCATCACGGAACGACGTG
Organism: Pyrausta aurata; assembly: GCA_963584085.1. Lineage (NCBI taxonomy): Eukaryota > Metazoa > Arthropoda > Insecta > Lepidoptera > Crambidae > Pyrausta > Pyrausta aurata. Next base: position 2,629,547 of record OY757251.1, read on the forward strand.
AGGAAAGGGAGGAGTAAAATCAAAAAGCGCGGAAAAGTCGCAAGTGCCGAAAATCGGGCTTTCACAACACTATTTCCATATTCAAAGATAAAATTCGAAGGCACAACACTTATCCACTCTCTATGTGATTGTGCTAAACACCTACTTGCTTGCAACGTAATTATCATGGTTACGAGGCAGTTTAAAAAAACTTATAGGCTGGAAAGAACGATAAGTATGTTCTACAATTTCAGTGCATTAGTATTATTAACTAAGATTAATTAATATCTAACTTATGAATCCGGGAGAAGGATTAGATTGATTTACTATCTTATTCACAAAAGGCCGTGGCCGCGATAAGGAGTAAGACGGTGTGATAGCCATAATAGAATTGATGTGTTTGATAAGCTATCGGTGTAACTGAATGCGAATCTGGGTTTGTTGCTATTGCGTCTTAAATCTCATTATTGTCATAGCCAAAACACATTCGAATATTAAACAAGCTTTCTAGGTGAACTCGCTTCATCATCAACAACTCAGGATTTTGCTGCGGTTATAGTTACGAATAGAGGAGAGAAGTCAAGAAAAAACCGTACTAGTACCATTTAAAAAGAAGTTATGCCAATAATTTGTATAGCAAAACGTAGTAGTTCACAAAAACTTAAATAATTATTGAGCTATTTTGTGGTTGTAAAAAATTATAAATATAATCAAGTACGACAAAAACATCTGTATTATCTTTTGTGTTATTTTGTTCGTAATTAATTATCTACTAGACATAACATACATAAATTGTTGATAAATTACTATCGTAATAAGCACTATTTATGGAGACATAGATCTGAAAATACACTTTATACAATTTGTATATGATATGTGATATGACGATAGATGTTCCCGCAAAATATGAGAATAAGAATGAGCCAACATAATAAAATAGGTAAAAATTTATTTTCAGACTGAATTTATACAAAAACATCTGTGATTATCGGTGAGTTCATGATCAATTTACGTCATAAACCACAAAAAATACTGACAGCAATAGTATATTACTTAGCGAAGCGTTAGCAATAGCAACTAGCCATAATAATGTGATCAGTATCTCGATGGAGTATAGCAAATATTGTATTCAGATCTATATCAATGGCATTACAAAGTCGTTAGTAATACTGTAAAGTTAGACAAATACTGTGCTAGGAATCCCCTCCTTAAAATCTTATAAATAAAAAAAGATATACTATTGTTTTCGCATTTTTTGACAAAGTGAAATTCAAAGATGATAAAGGAGACAAGATTCCAACCTAGCAGTTAGCACACAGTTTTACAACATGTAGGTGTCATGGTTATGGCAATCAGGGATGGTCTGAAAGATATGGGCCCAGTGGGACGAGTAGTCTTCTCAGGGGGAAGAGTAGTCGTAGTCATCTAAATTTTGTATTTTTATGTTTTGCGCAACATGGTTATGGTCACGATTTACTATCTTCAACCGCGACAGACTGACTTACCAAGGCAAACATTAAAGGCAGCGCGCTCAATGCAGTGTATCGAGGTGCTTTTATAATCACGATAGAACATGATCTACCAAATGTGGGCTAAGTGGAACGACTCCCAATTTTTTTTACTGGCTTCTTACACATTGAATGTGACTTTTTACCCTAACAATAAAAAAAATATGCTTACCAAGGCACACGTTGAAGGCGGCGCGCTCGATGCAGTGTAACGAGGTCCTGTTGTGTCCCCGGTTGAACATGGTCTGCCGGATATGGGCCCAGTGGGACCGCTCCCCGGCAGTCAGGGCTCCAACGCGCTCCTCACCGACCATCGGCTCGGATTCGTCGTCTAGGATCTGCTGCATTTGTCTGTCAACGAATAGGATCATCGTAAATAACTATAGTGTTTGGCTTTTTGAAAAACGAATGTAAGGAAGGAAATTATACGGAGATATGCACAAGGGTCCAAAGACCATCGTCATTTCGCTGGGAAGAGTTGTGCAATATTATGCACCAATGAAGTTCTGAAGCATTGTGGATTTCCTTCACCTAAATAAAAGTCATAGCAATAAAATATGGTTGAGTGTAAAAGGTGATGGGCACATTCCTTTACCTGTTATAGACGTTTAGCCAATCCATATTAAAATTCAATTTTTATTGCTAAAGTTCATGATGATATGTTTAATCACACAACTTCCTTACTTTACCTAAACAATATTTTTCGACATTAGGTTACTATAAACGTAACTTTTGCAACGGATTATTATGATATTGTTAGTAGTCATAACAGTAACTAGGAAACGGATTCCTTTGGACCACTAATGTCCCCTCTTTATAGTCAGAAAGAGGACGTGCTTCAATTGGGGCCGCTTAAAATATGGGTCAATGTCACACACACATTGAATAGATTTTACACACCACAGCGTCTGTCACTTCTGTGTTGCGTAGTTATGTAAGATTCTGTTTTAGTTAAGTCACATGGCTGTGGCGGCTATCAACGGTTTCGTTATTATTCAACTATGTATAGTGAGAATAAGTTTACCGGCCTGTTTCACAATGTCCTTTAATAGAGCCGCCAAGAGAATACCACTGCAAACGCTTTCAATTTTGAAACAAAATTCATAGGAAAATTGCCAATGTCAGGAAGATTGACACTGCATATTTTGCGTAAAAATTTAAAAGCTAAAACAGCATTCTTTGGTTGGCTAAATAAGCAGGTAATATAAATAAAAATAACTGCCTATATACCTATAACGGATCCATTTTTTTAAATTAAAATGAAATCAACTTATAAAAGAGTACAAGGTCGGTTCCGGTTTTGGTCGTCTTTTATCATTGATCTACTATGTAGCTTAAGAAACTGACGTCACGAACAAATTTTGTGCTCCATGAATTGATGACATGGTCATCAACTCGTAGTACGAATTCATAATTAGAAATTCAATTTTCGAAGAAAACGTCACGATCTTGTCGTCATATTTTGCGACCTTTTGCGACAGATTTTTTGCTTGGCATAGTTTCTCTATACGTATAGAAACAACACACTATCTTTTCTTCTACATATGTTTTATAAATATTTAATTGAAGTATTTTTTTCAAGTTAAATAATATTGTTACATTGATATAAGGGAGGAACATGACGCGACCTTAGCCCAGATAGATAAAGGTTGACAAACGAAAACGATAATAATAATTATCAAACACGCATTAATATTCAAGCATCTAATTACAATATTCTAGAAATAACTTTGATAGTGATTGCGAAAAATTGCTAATTTTAAATTATACATATTCATTGTTATGATTGTTTTGGGGACATTTCTCAATGCCTCTCAAGGGCTAATCTATATTTTGGTCGTTTTTTGGAGGAGTTGATCGTTTGTTTGAACGCGCTTATCTCAGGAACTACGGGACCGATCTGCAAAAATCGTTTTGAGTTGGAGAGCTTATTTATTATGGAAAGTTTTAGTCTATAAAACATCACACTGTGACGGAAGGGGAGGAAGCAAACTCAAAACTTGGATGCAGTCGCGCGTTGGAGGGACCGCTAGTTATTCATAGATATTGATGTTTGTGTTAGGTAGGTTATACATATGTAATTGAAATCAGCAGTCATTTTCATCATCATCTATTTCTTTTAGTGAACCGTCAAGTTTATATCTCAACATCAATTTGATTTAATTCTTTTTATTTTTATTTAAAGACTTTATTGCAAAAATCACGGTGTACAAAGGTGGACTTAATGCTAAAAGCATTAATTTCCGTTTGTTTTGAAATGTGGTATTTTCTTTAACTGTTGTAAACGTAAAGACTCGTGGCAGGCGGAACAATAAAACGTGTAAAAGAGACGGCACACATATTTTTAGGGTTCCGTAGCCGAATGACAAAAAACGGAACCCTTATAGTTTCGTCAAGTCTGTCTGTCTGTCTGTCCGTCCGTATGTCACAGCCACTTTATTCTGAAACTATAAGCATCACATAGCTGAAACTTGGTATTTTGTTCACCGCTTTCCGATTCAGATACAAAAAGTAAGAAAAAATAATAATTAAGGGGGGGGCTCTCATACATGAAACTAAAACCTAAAAATTTTTTTTTACTCAAACCTATGCGTGTCTATAGATAGGTCGTAATCTATGGATAGGTCTTTTAAAATGATGTTGAGGTTTCTAAAACCACTTTTTCTAAAAATGTAAGGTTTGAGATATAGACGCTTCCAAAGTGGTAAAATGGGCGTCCCCCTATCCCCCATCTAACTTTTGAACTTAGAAAGTGAAAATTTTGAAAAAAATATATGATGTAGATCTCAACAAAAACTTTGCAACGAAAATTGGTTTGAAGGAGATCGAACCAGTAGTTTTTGAGATATTGATATTGCACATTTTTATTAACCGCAAATATAACTTTGTCTTTCATACAAACACTATGAAAAACAAAGTTATTTTTGCTGTCGCAATATATTGTGATGTTTTCGTTAAGTGAAAGTAAGTGGACCCTGAATTCAGTTAAGGGTGGCACGGAACCCTTAGTGCGCGGGTCCGACACGCACTTAACCGGTTTTTTTTCTTTTGCACTTGCACTGTTTATGGATGACGTCACACAGACACAAAGATGCGCCTTGTTTGTAAACGTGCGTTTATCGATAACAATAGGTTTGAAAATGGGGTTTTTGCTTTTGATAGATAGAGTTGCGCGTGCACATCTCTGTTTAAAAAATGATTTATGCCACCGACTGCCGCGAGTCTTTGCGTTTTAAGTATATGTACTATTTTTTTATAAAGGAGATGTTTACAAAAATGCTAAGACCATGTACGGTATCTCTATAAATAGCTTAAAAATACAGATAATTAGACATACTAAGTACATGTAATTTTAATTTATTTTTAAATTTTTAGGTAATTTAAATGATAAAATAATAAACTTTTAAAAACCTTGGCAACTCCTTCTGTCTATACTTAGTCCAAAAAAAACCGGTTAAGTGCGTGTCGGACCCGCGCACTGAGGGTTCCGTGCCACCCTTAACTGAATTCAGGGTCCACTTACTTTCACTTAACGAAAACATCACAATATATTGCGACAGCAAAAATAACTTTGTTTTTCATAGTGTTTGTATGAAAGACAAAGTTATATTTGCGGTTGATAAAAATGTGCAATATCTCAAAAAGTACTGGTTCGATCTCCTTCAAACCAATTTTCGTTGAAAGTTTTTGTTGAGATCTACATCATATATTTTTTTCAAAATTTTCACTTTCTTAGTTCAAAAGTTAGATGGGGGGGGGACGCCCATTTTACCACTTTGGAAGCGTCTATATCTCAAACCTTAGACTTTTACAAAAAATGGTTTTAGAAACCTCAACATCATTGTAAAAGACCTATCCATAGACACCACACGCATAGGTTTGAGTAAAAAAAAAAATTTGGTTTTAGTTTCATGTATGGGAGCCCCCTCTTAAATATTATTTTTTCTTACTTTTTGTATCTGAATCGGAAAGCGTTGAACAAAATACACCTACCTACCATGTTTCAGCAGAATAAAGTGGCTGTGACATACGGACGGACAGACAGACAGACAGACAGACTTGACGAAACTATAAGGGTTCCGTTTTTTGCCATTCGGCTACGGAACCCTAAAAACATGTCGAATCGTGCAACAAAAAGTTAATCTGTCAATGTCAAATGTCATTTTGCTTAATCTTTCAATGTCAAATGCCATTTTGCTTTCCGCTTTCGATCTTTTTTAATCTGTCCAAACAACTGATTGGCTGAAAGGTTTTTGTCAGATTTATTAGGCATCATCTTTGATTAAAGTTAATCAAAGGGCATCATGAAATATTGCTAGATTTTATAAGTTTATATTACCCAAAAATTTTATATTTTACAAACGAAAATCATTCTAAAAATGATTAAGCTTTACAGAAGCTATTTTATAGTGTCATGTACAAGATGTTGGCATTTTCCCTATACAAACGAAAACATCTCCTTTTGACCACTACCCAGTTGCTAACGAGAGGACTTCTTTCTTATATCTTATGACGTCACAAGTTCGCAGCAATTGTTGATAGCGCAATTTAATGTATTTTAATGTCACGTCTGAGATCCGCTTCTTTATCGGGCCGTTAACCTCAAACTACGTAGCGAGCCCCTAAGATAAGGTGGACTTCACCTAATTAGTGACCTCTCGTCTGCAGTGCGATCCGTTTATTATAGCCACGTGTGATAACAGATATGGACTGATTGACCCATAAAAAAATCTACTACCTACGCATATCAATAATTATTGGTATGATTTAAATTTTCAACAACCGGGTGCTTTTTAGGGTTCCGTACTCAAAGGGTAAAAACGGGACCCTATTACTAAGACTTATCTGTCTGCCCGTTAGTTCGTCCGTCAGGCTGTATCTTAAGAACCAAGATAGCTAGACAGTTGATGAATGTCACAAATTATGTATTTCTGTTGCCCCTATACATATACAAAGTATACTAAAAACAAAATTAAATTAAAGTCTAAGGGGGCCTAAAAACACTGTCGTTATTTGTCCTCTTTTGCTCTATAGCAAAATTGGCAAAAGGTACTTGAAATATTCATCTGTGTTGGTTACCTAGTAGTGATACGGAACCCTTCGTGTGTGAGTCCGACTCGCACTTGGCCGGTATTTTAAATAAGGGTTATGAAGTTACTGTGACCATAACTGGAATTGAAAAATTGGTACCTTAAAGTTTAGATACCTTTTTTGGCATTTGCTTTAGTGTAGCACTTATTATGGCAAGACTCTCACTCATCTATAGACGACATACATGTCTTTAATCCCAATATTTTTCCTGTATTAGTATACTAATAAATACATTACGAAGGTACGGAATACTAGATCGGTGAAACAAGTATTAATTCAAACAGAATGTCACTAATTATAATTACTTTAGTTAGTTTAAGAAGTTCCATTTCGCGAAAACTGAACTAAATATAATTCACTGCCGCGTATAATGAATTAAATTTAAACAAGATTTTTAGGCAGTGGAAGCCGTTACATAATGATGATATGCCTTTAATTAAACCATCGCGGCCATTCACTATATGTGGTGTTTAGCAATTTTAATAATCTATACTAATATTATAAAGCTGAAGAGTTTGTTTGTTTGTTTGTTTGTTTGTTTGTTTGTTTGAACGCGCTAATCTCCGAAACTACTGGTTCGAATTGAATAATTCTTTTTGTGTTGGATAGTCCAGTTATCGATGAAGGCTATAGGCTATATAACATCACGCTACGACCAATAGGAGCAAAGATATAGTGGTAAATGTGTAAAAAACGGGAGAAAGAAGTCACTATTCCACGCGGACGAAGTCGCGGGCAAAAGCTAGTATTGTATAAAACTCCACCAACAAGATCATAGCTCTTAAATGAAGAAGAAGAAGTTGAAGTACAACTGAATTTTTATTTCGTAAAAGGAAAGAGTTTATTTATAATAAGGACAATGCAACGAGTTTGTTGAATCAATTTAGGTGCGACCGAAGTGACATACTAAGAAATCAATCACCTATGTGACCCTGTGTACTTACATACGTACTATGCTATTATACGTATAGCATATATATGCTATACTATATATATACGTAAAATGATGTTGCAAGTATCTACGTACACTCCACAGCACGTCATGAAAAACACTAGGGTCTCTTAGGTAGTTGTTATAAAGTACCTGACGTACCTAAGCCTAACATAACCACTTGCAAACATTGTAGAATCAGAAGATTCAGAATTCAATAAGTACACAAAGTTAGTGTGCTTTGCTTGTTGATGACTTGTTGAGTAAATAAACATATAAGATACAGGGTGCGTATCGATAGCGTTCGTGCTTTGACAGATAAATTTATCTGTTTTTGATTGAATGGATGAGCAAATTTGGTATTGCGATGTCTTGATCTCGGCGATGTCGATATGGGATTATGAGTGAGTGAGAAACAGTTACTTTTAACTTTTTCTATGTTGGATCGCAATTCCGGATAGCTGAGTGGGAATTGAACTGCCTGGAACTTGAACGGATTAAATCAAGATCGCAATAAGATGTCTCTAGTACTAGATGAGTAGTTTTTTTTTTTAATTTTACTTGTACGTACCACATTTATCAATTTGAAGGTACCAAAAAAAATGACAACTTTGAGTATAAAATAACAGCTGTTGATGTTTTTCAGAAAATAGGCGAAACACCCGTAGTAATTATTATTCAAAATACAACAAGTACGAACGAACCACTTGATAACTCTATGATTCTATGTATGGAATTGAAAAGGAAAAAGTATACGCGACTATATCACCATAACAGGATAATACAATTACCATATCAAAGTGCAATATTCACGTTACCAACACCTACGTAGTGTTAAAAACATATTCTGTACATCTGTGGGAACCGCACTTTCACTTCGCATCACAGTAATATCATTAATTGCAATGAGTTTTATCATGTATTATGGAACTTTTCAGTTACAGTATATCAAAAAGCGCTAGGGAATGGAACTCGCTGCCTAGAAGTTTAACGTAGGGAATATGACCAGAGTCTCTTTAACCTAGATAGTACGGAAAAATAATGCCTTAGAAACATAAGGTCCTACCTATATACAAAATAGGAACAAAACTTGTTTGTTACAAATACTTATTTTTACTTGTCTAAATATTTTTTTTTAATAAAAATTGTTTAAAAATAGGTTAATATGAGTTTCAGGTACACAAAAAAGTATATCTTTTCACTAATTTGCATTTGTAATAAATGTAATCTGACGAATAGTAAGCTACTTGATAAAACTACATGTCCTTTCTAATAACTTAGGTGTCGTTTATAAACGCCAGTAGTACAATCTGGGTTAATAGGGTGGTAATAAGCAGATATATACCAAATAAAAAGCGTTAAAATAACAGCTAGATTTGATTTTATAACGCGAAAAGGATCGCGATCAAAGGGATGAATGAATAGCAATTACTTTCCATAACCGTCGCATTGTTAGTATAGTCCACTGACATAACAAAACGCCGTACTTTTTTAAGACCACTTAACGGCGACCTTAAATTGCTCCTGCCTGATTAATGAGCGCACTGACAGCGGATCATAATTGCACAACGAGTGCATATGCGTTGCGAATCGGACCGGCCGCTTTCAATGAAACCACCAAGGTCTTTTTACGTAATAAACGGTTTTTTGCGCGTCAAATTATATGTATTAATATCTTGTAAAATGTTGCTGGAGAGTTACTTTGGTAGCTAGATTATACTAACAGTTTTTAATAACGCAAGTCATATTTTAGTTATTTAGCAATACATTCATCTGAATACTACAATTCAATGTAACAAAATTGTGTCAATTATCTTGTAACGACATAAACTCAAGGTAAATATTTCAACTTTTATCTGGACTACAAAGTCACAAAACCATGTCAGTGTGGTTGGGTTTTCATTGGTTAAAATTACTACATTGTCTTCAATTGATGTCATATCATAAAGCTACTACATACCAGCAGTTTCACAGGTTTAAATCGCGTAAATTTCGGATCTCAAAAAATATAACAAAGAATTATTAACCACGTGCTGTTTTGATTTCCGATGAGCTAAATTATTGAAAAGTTTCATCAAAATCCATCAAGTAGATTTTACGTAAAGGAGTAAGAAACATACATCTACCTATATCCATCGTCACAAACTTTCGCAAAGAAAGATATAAAAATGAAAGTAAAGTACTGTTGACTAGTTTTTAGATAAAAAGGCCTACTTCACTATCACTAATAGGCCTCAAGTTATTTAATTGCAAATCACTTTACACAAAATATTTTAAAAAAATTACTTGTTGTGAATTGTTTATTAACACGCTTTTAGGGTTCCGTAGCCGAATGGCAAAAAACGGAACCCTTATAGTTTCGTCAAGTCTGTCTGTCTGTTTGTCTGTCTGTCCGTCCGTATGTCACAGCCACTTTATTCTAAAACTATTAGCATCACACAGCTGAAACCGATTTACATACAAAAACTTAAAAAATATATTATATAAGGAAATCTCCCATACATGAAACTAAAACCTAAAAAAATTTTTTTACTTAAATCAATGCATGTGCGGTGTCTATGGAAGTAGACGCTTCCAAAGTGGTAAAATGGGCGTCCCCCCCATCTAACTTTTGAACTAAACTTTGAAAAAATTATGCGATGTAGATCCTAATAAAAACTTTCAACAAAAATTGGTTTGAATGAGATCGAACAGCAGTTTTTGAGATATTGCACAGTTTCATTAACCGCAAACATAACTTCGTCTTTCATACAAACACTATAATTTTCATAGAATAGAAATTTGAAATGTAAACATCACATTTCGTTAGGTGAAAGTAAATGGACCCCAAATTCAGTTAAGGGTGGCACGGAACCCTCAGTGCGCGGGTCCGACTCGCGCTTGGCCGGTATTTTTATTTAGAAACAGGCCCTTAAACTTGGCCACGATGCGTGCAACGTTGATTTTGACTCACCGCACAACGCAACCAGTGTGTCAAAGCACAGAAAAATAAAAGGAAAAAAGAAAAAGAAAACTTACACTTGAATTTCCGCCGGTTTCAGCAGTCTGCCTCGCGAGTACACCATCACTTTGAAGTACCGTCCCTTGTGGTACACCGTGATGTGAGTAGAATCCTGGTAGTGAACGATCTTGTCCGTTTCAATTCCTGGTACGCGAACGGTGTTGAAAAGTCGCTCGTATTGCCAAGAGCATAAGGGCACCATGCCTTGCAGCATTATCTGTGGAACAAAAGTTGTTTAAACATAGGCTGGGAATTGAACAAATATGGAAGTGATTATGTAAATGGTGTTTTGTTTATTCATGTACGCTTTGATTTAATTATTCAGTATAAGGCGATTCCTTAGAAATATTAACAAAGAGATTAAGTAAATTAGGTGTGCACCTATGTACTATATAGCCATTTATGCTAGCATGAGTAACGGGTCGACATACAATCTTAACAGTGTGTGAGGCCATTCTTCTAAGAGGACAACGGTGGAGCGAGCTTTTTCAAGTTAAGCATTTTCGTCTAAAGCTGAAGACATGTTGACATTAATGACAATGATACTCACCGGTTCCAATTCCTGTCTATCGATCAGCCTTCTGAACCTCAAGCTCAGATAAATAACTACGGCAGCCCGCGCGGCCTGGTTTGTAGTGGGCCGCATCAAAATGGCGTCGGTCCCGTAGAAATTCGAGTTCACCATTAGTGGGGAGCGACCGCGAAGATACACATACTCTTCCCACCAATCAGATACGTAGTTGCTTGACCACCTGTCATTAATATCAAAGGCTTATGAATTGCGCTTTGAAGGAGCAACTGTGCGAGGCAAATAATTGAATGTGCGTCTTACGCTACCCGGGCGTATGCCTATACCACTCGGCCACGGACAGATTTGGCTAGCCTGTTGAACTTTAACGCGTAGGCTGTGTCACCTCATCATTTATGATAGGGTAAGACGCAGGTTCAATTCCTTTCCTGACACAGTTGCTTTTTACAAGTGCACCTTATATTATTATAAGCTCTAATAGTGACAAAACACTGTGAAAACTTATGTAAAATTATGATTCTTGGAGTTACTCGTCAAATCAAATCGAGTCCTAATAAAGTGATCGATTTCATGAATGTATGAAGTCTGAACCTGAACTATTTTATGTATTTGACTTTGTTCCATTATTTATTTTATTCGAATGCGAGAGTTCATCTTTTATTGATAGTATAAGTTGTTGAATCAACGACAAAATATTAATATTTTACAGAAGCAAAAAAAATATGATTATATAATAAATTTTCTTTGTAGTTTAGCCAACAATGAAATAAGTAACATTGTCTAAAAAGCACAATTTAACAGGTTATCGTTTACGGCGTTAAACAACCCGATTAATTAATATTAAAATCAAAGTGCACATACGAGTCGACGTCTATACAAAATTAAAAAAAACAATTAAATTAAAATATCTTACCATGATTTAAGAATGAGGTATCTTTGTAGCTTAACCGCGATTGTCTCTTCGAACTCTTTAGCTAGCCTTTCTACGCGTTTGTAGTTATCATCATCTAACAGGGGCCGAACGCTTATTAGGTACTGAAAAAATAATAAGAAAATCAAAATAGGAACCAGAAAAAAAAAACACACGGAAGTTAATTGACACTTGACAGTATCCAAATATCATATCAAAGTAATTACAATTATAACAAATTTAATTTGGCATTGATCTCATTTGTTTTTTTTTAAATTGTATTATACTAATCAAGTTGACACTGTTCAAAGTTACAGTCCAGCCTTGGTTTTAGGGTAGTGATTTACGTTATTCATCTATTGTTACGCGACGCGTTTGGTGAATTGGTTAGCGCTCCTGACTATTACGCCGACCATTAGCGCTCCTGAATATAAGTAATAAAATCTATATTATTTTTAGCTTACCCGTTTCATAGTATCCTTGACATCGGGCAGCGGCAGCCTCGGCAGGGACCCTTGGAAGCTGTACAGCTTGGGTTTGTTCCATCCAGACAACACCTTCACCACGCTCACCCACAGCTTCGACTTCAGCGATATTTTAGCACCAGGAGCACGAGATTCGTACATCCAACCCTGAATAAACAGTAATTTATGAGGATTAAACTACTACTATTACTAGCGCATGGAACTGAAACCATGAAATTTCTTGCGCCATGATTTGACGCCACTCTGGCATCAACGCATACAAATGGTAATAACAACTCACTGTTTATGAGTGACAGGTAATTTTCTATAGCACATTGGTGTAGTAACTTCACCCCAATTACAAGTGATAAGAAACTACAGTGTTAAGCTTAAACGCGATGTCGTCTTACGGCCGTTCCCTATATGCAAACTATAGTCAACGGTAGATAGCTAATAGCTATCCTCGACCGAAGATAGGCTTTCCTACTGCCAAAAGTTTTATAGGGACAAAAAATCAAAGCTAAATAACCATTTCTACCTCTAGTAGGGCAAAACCACAGATAGAATGTATATAGGGGACGGCCGTTAGGCAACATACGTACCTAGTCTCCTATCATATAGAATGATTGATGCCCAGTTTCTAGAGCATTTTATGACAAGATTATTTGTTCAATGCGTGTATTAAACAATGGACAAGACTATTTATTTAAAGTACCGCAGACAAGTGGATTTAAATTTAGATTATTTGGGTTCATAGCATTTAGTAAGGGGATAATTTTTTTTTATTTAAATGATCACATGTACTAGGAATAGACTATAAACTAGCACTTACTTTGTACATAAGGAGTAATTTAAGTAAGTAGCGCATTAAAAATATAACAGACAGCCACATTGTGAGCGCCGCCAATAAGCAAGCTATCACTTGCCACATTGCAGATTGCCTAAAAAGAAAAATGACAGTTAAACTACATATCGCTCATTTGCAAGAAGGACGTCACAATTAAAAATGAGCATATTTTGGGAATTTAGGTTTTAAAGTTTGTAAATTTAATAAAAAAGTAACTGCTCCATGTAAGACCATATAATTATTTTTATTTTGTTCCCCATGAATTCAGCTTTTTAAAATAGTTTTGCTTGTAAATAGAAATGCAGCCAGTTTTTTGCTATTCGTGTTTAAGTGTGAAAATGGTAAAGTTGTGTCGTTCTTGTAAAAAAATATATTTTAAAATTTGTGAATTATCTTTCTTGTGTCATTGTTTATAATAAATAGTTCGTATTTTTTGGATTTAAAATGAAATACTAATAGTACAGAAAATAATATTTTCATGGTTATTGTTTTATTACAAACAAGTCCAAAGCAAATGACAGTCTAATAAATAATTAGAAAAATAATCAACTTGATAAAATGAATATCAAATCTTTTATGATGTATAAAATTATAAAGAGTTATAATAATGAGTATAGAATAAACGCTGAACGCTATTCTTAGTAGGCATGGCCGATTCAAATCGTATATAGATATTAAAACGTATATTGGATCAATATCGTGATATCCGATATCGCCCCGCATCAAAACTATATATTTTCAAAACACTATATTGCCGCATCGATGTGATACGATACGCCTCGATATTCATGATTCATAGCTATAGGAATATCAAACCGTATTCCGATGCAATACGGTTTAGCTTATCTAGGCACTTGCGCTACGATGAACAGATATGAATGAGAGGGTCTGTGTGCGAGTGAAACAGCAATAATTGGGGATTCGTAGGATTCTAAGAGACGTATGGCAATAATGGTGGTAAGTTTATTGATTTTTATTCTATTAATTTTATTTAGGTAGTAATATTATGTATTCTTGTGATTAGATCTTATTACGTATTTTAAAACAAATAATCAACTAAGTTAATACTACTTTATTATGAAAAAAACGATATATTTAAGTAATAAGTTCATAATCCGAACAAATTTAAGAAAAACAACAACAATGATAGGTATCACGTTATGATACGATATCACTGTATACTGTTTCAGATGAATATATTTTTTTGATAAAATGATACAAAATACACATCCATACGACAATACACCGTGCTTTTTTAACCGTCTTACACCCGAAGCCCACGTAATGTAACCATCTTAATAAACCTCTAGGACATGTTATTTTTTTTATTACACTCCACATAATTTTGGTGTAAAAAATATCTAATAGTAATGTTACGTAATGTATCATCCTGTTCATAATGTTTACGTTTTCAACAATGCATTCCTTGACCTTGCCGCCTCCACGCGTTCCGCACCGTAGCCAATCTAAGACAGTCCACGTGGATCTCTAACCAATCATGCGCTAGCGCAATACTTTGTGACGCCCACCGCCTCGCCCCTTTCTATTCGTGCGTAAAATAAGGTCAGTAGTGCTAGACAGCCGAGTGAATGACCCGCGCGTAGTGCTCGTTACAGGATGTTTCGTACTAAATTGTGCTGATATCTTCTTTAATGTCTTAGGCTTTGAAATCTTAATAATAACCAAGTTTTATTTAACGAATGACATGTAGTTATTGGATACTTTAAGTGGCCTTCGGCTGTAAGACGGTTAAAAAAGCACGGTGTATATAGTTTTCAAAATATCGTTTTAGATTCAATGATACGAAATACACATCGATACGCCAATATATAGTTTTCAAAATATCGTTTTAGATTCAATGATACGAAATACACATCGATACGCCAATATATAGTTTTGAAAGTATATAGTTTCAATATCTGATATCGAATATCGATATATAGTTTCGATTCGATATCGAAAAAATCAGATATTACACACGCCTAATTCTTAGAATTAGTTCTAGTAGTTCCAGTAGCTGTGAAAGAAGATGAGGAGTTGCTGCTCACGGTCAGAACGGGCTTTAGTTCACGTTGATCATCTATATTCATGTTGGTCTCTGTTAAATTTATTTTGCAGTCTTCTTAATTCACTGATGGCAAAATTTTTCAATAGTCAGATAAGAAATTCGTCGAACAAAATACAAATATAATTTGTCGAACGATACAAACACTATCGTAGATAATACGTACACTTAATCGACTGAAAACAAAAAATAATTGTATAAAACGTAATATCAAAAAATGTTCAACCATTATACCATTATACCATGCGCGGCGTTTAGCATCAATAATAGCTTTTCAAACAATGTGTTGTTTAAAAACTTTAAGTTTTTTAATTTATTATTATCAATAACGTAGTAAGTTAATTAATTAATACAAAGCGGTTTATGTTTGATTATCAATAACGACACAAAGCTTAATAGGACTCATATTAGAGACGAAAATTTCAAGTTGAACAACGGCACAAAAGATGATGTGTCGTGTTTGCACCAAATTTTGTAATTTACTCGGTTACTATTCTTTTCAAGAATAACGTCATAAAACGATTTGTGTCACTATTAACAAGAACAAGAACGTGCAATCACTTCGACGACCTCGCGACAACTAAAATGAGTCGGTATCGAAAAACCGTACGCGTTCGAATGAGACAGACACATAGCGACATAACTTGTCTCGTTCGCTCATTTAACGGTTACGAGTTGTGTCGTTCTGTCAGAAAATAAAGTAAAATTTTCTCATTCTTTGTGTATATGTAACTAAAAATCACCGGTTTTTGAGATGTGACGTCCTTCTTGCAAATGAGCGATATTACTTAGAGAAACAAAAGACAACAGTGTTTTGCTTATCACTACATTCAAATGACGATCTAAGATGTATTTTAATTTTGATTGTCGAATCTTTTAAGACTAGCAATGTTTAAACATACCCAGGTAAAATTGTTAATGTTTTCTGAACAAGCCCAAAAGGAATATTGAAGCCCCCAAAGTGGGCAGCCACCAGCAGCGTCCAAAGAACGTACAGCGATTGCAAGTGTCCGGGGTACACTCCATTATGGACACTATTCTGAAATAGGAACAGACTTTAGTATTTTATTAATAAAAAATATTTGAATGCAATTTTTTGGCACTAGTTTGGATATCGTTTTCAGTATCAACAAACTTTTTCTTCAGGTTTTGTTTACATCCTGTGCTTATAGATGTACATACTTAGTAAATTATTCAAGTTAGCAATGAAGCTAGAATAAAGAAATAAAAAAAAATTCATCACCAATACTTATTAGAAAAAATATTAAGTGTGTAAGCAATGAAGCTGAGAGCGATGAATAAAGAAGCATGTACAATCAAATACTGACCCTAAATCTAGCTAGTCTCTTCTTCCATGATCTAAGACCAGACTCCCACACCAAGTATAACACTTCTCGATCAAAGTTAACATCCCAGCCATCGTGAGTGATAGCAAATGAGAAGGCAACCGCTGAGTGGGCTTCTGCCATCTTGATTTACAGCCTGTAACAATATGAATGAGGTTTCAACTACGGTAAAATGGAGTTATGCAGCAGAATATAATATGGTTATGTTATGTATAACACAATATCTTGGGAAGTACAAGTTTATACACCAACACAGTTTATACAGCAAAATCAGTACAATTCAATAATGGCATAGTTTATTTTTATGCCGCCATAGAAAAAGTCATGTAAATATTATTAAAATACTATTTGTGAGGATAAAACATACTACAAACATTTTTCAGTTTTGTGGCCTTTATAAGCAATCTAGGTATCTATTTTGTTGGATTATTCTATCTGATAACATCCAGAAATGTAGATAATATTAGGATACAAAAAAACAAACAACTGGATACATAGTAAGATTATTTGTAATAATATCATAGATTATTAAAATAAACACTTCATGAATTATGAACCAGCATGCATAGCACATCATCATATTAACACAAACAAGAAATTTAAATACAATCGCTGACTGCTTGAAGTTGTTGTTTATAATTTAACAGGTCAACACAGCAATGCATATTGAAAGTAAAACAGGAGACTGGATTTTAGATTAGAATAAGATCAATGACTGGGCCCACACAAACTCGCTTTAACCATTCTTTTATATCACATGTTGTTGTTTACCCAAAAACAATTGTGTTTTTGGGTGAAGTGAGCTATTAGATATAATATGTTATGATGATATCTAAGCTGTTGGTTTTAGTTGGGTAAACAGCGCAACACCAAATTGATTTTTAGATTCAATGAGCTTTTATAGAATATGTAGGATGTCAGGATGTAAGGTCTATCAAATAAAAAATGAGGGTAGTGTTAATTCATTTAGTGTGTATTACCAAAACTTTTTCTAGTTAGAAGGGATCTTTTAGCACTTGAAATATAAATTGCCTTGAGTACTTATAATTTTCATAAAATAAAACACCGCACATTTTAGCAATAATTATCAAATTAATAATAACCGTATACGAAATTTAGTGGAACCAGGAAATTGGTGTTGGTGTACACAAATACATTCGTACAACTGGATATAAATACGTTCGCGGCAGCACACACACACAAGCAACCTCGGTGTCAAAGTCTAATCTGAGAATGCTAAACTACTACGTACTATGCGTAGGTATAGTTTAAAAATACTACAAAATTATTAACGAGCTTCATAGAATACCCTGGTACAAAACTATCTGTTAAAAATTCGACATTACCCTCAACAAAAATTCGCAATGTATAAGTTACTCCTAAGTTATATTTTAAATTAACAAGAGCACATATTGTTTATTAGCACATAATGTTCAGTACATACCCTTATTACAACGCTGTTGATGAGCACCCAATAATTAACAATTTTATTTGTATGTCAGGTATATTCCCAGTAGGTAGAGGTACTAGCAGTACCCCTTGTTGGTTATTTATTTACACTTTCCCTTTCATCATTGCTATAATAAGATTTTACACTTATTAATAAATAAGGTTCACTTAATACTTCGAAAAATAACTTTCTAAATTATTCAAGACGAGGCGCAAAGTAAAATTCAAAAATATGTTCACACGATGTGATGTGAATGCGTACGAAACAAGAAAACACACACAAGCACAGATTAGTCAGTAGTAGAGTATGCACACAACTATCTGCGGAGCACATGCACAGCACACAGGCTAACACGTTGAACTACTATTCTTCGGTTCTTCCTATCTATCTACACCACCACACACCACGCACGCACAACGACCACGAGACACGAACGAAGTTTGGTACGAAACAAATGAGAGAGAGGGAGAGAGAGAGAGACGAACTAGTTAACGGGAGTACCAACATAACATCAGAGAATTTGTGTTGGTTGTGGTAGTGAGGTGCATTTTCCTGCCTTTTCGGCTCTACTAGTACGTTTCGGCATTTTTGTTTTGAAATAGTGATAATGTATCCTATTAAGTAACTGGAAGTAAGTGGACTTCTATTTCAGTTAAAGTTGGCATTGAAACAGAATCCTCATCGCGTGAGTTCGACTTGCACGTGGTGGCAGGTCTTGAGAGAAAAATATTAAATAGTGTATGGGTTTCATTCCTTTGTTTGCTTCCCTAACTACTAGTAGGTGTGTGTGTGTGTGATAAATAGGGTGTCATATAAAATGAAAGCCGGTTGTTAACTGGTCAAGACTCGGTAAAAAAATAAGCTATTAATGATAATTGATAAATTAAATATTATAACTTAATTAATGTGTAATAATGGGTTCCTTTGCCTGTTCATCATTTCATCATCCGCATCGCACAAAATCGGTTGCGTCTTGCGTTGCGCTGTTTTGCAAAAGAACAATAAAACGACGCTAGCGACACCACAGGTTGCTTTCCCCTTACTTTATGAAAGGAAAGGTCCTATCCTATGTCATAAAAGCTACAATAGCTTTCCAATCTCTTCTTCTTCTTCATATATGACGAGTGAACTCATTCCAATCTCATGGATCTTCTGGCCAACGGTGACAGTTGGAACTAACGCTGTCAAATTCAAAAATCCGGCTGCCAGATCGAGTGTAGGAAGTCTCCCCAATTTTACAAGAGACTCCGATTTTCCCCTTTATTTTATTTTCTGTGTAAAGTATTAATATTATTGTTTTTAAATACCGTAAACCTAAACGGCGCAAAACAATTTTATTTTATTTTATTTATTTTTATTTAAACTTTATTGCACTGTATACTGTACAATTGGCGGACTTAATGCCTTAGGGCATTCTCTACCAGTCAACCGCTTGGGAATGCAGAAAATTTAATCAGTGGCGGAACGTTTGCAATAACTGAGCGGGTAAAATAAAATATAATGCATTATGACGACATAGACATACATACTAATATTACACAAATAATTAATAGAATATATAAATATATATAGGCAAAATAAACATACATAAAATACACAAAAATTTACTTGCAAATAACGAAGTTGGAGATATTGACGACATCTAGGTGAAAGAAAAGAAAATAATTAACGAAAAGGTTAGTTCTGAAGAGAGCCAAGGTGAAGATAGTGGGCACGGAGTGACTTTTTAAAAGAAAATTTGTTGGATGAAGTTCTGATCTCATAGGGGAGGGAATTCCAAAGTCGAATCGCAGACATTGTGAAAGAGTCCGACATAAAGCCGGATTTGAAAAGAGGTGTGTGGAGATTGAGTTGATGGGAAGAGCGAAGGTTGCGCGAAGTTGTGGATGCCAATTTATTATTAATAAAAACCATAGAAATTAATAATTATTAGTTGTTTAGCTCTACGGTATTAAAAAAAATCATATTATTATTAGTTAACACAGAACACCAACAGAAAGATTTGGAAGATTTCGCTACACTCGATCTGGCAGAGTGGCAGCCGCATATTTGAATTTGACAGCTTTCTTTAGTAGTTCCGACTGTCACCGTTGGCCAGAAGATCCGTGTCGCGCTGTTCTAATCTGTGTTGTGGTGGGGTTTTTGCTTTGAGTTTAAACTCAAAGGGTTTTTGTTAACCTTAGATTATGTTACTAATCTGTGGTGTCCCCGTGGGCAGGGCTGCCAGATTGTATAATTGGATACAAAATCTGTATAATCGGACCATAAATTGTATCCCTGATAATTTCGTATAATACGATACAAAAGCATGCGGCATCATGAAATTAAACGGGAGTTCAGCTATTACTTTTCTCGGTATTGTCCACACAAATTGACACTCTGCAAAGATGTATTTAAAGTATCATTGCCAACTTAACAACTACGATGAAGTAAAATGTCGTTTCGTGTGGCTATAGTTCCTGCTGATTGTAAGCACTGAATGGGTTGAGCAAATCACTACGTTTAAGGTAATGTGTCGTTCGTTCGGTAGTCTGTGAGTGATGCTTTTGACAATGATTGTTACTGTTTTATTATTTATTTTGATTGTTATTATCTCCAGAGCAGCCGCTCCCCGTGGATTCAAAGATTATCGTTACACTAAATTTTATCTTAATCGGCTCGCGCAATAACTTTAGTTTAATATCACTAGTGAAAGCATTACAGACCAAGTTTGAAACTCTCGCTGCGCTCGCGCAATGACTTTGGTTTTATCACTATGAAGAACGTTAAAAACCAAAAATTTTAAGCGCTCGCTTCGCTCGTGCAATAACTTTAATATCGCTAGTGAAAGCATTACAGGCCAAGTTTGAAGCCGAATGACTTTGATGTTATCGCTATGAAGAACGTGTAAGCG
Organism: Pyrausta aurata; assembly: GCA_963584085.1. Lineage (NCBI taxonomy): Eukaryota > Metazoa > Arthropoda > Insecta > Lepidoptera > Crambidae > Pyrausta > Pyrausta aurata. The sequence goes on from OY757251.1 coordinate 2,650,561, forward strand.
CTCGCTTCGCTCGCGCGCTGACTTTGGTTATCCTTGAAAGGGTTATAAACCATATAAAAATGATATTACTTGTTTAATGACCGATTGAATTAAGTAAACGGATATAAAATAATGAAACATAAATGACAAAATTGGTTTAGACGTTTCTGACATTAGCACAAATATACAAAAAAAAAATCGGCCCTCAAAAAAAAATTCTCATAGATCTTTCATGTACATAGATCTTTCATGTACATAGACATACTCTTACTAATCTGTGTACATAACAGCAATCAGTTACATGTTCATGTATAAATTTAATCATGTTAGTTTTATGAAATTATGAAAAATATTGATTTATGTATAATGCGATCAAAATTCGTATAATTTAGTTAGAATACTAAACTGTACAATCGAAATTTATTTGCTGGCAGCCCTGCCCGTGGGTAACAAAAACAATTGAATTTTAATGTAAATGAATGAGAATGAAATTGATTCAGTTCTCCTGCCGGCCGTAGTTATTCTAGTTATATTATTTTTCACAATAATTACTACAAGCACAAGAATCGTTAAAATGTTAACCCGATTAATACCGAAATCGAAAGATAAGTTATTTGCTGTATTTATTACTTTACTACTTGTTGTTAGTGCTATGTATTTTTATTTGAGTAATTTGCAAGAAAAACGAACTGTCCAGTCTTCAGGAGAAAGATGTATATCGGAATTATCATCTCTTAAATATCAGTTGAATGGTAAGTATAAAATTAACTTATTATTTTCTTAAGTACCTATGTGCCGATTCCTATTAATATTCATCAGCTTCATTATTTTCTGAATAACTTTGAATTTAAAATTATGAATCTTTATCCGTAGCCCTAATTTTATCCTTTCGCATTTATTGTCTGTATTCCTTTAAAGAATAATTCTTTATTATTAATAAACTAATAAAGAATTATTCTTTTCATTCTATTTATTTTCTGACAGTAGTCTGTTACGGCCTGTTTCACAATGTCTGAATAAGTTCCCATTAGTGTTTCTGTCCACTACTTCATGCAAAATGATGGTTCATATTTGAATTATATCTTGGTAGTTAGTGCCTATTTGTCGATGGTGAAACAAGCTCTTAAAGTGATTTATATATTTATTTCAGAAGTGACCCAGTACAAGAACCGGATAGATAAATTGTTGACTGAGACACAGCAAGCTCACGAGTCTGACAAGGAGAGATTCAAAGACATCATGGAAAGTTGTGTGGCGATGAAACAACAGACAGTATTATGCCAGGTAATGTATTCTTTAAACTGGCTATAAGTCTTGCAAGTAGCAACTTCTATGTCACTGCTTGGAAGTTGAGGGTTTGCCATGGCTCAATTTTGTTTAGACTAGACCTATAACCTCACCATTAAGGCTTAATTTAATCTATCATAAACACGGTCGGTCACCCCACTATACCCATTACATATTGCAGTCATAATACTATCCCAGTATTAGCACTGTAATGGGTATAGTGAGACTGACCCATAACACTAATTTCTTTACACCAACAGCTCTTTCTAATTATATCCTAAAACAGCGTTTCCCAGCTTTTTCAGTCCGGACCCTTTGGAAATCAACCACAGTTTTCACGAACCCCCTTAGTACAAAAAACATTCTTTTGAGACCTTTTTGCATTAAATGAGCGATTTATGTATGGTCCAGAGATGACACCACGGACCCCCATACATATATTCGCGGACCCCAAGGGGTACGAGGACCACAGGTTAGGAAATGCTGTCCTAAAACATACACTCAATGGCCCAACTAAGTGGCCAAGTGTAAACAAAGACTCACATAAATAATTAACGCTTTAAAATGTAGAAAATTGACTGTTTGAAGCCCAGAAAAGATAGTGATGATGACTATACTATGTTTTAGTTCCATGCACTTACACGCAGTTTCCAATATTATGGGATTGACAAGAGATTAGATTTCATTTTATCTTACATTATAGCAATTCCACTTATTTTATATGCTTAACTTCTTTTCTTTGTTTTCAGAGCCAATTTGAAGACCTTCAAAGTGAGTGCAAAAAGGTTAGAGATGATTATAATAAACTTAAAAAGAGTTTAAAGAAATGATTTCTACTTTAAGGTTTATAGATAGACTGTTTACTCAATTTATGGTGTATTTTTGTATGTTTACTACTCATAGTTACATCACTGTGTATCTGTTACTAGGTTAGGGATATTATAATAGATTTATTTGATATTATTGTTTGTGTTCGAAATTGGTTTCTTCAGTCAGATTCAAGAACATGAAGATTATTTATTTATTTTATCCGTGTTGATTAAATAATGCCTTGCGACTTAACTGGTAGACTTAGATGGAAAACGCACTTTCTCAGCATTAGTTTTGGTCTTACTGACCATTCTATGGCGTTGGATGAAAATTAATGCCACATTACCAAAAAAAATTTCATAAAAAGTATCTATAATGATGGAATAGAAGTTTACTTAGAAAACCTAATAACTCAGTCTCTTTCTAAATCGAGTACATATGGCACTCTTCTAAGCTTCCACTAGGTGGCGCTTTTTGCATATCATAATTTTATCGTTTATTTCGATAGCCGTTACTGACTGAAGCTAACTAATGGTTTATTAGAGTCATTAATTAGTACCCTTAACACACTCATTTTATCGTCCTACGCGACATGGTAACGAACCAACGATTATTTTCCTGTAACGTAGGTACTTCTCGTATTCTACGCGTGCTAGTAAGTAGTGTAGTTGAATCCATTATATTTTTGCGTCTTCATCACAAATGTTCCTAGTCAGATATTTCACATTATTGTTTAACTTTCTTTTGTATTTACAGGGGTTTGCTCAACCTATTGATTTTACTTGAACATGCGCTGCGTGATAGACACAGAACATGATATACATTATACATTTTATATTAAACCGAGCTTAATATAAATAAACAATTGAATACAGTGGCCCGCCATACAAGGACAGTTTCAAGCAGTCAGGACGGACTGCTTCAAGCTGCGTCTGCATAGTGAACTACAGATTCTACGTACACACATACACGGAACCACTCGAGCAGTTGTGACTGCTCCGGGCGGTTAGCAGCACGATTCGGGCCTTTATCAATGGCAGCTTCAAGCTGTTGACTATGACTGCAAGAGCGGTCCCTGTATGTTGATCACTGGCTAACTGCTCGAGCTGTCCGTGTGTGGCTGGCCTAAGTCCTTAAGTTCGATCTTGAGCAGCGGTTGCACCATCAGTCTAGTTCATCAGTTTAGTCAGAAGGATCCTGTTACACGGACTGACAGACTAATGAACAATAAACCGTGAAAAAACATTATTTTTGTATCAGTCCAGACTGAAATTCGCCTTAGGTTAGCTATGTCATAAATCAAGGTTTTCAGGTTCTCGTATTTATTGCCCTCGACCTTAGTGAGCTACTAATATTAATAAAGTCTATTATATTAAATCGTATATCATCAATTTCGTTGTATTTACCGAGTTTTAAGTTCCTTTTACTAACTTAAAATAATTACTTATTGAGAAAAAAGTGGTTGTAAATATATTAATGCAATTAATACATATTTAATAGCAATTTGATACTGAATTATTGTAGATGTTAGTGTAATGTAAGACAATATTGTATTTATTTATTTATTGCTATTTACAATGTATCTGGTGTTTTACCAAAAGTAATAAATGTTATACTAATGTGTTATCAATTATATTTTATTATTTCTACAAAACCTACCCCCATAGTTGCTTCATTATTTGTGGAGCATCTGAATAAATAATCGATTTTATAGTGTTTCTTTGTAGCAAATAATTACGGGACACAATAAATTTATTTACGCAACTGTACGAAGTATAGATTTAATACAGTAACAAAAATAATAAAGTAAAAAATATAAAGAAATAAATTAATTATCGATGGTTTAATCAGTTATTAAAACTGCTGGTTGGTTATCTACTACTATAACGTTATCTTACAAATTCGCTATTAAACAGTTAGTTTTTTATGAACATAATTATATTAGATAGAAGTCGTAGTAGCTTGAAAAGAACATAATAAAAATATTGCTAGCTGTTCCAATTTGCGACATCTTTTTATATTGAATACTTTTTCTTATCGTGTGTGTTTGCAATGTACAAGAGCACTCTCTGATCCTTTACTCATTAATTCGGTGAGACGACAGTCCGACATGACCGATTAGTTCTATTAAGACAAGCAAACACACCCTGATATACCTACTAGATAACTACTGTACTATTCACATTCGATATTTTTTCTAAAACCTCTTATATTTTTTTGCAACTTTGAGTCACTACACTAAGAACAGGCGGAAGAGCTAATCTGTCGTCCACCGTATAGCCTACAGTTTAGCGAGATTAGAGCATGCCCTTTTTTGCTGCGCAAACGGTTTTGCCTCGAGTCAGCACGTTGGCAGTTACGACTTCCGATGACGATAATTAGTATGACAAATGACTGTTTAGTTAGATCCTTCAGCAGCGCGGCTACTTAATCCCCCTGGATTTCAGGGTTCCGTAATTAAGTGCGCTTCTAGTTTGGTCATATCGTAAACCTTTAAATTGATGTATGATTTTAATGGCTGTTCACCATCGACAATATAAGCAATAACCAACGAGTAATTCAATTTGGGAACGTCATTTCGTATGATTCTTCATGTGTGGAAAGTGGAAAGATAAGTCTAATGAGAATTTATTCAGACACTTACGGCCTTACCACAAATAAATAAACAAGGTTTAAACGTTATGTGGCTAAAATAAAATGTATGTCACCCCTATGTCATTTCACTTGATTGACGTTGATTTTATACTAGCCATATTATATTTAAACAGTGTTCGAAACCTTGTTTAATTATTTGTGGTAAGGCAGTGAGAATCAGGCTGTAGGTTTAACAAGTGTATAGTTACATATGAATCTGACAAAATGACAACAATTACTCTCTTGTTATTAGGCGCTGATATTAGCCCAAGCAGACAATATAAGTACTAGAATTTTATCTTTGACATTATTTATAGGTAGCAGTGCTGCTTCGGCGGGTCTAACTACCTTTGAGAGCTTTATTTTTTAATCACCTCGTATGCTTTTTTGTTGATAAATGTTTGCGAACGATTATCACATTTATCACAAATTAGAGTCATAGTACCACTTCGTTTCAGATAAAAACTATAGTTCGGAAATCGAACCTGAGAAAAGTCAGCGAAAGAAAGCGTTTGTAATTTCTCAGTAAACTTACACAACATACACCTACGTATTGCAATCTTGCTTTGTCAGTTAAAGCTGATATGATTTGCTTTTCAATGGATACATGTGAATTAGACCTTAAGAATGAGTGAGAAAGAGTTAGATTCTTTAAATTTTTCTTAAGTTGGATAGCAAGACCAATTTTAGACTTAGAAATTTAACTGCCTGGAACTTGAACCGATTAAAATAAGATCGCAATACGCCCCAAGAAAGGTCTACGATAGGTATTTAAAAGTATTTTAGTCCTTAATAATTCAGAACATTGTTATATGTTTTTCCCTGGCCCCTGAATTGTGTAGCCCTTCGCGTGCGAGTCCGACTCACACTTGTCCGATTTTTTATACTAATCTGACACGACTGCGGCATTAGAAAGAGGATGTTTTTCGCCGTCTGTCAGCAACATCGATTGCCCGTGTTATTGTAAGATTTATTAAATTGTTGTTTCCTACAGACAGATATAGTAGAACTTCTTGTAAAGTTTTAAAGGAATTTATTAAATGTAGTTATTACCTACTTCAGTGTACGTGTTTATCTGCTTCACTACCTAGAGATAAACTTTGTAATAACTACGTTCTATTAATATACAATAACTAATTAATAATTAATTATTACCTAGTGCGTATCGGTCGTCGTAGCATATCGTAGCAGAATACGTTGTAGTCCCTCTACGGATAAGTGCTACGACTGTAGCTCATAGCTAGTAGCTATGCCTACGAGAAAAAGTTTTGCATCATTGCATTAAAAACAAACATTTCTAATAAATTTTCCATCGGTGATGATCGCTTTTTCAGTAGACAAAAATGCATTCTTTGCGTGCTTTAAGCATCTTTTTGCAACATTATTTGTGCAGAAAAATCATTCATATAAATAACTGGTCAGCCTGCATAATTATTTATATAGATTTCATTAGGGATACTTACTTTACCCATCTCAGTTCATTGTTAGGTAAAATATGAATTAATTTAACATGTTTTCGTCTCAACAAATTGAAATTCAAAATAACTCATTTTGAAGTATAATTATAAAAGTACTTTAACTGTTGCCACAGTGCAGTAGGTCTAATAAACGCATTGTATTGATAGAATCATTATTACGGTCACGTTCTCTACTTCAATTTCGGTGGATGATTGGCACGTTAGCCGTACAATATAATATCTTTTCCATGCTTACTTATCTACTTTAAGTGCATCGGCTTTGTGGTAGAATAGCAGCAGTTGTTAAACTCAATAGGGGTGAGGGATGATTCGGAGGGGAAGAGTCGTCAAGACAAGTCGGCGCCGCCCGCCGCGCGCTCTGGGCGGCGGGCTCCTCCTGCCGAGCTTCGGGACAAAGAGAAAGAGACGGCGCATACGCAGCGTCCTCCAGTTAGAGGGAGATCTCCGCCGAAGGGGCGGGGCGTGCACATCGCGCGGCGCGCCACCGGCTGCGCCCACGGACTCTCTCATTCGTCTCTCGTTTAGCGTCCGCTATGTAAACGGGCCTTGTTGTGAATCCAAACAAAATCAGTCAGTCGTCGTTTTGCTGTCGTGCGAGCAACGCGTCGAGTCTCGAGCCGCACGGGGCTGAGCATGGTGTGGCAGTGAGCGCGCCCAGCACCGGCACCATGCACGCGCTCTTCGGCGATCAGAGCCCCTACGCGTACCGCGGCGGCGCCGCCGGCGGGTACTCCGCCTCGGTGGCGCCCTACGCCTACGAGCAGTACCGGTATGGCTATGGAGCCCCCTACCTGCACCCGCACCAGCAGCACGTCGGCGCGCCCAAGGACATGGTCAAGCCGCCCTACTCCTACATCGCGCTCATCGCCATGGCCATCCAGAACGCGCCCGACCGCCGCATCACGCTCAACGGCATCTACCAGTTTATCATGGAACGGTTCCCCTACTACCGGGAGAACAAACAGGGCTGGCAGAACTCTATCAGACATAACTTAAGTCTCAACGAGTGTTTTGTGAAAGTGGCGAGAGACGATAAAAAGCCCGGCAAAGGCAGCTACTGGACTCTGGATCCAGATTCGTACAATATGTTCGATAACGGATCGTACCTGCGGCGGCGGCGTAGGTTTAAAAAAAAAGATGCGCTAAAAGAGAAGGAGGAAGCTCTGAAAAGGCAGCAGCAGCTGCAGCAGGCGCAGGAGGCGCTGGCGGCGCAGGAGGCGCTGAGCGCGGCCGACGCGCTGGGGCAGCCGCGCGACGTGAAGCCCGACGTGAAGCCGAGGCTGTTCGAGTGTCGGCCGAAGCGGGAGCCGGGCGCCGAGTGCGCCCGCTACGACAAGCCCTCGGAGGCGCTCGACGACTTCAGCGAGCCCCGGTTGCCGCCCTCCGCCGTGTACTGCTCGCCGCAGCCGTACTCGCTGGCCGCGGAGGAGTTCCGCGCGGCCACGTCGGGCTGGTACGCGGCGCCCGAGCCGCCCGCCGAGCAGCTGCCGCCGGCATTCCGCGACCTCTTCGAACCGCCCAGCTGCCAGCTGGCGGGCTTCCGCGGCGGCTCGCCGGGGCCCGACGTGTACCGCGCGTCGCCGCCGCCTCACCACCATTATCGCACCCCGGCGCCCTCGTACTACCACCACCAGGCCTGCGTCGCGGCCGCCCCGACACCCGCTCACAAGTCCTACTGAGACATCGCCCTCAGGTAAGATTCTGTTCCGTGTTACGCTCTTCTTGCTCTGCGATGATTGTATGATGTAGCGCTAGCGAATTAGGCTGTGCGAATTGCGCGCCGGTTCCACCCTTGCGGCCGAAGGGTGATCTACCGCGCGCTAGGGGGCTGCGGTGCAGTTCGTGACGTGGTTGTGGTTGCAGGAGGCCGGCATCACACGGCGCCGAACGGATTTAGCCGCCGCGTCAGTCCACCAAAGCGGATAAATATAGCGCGTTAGCCGGAGATGCCGCGAAGGCAAGTGGCGGCGCGTCGATAACCACTGTTTACAGATCGGCGGCCGACCCTGCCGCCTCCCGCTCCGTTCACACCTATAGGTATGTCGAAACCAACATGTGTTAGAAGTTATAACAATAAGTGGTCCGTGATGCGAGGCTGTGTGGGTAACCGATGATGTATGAGTCAACGATGTTCAGCCCGACGGCGTTCCCTTTTCTTAACATGTCAATTTAATTTTTCATACTTCAGAAAGTACCTTACAAAACGTGAACAAAGCAAATATTTATGTGCAGCACTCGATTCGCTATATTTTTTTTGATTGCTATAAAATTCACAGCTCTTATTACAAAAAATAAGCTAATCTTACATTCTGGACATGTCATCATGATAAGCTTAACTCTAGGTTAAACTATCACTCTGTCTGTATCTGTCAGTCAAAATCAAAGAAAGGTCAGCAGGCAACAGGATGAATTAACCAAGAATTAAGCTAACATTGACGTGCGCAAGTGGTTCCTACTTTAATATTCCAAAAATATTGGCATAAATTCGAACCAATCTAATGTGTTAACATTAACATCTTCATCAAATCCCCTGTATTCCAAACAACGACAATATTTGCGTTGTTGCCGCGATTAACTGCAGGCGGTTCAAAACCGTTGTTTACGTAGGCACATCAGTTTACAATGTAGCCATGGGCGTGATAAAAAATGGCGGATTGCAAACATATTGTAGGGTTTTGTTAGTGGAACAAATGAGTTGACCATGTGGCAAGCAAGTGATGAACAAACAAAAAAAATGTTAAACAAATCTTGTATTATGTCCGGGCTTGCCGGCGGGATATCTCATTTATAAAGACAATTTTAGAATTGTAGTGGGAACATGAAGTTGTTTGCTTACATGACAAACGTTATCGCTTCCTATTGCGTACGTAGGCTGTAAGCTGTAGGTCAAGAAAGCTTACGCCAACATTGTAATCGATAGACTAAACTAGTAACATAACCACATACGTTCATGATTAAGTTAAACCAATGTTTCATCTGAAATGCTGTAGATGGAAATTTTTGGCCTTACAAAGTAAATTGAAAACGAAAAAGTTGAGGCTTTGGAAAAAATTTAAGAACTCCTTATCTGCCGAAGAAGTTATTTATTTGTTACTGCTTTTTTATATTTATCAATAACAACTATAAATTGCACATAATTTGCAGCAGCTTCAAAACAAAACACAACATTAAAATTTCGTATCCTGCCAGCAAATAGTATTTTTCGATTTTCAGAAAATTTGATAACTAGTTTGTTGCTATTGTCTTGAAAGTCTTTTTACATGACACACGTTTATTACTTGGTGGTTTGAATGTGGTCAAAACTTGGTATACATAAGAATCTTGGTGTCTAGGATAATCCTTTATTAACCACTAGCGGTCCCAGCGAACTTTGTTTCGCCCCGGCCCCGTCCCGCCCCAGCCCCGCCCCGTTGAACGGGATAAAAAGGATCCTATGTCCTTCTCCTGGTTCTAAGCTACCTCCCCACCGTTTCGCCTCGGCCCCATCCCACCCCAGCCCCGGCCACGTCTAACGGGATAAAAAGTATCCTATGTCCTTCTCCTGGCTCTAAACTACCTCCCTGCCAATTTTCAGCTAAATCGGTTCAGCCGTTCTTGAGTTATAAGTGGAGTAACTAACACGACTTTCTTTAACCATAACACCACATCGTGGTCGACTATAGTTTATGCCAAAAAAATTCAAGTAATAGTCTTACCCTATTCCCGAGATACAAATGTTTTGTTTTTTATAGCAACTTCTACAAATGATGACTCAAAACATAGGTACTCAGACTTTAAACTTAATTGTTTGATGATTTAATATTGAAAACGGAACAAGGCATTTGATGATTATCTTAAATTTACAAGACACCCTGTATAATAACTTGTTAGTATACAGATGGAAAATAGTTATATTACTAGTAATATGTTTTATAAGAAAGCTTAAAATTACGAACAGACGCAAATAAATAATACAACAAGCGGCTTTGCTGAAAGTAGATTTTAGTTTTAATTTAATTTTATCAATTTTGAAAATGGTACAGCTAGCGTGAAAATTCCTTTGGTCACGGTTGCAATAAATTAAAATAGTTTTGATCGCTAAAAAAATATGCATTACCTAAATAAATAAGTAGGAACGATATTAAACAAACAGACACAGAGTTGCAGCACTTTTTAGGCCTAATTTAATTTAACGAAACTGCCTCTTTATATTCGAACAAGATTTACGCAAGTGGTTTCTTCGTCTCTCAAATACATTATTTATTTAAAGGCGTTAAATTAGCGCAAAGTACAAACGTTTGGTACCTATCAATCTTTAGTAGCTTAATAAAAAGTGGATCCGAGCAGAGGACCATTAAACTTATCGTAAAACTCTAGAAGTGCGTAAACTCATAAATATTTTAGCAACTGGATTCAACAAAACAATTTCAAGTAGCCAGTGCATCGATGATAACTATGTATATTTATTAGGTATTTTGGTCTTGTATTTCTATTTTGGCTGTTTTCATTATTTTGTTACTGTGTTTGGTATATAGTCGTATTATTATGTTACAACATAATCGTTATTTTTTCTTATTTGAACTGTTTCACAAGTTTGTAAGGACAAATATACAGTTTGAGTCTTCATAAAGAGCACATATTATTAAAATATGGCATTCTATGCTTAACTTTATGGACAGAGAACATAAAAAAGTAAAAACATAAATACATTTTTGCTCAGAAATATATTTTATTTCATTGTGTGTTTATGGATTAAAATTTTATGAGGATGCCAGATTGATCACGTCCGATCATAATTAAGTTTGATTTATTGTTATATAAATTAATTAGTACGATAAGGTCACAGTATAGAACAAAAACTTTCAAAAATCCATTTAAAAATTAGTGTTTTTATTTATTTTTAACATGTTTTCCGTAGATAAAGTTTAAATACATATTTATTTTAATATGTGCACTTTATAAAAAATCACACTGTATAAAAAGCTAGAACTTCCTACCTAACCCATTTTATAATCAAAACGAACTTAGGCCCTACGGAGTGCATGCGTTGAGCGAACCTCCGTCGTCTCACTTAAGGCGGATTGAGGGAAACCGCGGAGGTTTTAGTGGGTAAACTTGGACGAACAAAGGGAGTCCCACATAACCCAGCAGGGAATGCATAAAGCATTTCCTCCGCGAAAAAAAAGGCCCTAAAATACTGGAAAACTTAATAATGAGACGCGTTTTAGAAGGACATAAACGAATGAGAAAAATCATTTTACCTTTTACAATCAACTATTTTTAAGTATGTCTATGAATACAAGAATTTGGTCAGTGTGCCAAATCCCTAAACGTAGAAAATATACTTACTTAGTTGATATTTTAGGAATACGACTTTATCACCTTTGTTCGTCTGCTATAAGCACTAATTGAAAATACTCATTCCTTACTTTTGGGTGACATGTACTAAATTTAAGTCCAAAAAACTAATATGTTGAATTTATAAAATTAAAATATCTTTCCTTTTCTTGTTTTGTTGTCCAAAGTGGTTCGCGACCGGATGGCCCGGAAGTGTAAGAAATAATGCCGAAGTAAAGAGATTATCTTCGTAAAAAATAATTCCTTAACGTCCGGATACTTAAGGTACGATTATTGGCTTAAAAAATTTAGCTAATCGTCGATTATCTCCTAATCTTTTTGCAGCATCCTTAAACAAAAAAATTGGCAGTGGGAATTTTTGAGGGACCAAATCTAAATTTTTATCACATCATCGATAGAAAAACACTATGGTAGGTATGTGCAGTAGTAGTTGTGTAACTTTCACGTAAAGAGAGAAACTAACGTAGCTTTCACGGTTTTATTTTTGAGTAGGTTTTAAGTTCATAATATTAGTTTTTATTCTTAGTTTTTGCATGTATATACTTATAATTTTTATTTCAAATAAATTATTAGTTACTTTCACGATATCTATAATATTTAGAGTTAGGTGCAATACACGAATTTGTTATTGGCTATATAGGTACAGAATGTTTAGCAAAACGATGTTGTTATTTCTATATACCTATAGGGCATTGCTATAATTGTATGTTAATTGTATGTTACTTGTAAACAAGTGTGAAAAATCCTATAAAAAAGTATCTCGTAGGCGTTGACTTTCACAAATACATCTACGATATTTTCGAATACCTAAAACAATCGGTATTACACAAAATTCGCAAAGGAAAAATGAGTCGGTCATTTGTGCGTAGTTTAATGAACCCCCACGAAATTAAAATGCACAATAGTCATCAGTCATAGCAAAAAAAAATATTGGGCTTTAGCAACATCACAGGGGGTAATAAGTAAAGTTAGTTTGTTTGTAACGTGTCCCTACTATCAATGAAATAAAATAAAACCGACGTTAACGTCGATTTATATAGTCCACCACTGCATTAGCATGCGGAATGTGTCATTTGAATTCGGCAGGTGACATTAGCATATGCTATAAACTTGCATTTCGCTCTAACATGGCTAGATGCGATAGTAGTTGCATCCTTGTCGGTATCCTTCAGCCGCATCGCTGCCGCATTCGAATGCGTTGGTGTACTTACCTACTAACGGCGTTCGGACAGTTTTTGTCAACCGAAAGTTAAAAATGTGCCTACATTAGAATAGATAAAGAAGGATGGAAAGTAAAGTCAGCGAGACAGGCGCGTGGCAGTTATGATTATAATTATATTTTAATCTTGGCAGGTTCTAAGATTACCCATGAATCTGCATGGGTAATCTTAGAACCTGCCAATCACGTCGCTTCTGCAATGACTGCGATTTGTTAATATCCGACTTACTCGTAGGTCTCAGTCCATTTCGGGTCTAACTAAGCGGAGCGTCGTCGTGACTCTTTTTGTATAGTCAGTGAGAAATATTCCTACCACACTGTAGCAACTCCTGATAAAACTAAGACATTAATGAAATCACCTACCTATTAAAAAACGAAACCCTTTCCTTGAGGCAAGTAGGTAGTGGATAAATAAATATCCTTTGTGCTAGAATTGAACCAGTTGGTAGATGACATTGGTTGGCAAATATAACTCTTAGTACGCTCAGGATTATAAGCCAGACGTATGAAGGGGAACCACTCAAAGTAACAATTCATCCATTCTCCTTTGAAATCTCTTGCAAACCAGAAAACTTCTTAATGAGATTGCCTATTTAATTTATTGCTCAAAAAGGTAAAAAAATACAGGATCTTTTACTTTGACATGGTAAATAAGTTTAAGGCACAGCGCTGCTGCGGCTAAAGATGCTGACTTCTCGCTTTCGGGTCGCCAATGTTAAACTTCCTTCTTTCTTTCAGTATGTTTTGGTGTCTTATAAAGTCTTAATTTGTCGCAGGTACAGTGACGGTATGACGATAAAGCGGGAGGCAACCAGTGAGGAGTGTGGGTGTTACTAGACCCTGGACTCTAGTGAAATGGGAATGTTATGGTGTTCCGAACTTTGTGCCACGCTGCGAACTCAAGAGCCCTAGTGGAACGCAGCGCTACGAGACTTGTTAGTATGTATGTATATTCGTTTTACAGTGGAAAAACGTGTTGTAACATAACTATACATTGTATTCAGACATTACAATAATTTATCATAATCTTTCTGACAAATACTCATTGATTGACTTAATAATACAGCTTAAGAAAATTGATCTCTTTTCGTTTTAGAGAAGTAGAGTCTGCTTTCCTACCGTCTTAATAAGGTCAAATCGTTTGAAGTGATAATATTTTAACAATGTCGTTGTATACATCATAGAAACAGGACACTATAATTATTTTTAGGAAAATTGAGATTTTTATTATTTCCTTTAACAAAGACAATTTCATTTTTAAAAACAGCAAGCTTTTTAAATAGTCAGCAGCTGACTATTTAAAAAGTTATCTACGTCATACATACATCAAACCTTCCTTTTCTCTAATCTTATTTTAATTATAAAAATAAACCAAAGTGTATTCTACGAAAAATGATTAATTATTATACTGAATCGGCCCTTCAAATATTATCACTTAAAACGAGGTGACCGCATATTTTGGCACTTAATACATTTTTAGCATAAATATTTGCTACTGTGGAATTCATGTTTTTTTTGTATTCGTTGTGCATAAGCGCCACTGAAAATTGCAAAGAGTAGGCTCTTTCTTTATGACCCATTTTGTATATATTTTTACTTAGTTAAGTATATAATATAACATAATAAAGCTTTACAGAGGTAAATTAAGATATTTAAAATCTAGTCTATTCATTTTAAGTTAACTCACAGTATGAGATTTGGAGGCATCCTGGCATTTTAAATTACGTATAAAATGTGTGTTCAAAGTTGTATTTAAACAAATAAATAAGGCGAAACCCAGAATTTCCATAGATAAATATTAGGGAGTGTACATAATTTTTCAATAAGTAGGTTAAGATTACTTTATTAACAAAGTAACACACATTTTGAGAATTTGACTAGTAGTGTTTGTAGTTATTTTTTGGCACATAAAAATAATAAAAAATTACCGTAATTAAGATAAAATTGAAATCGGGACATGTTTGATAATGCCTTTACATAAAAATAGGCCTTAAATGAAACATAACCATAGCTCTTATATTGCACATGTTTAACGATACCCATTTCATTGCGTCATATTATTAATCAAAGTTTGTATTACTAAAATACCTTAAATTATTTCGCATCTGAGTGTTTTTAAGAATGTGGCAACATACACACAGTTTTTAAATCCAACGTATTAGTAGCTTTTAACGCCAAATGTTGTTGTTTCCGCGCTTTTCACAGCACTCAAATGCACTTTAACAATCCACAATATTTTTTAATAAATAAAATAGACCGCATGTTGAAACCATTCCAAAATTATGAAGCTAATTTTGTTAACGCACCATTATTTTTTATGTACCTACTTGAATTTGACTGAACGAACATAATTTATTTCAAATCTCGCAAAAGTTTTTTGAAACCGATGTAGGCATATTATAATGAAATATTGTTAGGTATTAATGTAACAAATAGGATAAATAGAATAATTCCTAGAAGTAAGAACACAATTATTACGAATTTCAGGTTAAAATGGTTTTGCTTGTACAGAAAACCACTGAACTATTACTTGACAGCTCCAAAGACTAAAAAAAGATGACATTTATCGACCAACACAACACCTACTTAATTTTATTAAATTACATAACCGTTTGTTTAGTCAAATGTAGATACATAATACTAATTTGTAATAATGTAGGTTCTAGCAATCGGAAAATGTTCCCAATGTTATTCATACTTAGCAGTAGGTACAACATTTCCTTAAATATTAATTTCAATTCATACAAGTTTTCATTAATAGGTTCATCACATTATACTTGGATGGTTGATTTGAACAAAGCAGTATCTTGCAATAAATGCAGTTGATACTATTCATGTATTTTCTCTCACTCTTTTGACATGTACTTAAATGATTTATTAGCTAATAACTTTGTGATAATTATCATAATTGTGTGTACATAAATGTATTTAAACAATAAATGTTTATTTGTATTTAGCATAATGACGCTAATGATGTCTTTTATTTCAAGTAAAGTTTTACCCAAACAAGCTTGAATCACGCTCAAGCAAACTTCTCTCGTGGGTCTTAACTTCGCTAATATAAACTAGGTAGGTATGTACTACGTAGTTTTTATTATGGTGTTTAAATTAATGCACCGCGCCGCAAGTTAATCTATGCACTATGAGTGATGTGTTAATTAAAATGTAGTAAGTGAACTACAATGTATATATATTTGAAAAAGAAGGGCTTGGTTAAATTATTACACTTGAACACAGTGTGAGAGTTGATGCAAGTTTTCCACCAGTAAATCCATCGATTTAATAAAGTTACGTCAAAAATTGTCAAGTGTTGCTACTTGAATGTTTGAATAATTTACTGCGTTTGTGGGACGTGATCGGAGCTGAGGAGTGCCACTTTGTCAGTCCACGAGAGGACGTGATGATTCATCATATTAACCGCATCTTTGTGATGGCAAACGATATTAGATCATAAGATAATGAACCAAGTTCTATTTTAAGTTCATCCTTTGTGTTCGTTTTTAATTTTGCCAGCCAGTGTCAATCGTTATAATAAGTTAAAAAATAAGTTGCTAAAAGTGCGGTTCCTAACCACAGACCATAAAAACTGTTTTGGAGTATTATGTTTGAAGCTTAGTGATTATGGTGACAAGTCAAAGGTAAATTGTATAGTCCGACATTAATTTAAAATTAGGTGAACAAAAATCGCACCACCTAAGACAGGTTATTTGTCAATAAACACTTGAGATATTTTTAAATTACAATATTCGACAGGCAAAGACAAATGACATTTTCTACCTAAATAGAAGACTTACAAACAGACTTTGTTACAAATTCTAACATTTTTCGGAACAGACGGCGTTCGTGTCTTCAACTATCCGTTTTCCCGAGAAACCGCGCGTTTCCTTGGCATTGTGTTACAAAATATCTACGGTTCCGAATACTCCGTGTGTGTTTTCAACGTTTATAGCCTGCTAAACGAAGCGACCAGAAAATCTGTGCGTGATAGATAAGGGTAATTAATTTGATTGTGTTGTGTGGGATTTCAATCAAACGAAAATACCTAGTTCTGATCATTGTACTGTAAACTACGTAATAAGTGCCTAATTATTACGGGCAGGTAATATTTTACGCAGGTGTATTGTAAGCTAGGTAGGTAGCTAACACCTATTAAGTTTGAAACATAAATGTGTGCGCTTTGCGATGTTGCTGTGACAGTTAAGTAGCTCTACTTTTGAACGGGTTCGCACATTCGCATTGCGATTTCGTATAATCCACTCAGCTGATTAGCGTGTGACAACACTACACGAGTGTATGAAATAGAATTACTCTTAAATTATCTTAGGTTGCATCGCAACGCCAATTTGGCTTCAGTGGGAACTACCCAACAGCTAAGTAGCTGGAACTCGAGCGGACTAGAGCATCATCGCAATACGTCCCCCGTGATTAAAACGAGCTGATTTAAGCAATACTACCTCTACAATTAAGATGGAAACACCTACTCTTCTGAGTAGATACTTTGCAGACAGAAAAAATAAATCAAAGTTAAACATATTTATGTAAGCGAAATCAAAACCTATCCCATTCTATTCCATTTAGTACCTATGGGATAGCTTCTTAATGAAAAAGAAGTAAAATTTTCTCTGACGATAAATTATATTGATATATGTATCGATTATTCTTATGTAGGTATTGTGAGTAGGTGTGACATTAAAAACTAAAGTTCAAAGGCACGCTGCGCTGCGACTTAAAATCGAACAACTTATTTATCCAACGTCATTCAATCAGAAATCAGAATCACCAGGAGGTTGAATAGTTGATTTGGTCCTCGCATTCCGATTGGGAAAAAGTCAAGTGTCTTCAAGGAGTCGAGGTTTCAACAACGAGTGCTACCATCCAGGTAGATAGAACCGTCGATCGGGCTTATTTGGTTGGTGATGACGAAGGTTGCGAAGGTCATCTGTTACTGGTGAGCAGTGAAGGCTCAAGAGCCTCTCTCTGTCAATGGCGATCCTGCAGACTAACTTAGCACCACCCGCGTTGAGGACTCGGAAGTCGCGTTGACTGATGATGAAGTAAGTATACGATTAAAAATATTAAATAAACTTTATTATCCTATTGTGTTCTCTACTCTTCAAGTTGGATTATTGCCAACGAGGCTAGGTAAGTCGTCGACACGTCTTATTTACTCTTTTTTGTATTTGTACCCATCGCATATCAACAGTTCACTCATTTTATTCAGAGCAATAATAGGCATATAAATAAAATAAATAAATGAAGACAGAGACTAAAACATGTAACGAAGGTAGCCTACTGATAGATAATGAATAATACTTACATTTTGTAGAGTAGAGATAGAGACGCAAAGTCAGCGTCTACGCATTAAGATAAGCTTCCTGAAAACAGTCCATTAGCTAAGTAAGCGTTCGAGTAAACTTATTTGATGAATTTAGATCTCCATTAAATTTATGTTATATACTTACTCGTTCTAACTACGACAAAAAACCTGCCTCTTTAAAAACGAAGCCGATTCCATGTGGCCGTTTCCTTCGATGGTACACGCCGCCGCGTTGCCGCGCTTGATGCAATGGTTAAATCCTTTGAGCTAGGAACCAGCTGTGTTATTTGCCAAAATTTCAGTGCAATTTTTCAAAAAAGCAATTAAGCAGCCTGAATGTTCTTTGTTTGGTTTCTAACGCGAAAACTAGAGGTAGAACACACTACGTAGACTCTGTAGACTCTGTAGTGTGTTCTACCTCTAGATTTTCGTTGTGTTTAGTCGTTAGTCCAAACTGATACTGCATACGTATTTATTAGATGGGTGTGATTTGTAAAGCTTCTATGATTTCTCGCATAAAAAATAATTTCAATTCGCGATGTAATATTGTCGCAGCAACGTATTATCTCGTCGGATTGTGGAAGGTAAGGGGTGCTTATTTTGGCAGAGCAGTCGGTCAATGAACTGGCATAGTGTTTATTGTGCTACCCACATTCGTGTTGGTATTGGCACAAATTCTATTTGTTTAAATGGTAAGTCTTGTGCAAACAGGTAACGTTACATAACACTGGCCTTATAATAACACGCCCGCCGGATAAAAGCGCGATGCGGGCGTGTTTCAGTTTACTGGGAACAAAGCTAATTTGTCTATGATAAGATAGCTATTATAGATAGAGGTAATTTAGAGATGAGATATTGCGTCGGCCCCGGCAAGGTTATAATGAAGTAGTGTAAGTGCGTATCAAAATCATTCAACATTTATTCATAGCTGTAATATATCTTTAAATTTTGTATAGGTAATACTAAAGACGTAAGACCGGTAGTGATGTACCTGAAATTTTGTATTATTATAAGTGAAATAAACATGAGGTTGCCGTCATGAAAAGTTTACACGTAGAGTTTGTCGAGGGATGTAATGTTTGTGGAATAATCTTATCCGCTGTTCGAGTATTGAAGCGTTTTGGACCACGAGGTGTTTCAAAATGGATTTATTTGCACCACAACAGTGTTCGATGAAATTAATTGATTCAAAAGATACCTCGGCGATTTGCACCGCTAAACTATTGGTGGTGCGAATGTCCCCATTCTGAATAAGAGCATTAGGGTGATTCGCACCACGGTCCGGAAACCTTGCCGTGCAAAACGCCCCAATACCCCGCTGTTCAACCGGCAGAAAAACCTAATTATTTCGAGTCATCCAAAATAGACAATTTAATGTTTTTCATGCGACTCTATAATAACTGCATCGTCATTTCCTTTTATAATCTCGTTTGTCACAGTTTCTCTCCCTGCATCTCTTCCTAGACCGACTCTAACTTACTCGTAACAGGAGCATCATCTCTCACCTCAATTCGTCGTAAGGTCGAACCTGGAGCTCTATTTTTGAATCACTCGCTTGGATATGTTGTGTGATCTTCGTTTGTAAACGAATATAAAATCTAAAATAAACACACGAAATATAGACGTGATCACTCACAAAATTGTGCTATGATTTTTCAAATCCTTCCTGTGTAGATTACTACTGGTTTTCATTCCAAATTTGACTTTAATCAATGAATATCACACGCCATCTTGAAGCGAGTGATTCTAAAATAGGCACCCTTTTTGTTATAGTGTTCAACGAATTTGACGTGTTATACCCTTTCTAACCACAGGATCGAAGGTCAACAACCACCGCATCTGTATGGATTATCTCCGTCTTAACGCGATAATTTAATCCTTTGTTTATCCAATGCCTCTAATAGTCCCGTTGCAGCGTTGCGCCCGCGCACCCATGTATCATGCACATAAGTAAATAATCCCCGTATGAGTTACGACCTTAGAGTATTTGAAGAATATCGATAAAACCGGATGAAAGGTTTGAAATGTATCAATAAGGTTAAAATAAGTATTGACGTCGTTAAACGGAATTTCAAAAAATACTAGCCATGGGTAAATTTTTATACTTACTTAGACAAGTTTGTGCAAACATAGCGCACGAACGCACACTGAGTCATGGATGTTGGATGTTGTTATTATCACGCAACCGTCATAATCGTTGTCGCATTCGTAGTAGCACGAGAAAGAAAATTCCTTACTTCGAAACCAAGACAATTGGTGTGTTGTCTTACACATTTTTATATTTTTAATTTTATAAATAGTTTCGCATGTCTGTCCATCCCGGTTAAGATGCGAGTCTGACTCCTACGAGATCAGTTTTTTTTTATTAATAAATAAATACTTTCTACTATTCAAGTACTATTAAGTTAGTTTGGTATGACACGATATGTGAAGGAAGTAAGCAGGTCACAAATTCTCCTAAAATAAGTGCTAAAGATGCTTTTTACCTACTTACTATGAAATATAATAAAATGTTAAGTGTGACATATTACATTTCACATTTGTAAAAAGAAACTGTGTCAGACTAGGAATCGCATCCTGTGTCTTACGCTATCCGGGCGCATGCCTATACCTACCACTCGGGCACCGACACATTTATATGTACTTAATAAGGTGTGTCATTAGGAGAAAAGCCCACCTCTATCGTAAATGAAAATGGCATGCACAAAGTTGGTACTATTGAGTAAGTTATCACTAGTATAGTTTGAACCAAGTAGCAAACCTCAAAGAAAGTACTAAAACTTTTAAAACATGATGGTTAAAAACAGTTTTTTAAGTGCCAACCTTAGTAGATACCTCACTTCGTGCAACCGAGACACAACTCTGCAAACTTCTCTCAATTACCCACGGCAAACAAGTTTAGGATAGAAAAATACTTTTTAATTGTCCGTCGGAAGCGTTCTAAAAGGGGGAAGGCAGGGGCGGGTCCAGTAAACATACGGTCGTTATTAAAGTGCTTCGCGCCCTGCACAGTGGATCAACTGCCGCGCCCCAGCGGTTCGCACACGCCCTAACTGTCACTACGGCAATTTTATTGAAATGTTATATTGACTGACGAGAAAGCTATATTTACTGAGTTACAGCTTTGTTGGCTTGCAAACGCTAGGGTAAGTGAGGAGCTGTTTCAAAGCCTGACTGTGACGAATTTTTTCACTCGGTGGGGTAGTTAAGGTATTCCAAAAATTATGGATATCTGCCACGAACACTTGTCATGTCAGCCATAACAACGTATGTAATCTAGGTATACCTATTAGCAGTAATAATTAATTAATTGAAGTACTTATTAGTCGCTCGCTAGGTATCAAGTCTAAACATTAAGTCTGTCTAACGAACTCAAGTCCATCTTAACAAACTAAACGATTGCACAAAACTGGATACCGATCAGATTAAATAGTTACTCTAAGTACTAACTCAATAAGTTTCCAACATAAACCCGGTTTATCCGAAGAAGGAAGCGCTCGAAAGAGATTAAAAGCTAGCCGTTGGAAATCCGAGAATTGCTAACCGCCACCCAGACGGACCGAAAGCAATTTGATTTGACGGTTATCTCACCTCCTACGTTTATATTGAAACTTAGATAAATATTTGTTTTACCGGCCGATTCTAATTTGGCACGGACACGGCCCACCGTGCACACGCTCGATACATCAAAACTGGTAAAAATGGTGAAATGTAATCAACATGGCTCTTGTCTTTCGATATCTATAATTGTATTGCCTGCTTGATGAATTTAAGGAAAGTAGAAAATAGTTCTAGATGTGTGACATCCTGAAAAAGCTAACACTATTTATGGTTGCATGATTATTGGTCAATGTCCAAAAAGTACCTTTTCTATTGTTGGTGTAGATACGGAAGTAATGTAGAAAAAGACATATTTATACTCTTTATCCAACTGATTAACTCACGTTGTACATTTAAACAAAGGTGCAACTTTACATGTATGCTCTATGGTACAATCTTGTTTGTTTGCGAACAAACTGATAACCAACTCAAAGATGCAACTTAACATGTTTGCTCAATTGTATAATCTTGTTTGTTTGCGAACAAAGTAGGTAGGCAAAGACAACCAAACCGTGCCGCCTCCAAACGAAATGGGTTCATCAGAATTCTGCTAATGATAAAAAAAATTACACATGTCGGAAGTGACAGGACAGACCGCCCCGACGCGGGCCTCCGTGTCGGGTAACGTAGAGACGCGTTTTGGTTTACGTTTATATTGCTAAGCACTTGTTGAGTAAATAAATAGAGCCGTTTTAAAATAAACCCCACTAATCCTTGACTTAGTAGCGTTTACGTAACCGTGAGATCAATGTGCGGTTGATTTTTTAAACATAAGATCTACATGTGTTAATTGGGTTGTGATTTGTAAATTGGCCTTAAATTGAAGTTACAACATGTTTTTGTGGTAATTACTTGAATGAACAGTTGGTTTCATACTCGTAATTTGTTAGGCGAGTTATGAATTTGCATTATCGCAATTTTAATTGTGTATCATGTCTCTCGGATGGTTATGCTTAGTAGGCATAAGCAGTTAAGTGATTCAATATTGATTATAGGTACTACAAATGCAAATATCGTGGCGATGATGAAGATCACAT
Organism: Pyrausta aurata; assembly: GCA_963584085.1. Lineage (NCBI taxonomy): Eukaryota > Metazoa > Arthropoda > Insecta > Lepidoptera > Crambidae > Pyrausta > Pyrausta aurata. Next base: position 2,673,259 of record OY757251.1, read on the forward strand.
AGTATAGGTTAGATCTGTGATAAAAACACATACATTCTGTCAGCAGTTTAGATTACATGCTGGAAGATAAGAAATATTTTAAAACCCACAAAATCGGCAAAGTTTATCGAAAGGGTAAACGGCTAAAGCGTTTTTATGTAACATCACAACAAAACAAAACAAAAGTAGCAAACGTTAGTTCCGATGTTTCGGCCACACACACAATTAGGTGTTTCCCTGAAGTGATTCCGACACCGCCTGCGAGTCGTCATACAGAAATAGGCCCAGAAAGGATAGGACGGGACACGGCCCATATGGACCCAGCTCGGCGATCGAGTTATTTTCATTTCTTTCCCGTACAACTGCTCCATTTAGTGTATTTTTAATTGAGGGTTATACGTATAGCAATGCAAATGAATGAGGCATAATAGTGTAGAATATAGAAAACAAATTCACTTAAAAAGTAAAGTTATTCGGCTTTTAGTATTCTATATTCAAACTCGAGCTTTTTATCGAGAATCTGTTGGAGAGCGGATTCATAACATTAATGTTTTTCAGACGATAGTGCCGTTATATCACTTCTTGAAAAATTGGTTCAAAAAGTAACTAATATTCTGGAGGCCTACTAGTTCCGTCTTGCATTATGACATATAGAAGGATTTTTAAACTTAGCCTTTTACTGTTTTATTAATATTTAATTTAATTGTGATAAAACAATTCATTATATATTACGGTCATGTGTAGCCTGATAATAAAAAAATAGTAAATAATTTATCCTACTTAAAGGAAGATAAAAGTAACTTTAAAACCAACCTACAATAATTCATCAGTATGATTATCATATAATATTATTTTTAATATATGATCTAAGATGATAATTGCTGCGTATGACGATAATAAGTACTTGAATAATGCTTGTAGATACAACATTAGGTAAGCCTGAACCATTTGTATTGTCTTCGTGTCCAAGCTAGCGTGCTACTGGCATTGCACCTTAATTGCATTACTGAAGAAGGCATGATTCAGGTCTATTAGTGCATAAGGCTCATCCATTACTGTGAACTGCGTTGCTCTATCTCATTATAGTAATAATGATTTGTCTAATTGTTTGCTATGCCAAGCAAAAAACGTGTCGTCGATGACAGGATTGTGACGTATTCCTTGAAAGTTAAATGTCGAATATGAAACCGATGATATGCGTTAATGAGAAGTGGAACAAAATTTATTCGTGGTGTCAGTTCCATACGTTAGTAATACTCGTAGAGTTCAATGATTGTAACAAATGTAATTCACACAGTTCAACATCAAAAGATAATTACTGCAAGGACAAAGTAACACGAGTAACAATAAATCTTAAACTCCGGTACAAATTAGACAAGCAAAGTGACAAATAGACGACAGGAATAGCGCTGACAGTGGGACACACGTCGATCTGTTCACATGTCCCGGGTTCGACTCCCATTTTTCATTTTAAAACAGAAATAGTGACGGCTAACAATAGGTAATGGACTTTCCGGGAATGCTATCGATGGACGGAATTTTAAAAGTGAATTCTAAATATAGAGGAAATATGTTTTTAACGTTTGGTGTCTTATTTCATTTCTTGTAGTCTAGAAACGTAATGAATACTTATATTCATCCTAAGTTAACATAATAGCTATTGTGGCATGTTCTGTTAACTTAATATAAACTGTATATGCTACTATTAAAAACTTCATACAATTTTTTTTTCATGTGGTAGACTTAATGCTAAATGTATTCTCTGCCAGGCCATAGGCCATAGGTCTGATCAGAGATAATACAGGTACCTAAGAGGAGGTCAATAAGTTGTTGATTGTCTTCCTAGCATCATAGTTAGTAGTAATTAAGTACATTGTTTTAAGACGGTAGACTAATTCATATCAGCCGTTCGTTATGTACCCACTATGTACTCGTACTTAACAACAACCATAAAAATGGTCTAATATTTAAAGAAGGTGTTCTTCAAAAACTGTTTGCTCTGTAACCTATCCCGGTCCGGCAGGCATCAATTGTGGATGTTTACAAAAACGAGAAAAAGGGAGTTAGCTCCAATAAATTGATTTGAAAAATGTTTGCCAAAGGGTGGGTTGAGATATTTAAAGAACAATTAGTCGGCTGCCTCTCAGTCCCAGGGTAAATATTTGGCAGTTCCCGCCATCCCCGGTTTGCTCGGCCGTGGCTGCTCGTAGGCTTTAATGTTTGTCCTCGCTCCCCTATATGTATACATAGGGTTCTTACCTATGTCTCCCCTCTGAACCACGCCGTCTGGTACCTTTGGTTTCATTATGGCGGAGGGGATCACGCTAGCTGTTGGAGTACATTTATGGTAAAGTAAATTAGTTTAGTATAGAAGGACAGTGGCAAAAATCATCTTACAATTAGTGTGGTGAAGGAGCATCAATTAGGTAAGATGTAAATTTAGCTATTGTCATCAAGTAAATATTACATTTAGTAAACATGATATTAGCAGTGTCGTGGTAAGTAAGTATCTACTTCTGACGAGAATCTAATAGGAAACAGCGCATAATTGGAACTCTTCTTATTTGTAACATTTATCTACATATTATAACAATTACTATTATTATAATATAACAACTACTATTTCTAACATTTCCTTTTTCAGTTTTAGAGATTAATGCCGCACATTAATGGATAATTTCTGTGATCAAGTAATCACATATTTACGAGACATTCGTTATCTTTGCGAATGTAGTATTTTAAAGAGTTTTGACATATCACTGTGGTGGGTACATCTACCATAAGAAATCACACTACCAAGTTAAAAACTGAAAGCTGGCCACCGCCGTAGTCACCGCCGGCGGTCCGTCCGTACACTTACAAAAATACCGGAACGTAATCAAATGGGATAACCCGCGCTATAAAGACGGCTGGCTGCGCCCGCGCATGTTTGTTTTTCAGTTTGTTATAGACGTGTTTTTACGCAATCTGGAAGTCGTAAATCGTGAACACCAAATTATGTCGTTGCGCACTGAAGATATAGTTACCTTTTACGTTGTATTCGACTGTTAATGGGTAGGCTATTGTTCTTTTTACGGATGGACGATGGATTAATCTTTTGGTTGGGTAAATTGATAGTTAAGTTAACCCACTTATAGAGCTTAAGATAGCCATCACTAATTAAAAACCTTCCTAAAAATAAATCATTATGCTTTAACAAAATAACATGGTTAAATATCGTCTTGATTGGATCATCGATAAATTTACTGGTATATTTTGGCAATGGCTAAGCAAGCATTATTCAAAAAAGATTTTTACCCGATAGGCACGAAGCTCAAAAGGCAATTATTAATTGTCTGTAAGTGAGCAACATTGCACGGTGAGTGATCAATGAAAGATCTCTGTCACACAATGGTTCACGGTTGATCTAAATGCGCAACAATTTCCAGCCCGGGATCATGCCCGCATCGGGAATGGAACCCGCGGGGTAATGCGGCGAATAATCCGCATCGCGCGCCGCCGCGCCATTCAGCCGCGGGCACTCGCACAATACACGCATCGCTATAATCTGCAAAAACTATCTATTATACCCCATACTATCATACGAGGCATAAGAATGTTCAATTTTACACCTTAACACAATACCACCAAAGGACTAACGCAGCAGACGCTACTAGCGAAACTTTTTTAGAATCACTTTTTTGAGGATCGAAAACGTAACAGTTTACGCATTCGATTTAATTCAATTTGCCAACAATACGTCGACTATTTTACTTTATTGTTGGTGGTCTAGTAGTCGGCTGGCACAGGTATATAAAATATCCATTTTATTCTGCTACTTCTAAGCTTGTGTCACAGTAGCCAATGCGGCTCAAATAAGCTGGTCGATGTTAAACAATTTGCAACGGCTTTAAAAAATGGACATTTGAAAAAATATGGATGTTTTTTTATCGCAGATCTTGTGTGTTGAAATCGTAAAGCGGCCAATCAAAACAAGACAGCTCTCTGACGTTCGTATTAAAACGTAGTAAAATTTTTTGCTAGGTTTATCTGTTCACGACTGAAATAGTAAAACATTTTTTTTAATAGTCAAACAATTTTTAGGGCGCATAACGCAGTAAGTTTTGAATAAGATATTGAGGAAGATGTTCTTGGTTATATAATTTGAATGTTCCAGAGAGTTAAAAGTAGGCTAGTTTCCAATAAGAACAAATCGCAATGTTAGGAGGTTATAGTGATTAATATGATGGGAACAAAACATTATTTAAGTATTTATTAAGTTTAAATAAGGTTTATCAATATTTTTAGTCCAAAATACACTAAAATGGTCACGCGAGTGACTGTTAACGCCTATCAGAAAGTGTGACGTCACTACTGTGATGATAGCGTGTTTTTTTTGCTGTCATAAACTTCATCTCCATAGTATTATGCTACAAAAAAGTGACGTCATTCAGGATGCCATGGTAGGTAGAGCGTTTACGAGGCCCAAATTGTTATTAAATACTGTAATTGTTGAATATTTTTAAATATGCAAGGTTTTTGATTGATGTATATTTATTAATAAGTTAAAGTATTAACAGTTTTAGAAAATTTGATGCACTAGCCTATTGCCTAGATATTATTATGACAATTTTGTGTCAGTTAACTGATTGCAAAGACACACATAATTTAGCCGTTCTGAGAATACTATTTTAAGATTTTTGAAACAAAATGTAGGTATGGAAAGAATTTGAAATTTCCTGTCTTAGTCAATTTCCATATGCATTTCTGTTAAAATAGAAAACGTCAAAATAGCATTCTCAAAGCAGAAATCTAGCAAAATATTTTATTTTCGTCTTTATCTTTTCTTTACTTTTTAATTTACGATTTAAGTAACTATGATACTCAAATGGCAGAAAATCAATGAACGGACGTTAGTAATAAAATACCGCCAATAAGTCTGTCAAAGAAAGTGCAAAAAATCTAAAACTGATATGTCATTTTGACACCATTCATCCCGGCCGTCCGGACCTAAGTTTTTGTAACATTTTGTCAAAAGTTATATCACTTTTAATCTTACACTAACGGTTTAAGGATCATTTTTGAGTGTCGAATGCGAGGGAAGATCAGACTAACAACGTAAACCGTTTTTCTCAGCAATATTTCTTAATGAAACCCTCGGGCACCCATTCATGTCATTTGTTGAGTAAACAAAGACCTTCGTCAAATTTTGTAAATTCAATTTACGATAACGTTTTCTGGACGCTTTTAGACGGTAAAGGATTGGATTATTAACGATGCCTAACCTGAAAATTTGCTTAGAAACTTTTGGGTACCTACCTAAATTATTTTAAATGTTATAGGTATTTTCATTAAGAACCAGTCTAGTAAGCTTCAATTTCACAAACGGTCTTTTAGTTTAGTTATATTAAGCATCTGGGATTCCATGCAAAAAATGATGAAATCGGTATGAACACCTACAGCTCAATGTATCATGCATTTTCCATTTTAAGATAAATCTGATCCCCAAACAAAAAGATGTGTATATTAAAACGATATACATATTCCGAGAAAAAATATATTGCTACGAGACTAGGCTACGACGGTCGGACCCAAACATTCGCCAATGTAATGCTACGACGTTGCTACGAACTACGCTACGAAATCTGCACTTTTTATACCTATCATTTATTTTTCAGTAAACTAGGAGTAAAAAGTGCCACTTTGTAGCTGACATTTATAAATATTAAGCTAACCATGTAAATCGGCCTTTATTTTGACATTCCATTTTAATTCTATTACCTAATAAAATCTAATATTTTTTTTTTCTTCAAGTAATTACTTTTTTACTATCTTTTTGCGCAGGCCTTCTACTGTTTGCTTATTGTAAATACCATTTTAAAGATCGCATATAAAATCAAGTCCCTTAATTTTTTTCTTACAGTTATGTCACTTATATTTTTCCCCAGCGTTGACAGGTATGCGCCAGACGTTTGAACAAGTGCACATTGTGGCATATTGGCGGTAGGTCTGCAGTGTGCGGGTGTCCCACAATGCGAGGATTAGCGCAAGTCTATCTCTTTGTTACGATTGACAGCGCTGGCAAATTGCGATCCAAAGATGTGAGGCTGGGCATGTAGGCATTACAGCTCAGTGAAGCGGCAGCGGGGCGGCATTGCGTTATTGTTTTAGTAGCGTAGTGTTGTAATCAGTATTACGACCATTTGGTAAAGCAAGTCCCTTTTGATAAAATTGAATTGCTGAGTATCGCTAAAAGTTAAAACACTTTTCTTTTCTCATACAAATGACATGACTTTTGAGGGAACGAAGTTTATACGAATAGTAGAAGATAATATATTTTTGTACTTTTGTTTTTTATAGGTTAATTTTAGACTTGCCATATTTACCACAGATGAAACTTTTATTTGCGTTTACGCGCACAACTCTCTGGCTGATAGTTTATTTTTTCAAATCCAAGTTGTGTACTAACTTCCTGAACGTTCCTTCTGTACCTTCTCTATTCTATGCGGGTCCAATTGTCCGCAGCGCCGGTACGCAACAGAATCAGCGCACGCACCGTTGGCGCCGCGTTATCGCTCCGTGCACGCCCTGCGACCCCTTTACTGTAGTGCAGGGGACGGTGTGACACGGAGAAAAATAATTATTTACAAAGATATACTTACAGTTTTAGGGCTGGTGATAGCGGGATAGGTTAGGGACTGTATGAATGGAATAGATGATGGAAACAACGTATATGTTTTTGGTACAACAATATATATTGAAATTAATACAATAAGACCCGGCAAGACATTACTGCGAATCTGATATCATGACAACTGCCTTTTTTTATAGAAAATAATGACATGAGTGTATCAAAAAGGTAAAAAGGTCGGATCGCAGCCAGTCGCTAACAGCTGGTTTTTTAAATATTTCTGGCGTGATCAGAAAGTATTAAGGTCGATTTACATCAGACATGCTAATGCTGGTTCTGTCACCTACTTACTGTGAGAGTAGGGGTGGAAGCAGCACTACTGAAAATGCCAGCAGCTTTAGCAATCCAATATTATATTATAAAATATGATTTATAAATCACCGGCCGGCGTTGTAGTACTTGACCCCTTTGTTATCTAAAGTTTATTTCGGTTTTTTTAGTGAAAACAAACGAAGAGCGTCTTAAAAACAAAAACACTCTAAAAAGAAGTACGGTTTTACTGTTTGGACGAGATACAGGAAGTAAAATGAAGTGTACAATTTTTTGATATTTATTGTAAATTAAACAACAGATCGTTAAGACCCTGAAGTACAAAACATAAGTATATGTTATTCCATATCTTATTTATTTTTTATTCGGGACACAAAATATAACAGAATATTTTATAAATAGCTGTCAAGTCGTCGACAGAAATATGTTGTAAGTATTCATATGCAGCATACCTAAACCATTAAATTCTCGTTACTATTTCAAAAAGCTTAGTCCTGTTGACTATTAGTATACCTTACAGCGAAATCTGTGAAACTAGACTAACCACAGAATATATTATAGTGACGGAACACCACTTTTTATAATTGGTACAATGGATCCTAATCTGATCTTTCAATTTTGTCGGAAATCCTATAGAAAAAATTTCAACTCAGATAGCTTGACATTCATTCTATAATAGTCCCCCTAGCCGATTTTGACTACGGTGGCCTGTCACTAACCGACTACGTGGAACATATTATAGTGCACAAGTGTGTGCGCAAACACAGGTGCACTCTCTATTTCTTTTACTGTCAGTCCGGTAACTTTTACTGTAAGCCCGGACAGCAATCAGACACGAACGGAGAGAGATCACGCGTTACGTGCTTTCCGAGACACGAGGGTGAAACACCGCCAACTTCGAAACCCCGGGCTTCCCTGAGAATTTCTGAACAGAAAAGCCAGGTCATGCGCGGATACACCGTTGTGGGCACTGTGGGCATGCCCACAACCCTAATCACAATTTATAAATTAAGAATAACAACTAAATTAAGAAGCATCCTAAACAAATATCTTGTTCTCACTTTGCTCAGCCATTATTTTTTTGCTTGCTTTCAAAGGCGTCGTGATTCGTGATTCGTGAACCAAAAATAGCGCGCTCGCTTCGCTCGCGCTTTATCATATTTTTCTTTTAATTATTATCAACTTAACAATTGTTAAGTATAAAAACGAATTTTAGTGCGCTCGCTTCGCTTGCACTTTAAATAATATTGTGGTTTCGGTTTCATGAGCGTCGAAAACTGAATTGTACTGCGGTCGCTTAGCACGCGCTTGACAAGAATTTTTATTATGTTTTTGGTATGATGAGAGTCAAAAACCGATTTGTAGAGCGCTCGCTTCGCTCGCGCCTTAATTTTTATCATGTTATTGGCTTGACGGGCGTCGAAAACCAGATTGTGCGAGCTCGCGCTTAATATAATGTTCCTTGTTTGATAAGCGTTTTTGGCATCGGAAATTTTTATTTCATGCCATCGTCATATTTTGTTAAAATCTCCCTCCCCCCCCTATCATTGAAAACCCATATCATAGCGTGCCCACAACCTTTTCAGAGAGCTGGATCCGCGCCTGAGCCAGGTACATATTTTTGGCCCGACCCGGGATTTGAACCCGGGACCTCTGGCGCAGCCTTAAAATGTGGCCCTCTAACCGTTGCGCCACCGAGGCAGAATGTGTCAAATTTGAAAACGTCAATATAGCGTTCTCCGACCGGCTCCAAACATTTAGCTCACAAGTCGTAGGGACTGGGATACGAGCCCCTGGTCTAGTTTCATTGAGCGAGTTTTCAATTTGAAGCCGCGACGGATCAGCATATTTTGCGCCATTGTCACGAGATCACCGCAGCTATCACTCGGCGTGGGGGGATGATGAACCGCGCTTTGAAATACTTTGAGAGTAGGCATTTCATCAAGAATCACTTTTAATGTTTTGAATATGACTTAGCTGCGAACGCCGCAGTTACTATAATTCTAATAACGATAAAGTTAGATAACAACTTTGCTTTCGTACTGAGCTACTTACAACAAGTAATTGCCGCGCTTGCCGCGTTTGGCTCGTTTTCGCTCAGTTCCGCAAAAAAATAATTCAATAAATGGTTTAAAATCTGTGTACCGTGAAGTGCTAGTGAACATTAAGTGCATTGGATCTTAATTTATATGGCAGTAACAAAAACACCACATCTAGTGCTTCGGTTAGTGTCTTTTTAATCCAGACTAATCCTAAATTATACGATCATTATTCTCAATTTACCCCACAACGGGCCACGAAACATTCACGAGCGACCTCTCGAAGTAAACGCGTAAGCGACGGGCTCCGCACGGCGCATACGACCTTTTCGACGCGAGTACTTCAAGACGCGGTGTACTGGGAGCATTTATTGCCGGGCGACTGGCTGTTGCAAGATTCATTCATACTTCTGAGGGAATTTAGTGCCGAGCACCTGTAAGGACTGCATATTGTTTCTTGGTAACATCTTTTAAAAAAACTTTTCTGGAAACAATGGCGGATTCGATACATAAATGGGGGTGCTGCAACCTCGACGGAGAAAGTGAAAAAAGTATTTTGTGCATAGTATGTAACAAGACATTTCATCATGACTGTATGAACCTGGACTTTACCAGCGATCTTTCCTCTTGGACGTGCCCTATCTGTGCTTCAAAAAAGCCGAAATCAAAAAATAATGATAACACTCCGGTATTAGCCACACGGTCTAAGACCAACACACCTGCGCGCTCGGCCAAGAGGCCAGCTTTGGGTTCGCCGACTACCGAAGCATCGTCTCCTGTAACTGAGGATGCAGTACGTTCCATTATGCAGGAGCAGTTTGAAATCATGTTTGGAAAATTATCGCTTTCCATGAAGACGACACTAAATGAAGAGCTGAATTCCGTACGTGAGGAAATTAGAGAAATCAGTGAATCGGTTTCGTTTATAAGCAATCAGTACGAAGATATTCTTAAGAAGAGTGAAGAGAATAATGAAAAGATGAAACAACTGGAAGAAAAAAACGAAAGGATGTGTAGAGAGTTGAAAGATATGTCATTACGCATGAATATATTAGAACAAAATGCACGAGCGAGCAACATTGAGATACAGTGTGTTCCTCAGAAGAATAACGAAAATATTATCAGTATTGTTACACAACTGGGGAAAATAATTAACTGCGAGATTAAAGAGGACAGTATCTCTCAATGTTCGCGGGTCATGAAAACCAATACTAGTACTACCCGCCCAAAATCAATAATAGTACAGTTCAACACTCCCAAAGTGCGAGATACTTTCCTTGCTGCAGTTATCCGTTTCAATAGAATGAAGCCACCGGGGGATAAGCTCAATACTTCGCATCTTGGGTTTACTGGAACAAAGTCCCCTATTTTTGTCATGGAGCACCTGAGTCCTAGCAACAAGTCACTACATGCAGCCGCTCGTATCAGAGCGAAAGAAAAGGGATACAAGTACGTTTGGATCAGAAACGCACGTATTTACGCAAGGAAGGCAGATGACTCCGAATACATACTCATACGTGACACAGAATCTCTAAATAAGATTGATTAGGTGTAATAGATGTATAAGAGCTAGTAATCTATTGTTAAACTTTATAAAATTCACTTCGTTAAGCATATACTATCAAAACACAGGTGGTTTACGCACCAAAATTGAGGACTTGTATCGCTGTGCAGCTTGTTCCCATTATGACATTATTGTAATTACAGAAACTTGGTTGAACGATAATATTCTTGACAGTGAACTTTTTAATAACAGATATATCGTATTTAGGCGTGATAGAGAAACTTCTGGTTTTCACAATACAAAAGATGGAGGCGGTATTTTAATAGCAGTTAGCAAAAGGTTCAACGTCAAAAGAATGAGAGATTGGGAAAGCAAGTGCGAGGATTTATGGGTGACGATTGAATCAGAGACTGGTTTTAAGATAGTAATATGTGTGCTTTACATGCCTCCTCCTATTAAAAGATCGATTTTTGATCATTTTTGGAACAATTTTAACTCTATTTCTGTAGCTGAACTAAATCGTTGTAACACCCTTCTTGTCGGTGATTTTAATATGAGGCTCATAGACTGGAACCGGGTAGACAGTGATATGGATTCACTAGATTATCCAAGAATATGTCAAGATCTTATAAATCATGTCAATATTAATAGTTTTATACAATGTAATAATGTATTGAATGTACAAAACAAAATTTTAGACCTGGTTCTTACTGATATACCCCATGTAACAGTTAAAAAAGCTGCAGATTGTCTTAGTAAAATCAACCCTATCCATCCTCCTCTAGAGATTACCCTAAAATCTGATACAGCGATCACTCTCGAGCCGAATAAGTCTCCAAGATTAAATTTTTACAAAGCTGACTACAGTGCTATTAAATCAAAACTAGATACAATCGACTGGTCTGAACTATATCGCAATATTTGTGATCCTAACAAAATGCTTAATATTTTTTATGACGAAGTAGGTAAGTTGATACATGAATATGTTCCAACAATTGAACCGAAGAGCTGTCATAGACCTCCTTGGATGAGGAACAAATTGCTTCGGTGCTTGCGTGAAAAACAAAAATATCTCAAAAGATACCATAAATACAAAAACCCAATGGACAAAATATCACTGCGAATTTGTAGTAAGCGTTGTGAGAAGTTGTCGAGGGAATGTTACGCCGCATATATTGATCGAATCGAGGAAAATATAACGAAACACCCAAAATTTTTCTGGTCGTATATAAAAGCAAAACGGAATAAGTCAAGTAATTACCCTGCCACAATGTCTGATGGTACAAAAACTGTCCACACAGGTAGCGATATCTGTGATATGTTTGGATCATATTTCTCTTCGGTATACCCTCAAAACAACACAGACAACTACGATATTCAATCTTCGCAGTTCTTGCGCAGATTGATTAATAGCTCGGACTGTTTTTCAGAGGTTAATATTAGTCAGGATGTTATTGTTGACAAGCTACAAAAATTAGACATTGAAAAAGGTCCAGGGTCTGACGAAGTTCCTCCCATTTTAGTCGTAAAATGTGCCGAGGAGCTGGCAATTCCCTTGACCTATATTTATAACGCATCACTGAGTTTAGGAATTTTTCCAGACAAATGGAAGGTGGCAAAAGTTGTACCAATTCACAAAGCGGATTCCGTCGATATTGTCAATAATTACCGACCGATATCATTACTTTCTACACTCGCCAAGGTTTTCGAGTCACTTGTATGTCCTCTGATAACTAATCACTTTAAAAAATATTTATCTAACCACCAGCATGGATTTACCTCCTTAAGATCTACGTGTAGCAACTTATTGTCCTTTATAGAGCTTACTGTTCAATCAGTGGACAAAAACAAACAAGTCGATGTTGTTTATACGGACTTGAGTAAGGCCTTCGACAAGGTGCCACACAATGCTCTCGCCCTAAAGCTATCAGCGTATGGTTTTTCTGGTGCTCTTCTCGAATGGCTCAAATCTTATCTGAAAAACAGATCCTTCTATGTTGTAGCTGATGGTTACAAATCAAAATTGCTAAATATTACCTCTGGTGTGCCGCAAGGGTCACACCTTGGGCCGGTTCTTTTTAATATCTTCATTAATGACCTTCCCGCTTGTTTTGATTACGCAACACCTTTTATGTTTGCCGACGATTTGAAAATAATGCGAACTATAGAAAACCCTGAAGACGCAGAATTTTTACAAAGTGACATTAACAAGCTGACTACTTGGTGTGCCGATAATAGCATGGAGTTGAATGTCAAAAAATGCTCTCAAATCACATTCACTCGTAAACTGGATCCGATTGTGTTTAGCTATAGTATAAATGGTATAAATCTAGCTAAAGTCAATGTTATTAAGGATTTAGGTGTACTAATCGACCAGAAGCTTACATTCGTGCCCCACATAGACTTAACGCTCAAAAAAGCATCCAAATCTTTGGGTTTCATAATTAGGAATACCAAATCGTTCAAAAAAAACAAAAGCAAAATTCATCTCTTTAACTCACTGGTCCGTAGTATTCTGGAGTATTGTGCGGTAGTATGGAGACCACATTACGCAACACATAGTCTGAGAATCGAAAGGATACAAACACGCTTTCTTAGTCACTTAGCTTACTCTGCAAGAATTTCAAAAAAAGTCAAAAGTTACAAAAAAAGATTAGCATACTTCAAATTCAAATCTTTAGAAAGTCGTAGGAATTCTTTTGACCTTACATTTCTGTATAAAATTCTGAATGGCTTAATTGATAGTCCTGACATTTTATCAAAAATTTACTTTAAAATTCCCTACAAATATCCGAGACACCCTATTGATATTCTTAGCTCACCTTTTAGGAAAACTGTTTTAGGCGCCAATAGCCCGATCCCTAGAATGTGCAGATTATACAACAAATACAAAAGAGATGTTGATGCCTTTGGCGTATCTTTGCATAAGTTTAGGAACCAGGTCCGAAAAATGAACTTTGATTAGTCTGTTCTACAAGTTAATTATTTACACTAAGACTATATTTATATTTACTTAATTTATTGTGTTTAGTACCTAAGACTAAATTCTTGTCATTAACAAATTTTGCATGTTGTGTTTACCTTAAAAAAATTGTACACTTAGAAGTAGATAGTTTGTATGTACTATATTTGCAATGAACAGTGTATCGATTGCTGGTAAACTAAATAAAAAAATAAAAAAAATAATAAAATAAACAAAACGTGCTAACATTTTGTGGCATAAATGGATGGGCATCAAAGTGTCGATTCAGGATAATTCTGAAATTGTGAACTAGTAGCTCAAGTGGCAATGGGCAGGGCACATATCGCGAAGAACTGCCGTTTGGCCAGAAAAGTTCTAAATTGGAGACCCTTCGAGCAAAGACGCAGCGTAGGACATCCACCACAAGATGTATAGATGAGCTTGGAAAGATCGCAGGATTACACTGGATGCTGACCGTTCGTTACCGGTCGCTGTGGGAAACCGTAGGTGAGGTCAAGGTTCAGATTGGACGTCCTATGGCTGATAATGATGATGATGATGAATTGAAACCATGGCAACTTTAATTTATCTAGTCATTTCGAATATAGAGCTTGCATCCGCCGAATTATTAGTCCGCACGATAAACCATATAAGCCAAGACTATTTATCTAAGTAAACGTTTAATTGTTTCATCAATCTGTAAAATCAATTCATCTTGCCGTCGTGAGCCAATACTTATTAATAATACTGCAATAATTAAACGGAACGGAAGCAATCTGTATGCCAGTGTCGCATCAATCCCTCAACGTCGGCTGGATCAAACGCTCGCGAATCTAGCTTTAAGTCCGCGATGACATCTATCTCGATTCTCTGAACGACTATCAAAGAGACCTCTTCCGTGCAATAATATAGTTTTAGCGATAAAGAATCTATTAAAGAAGCGACAGGAAGGAAGGTGTTCGGCGGAAACTTCCCTGGGTGTTGCTTTAAACTTTTTCTGTTGAAATTGGAAGTGCTGACAAAATTATTACAAAAGTATTTATTGAGTTTTACCAAAAGACTAAAAAAGCTATGGTTCCCTGTTAAGCCTAGAAAGTATCATAATCTTACAAAAACAAAGGCGGCTATTAGAATGAGTAAAATGAAAGTGACAGTGAACTGCGCGAAAAGATATAGCTAGCCTGCCACGCATAATTTCAAGGAAAACAATGTTCATATATAAGGTAATTCTGCTTCCCGATGTTTGATGAACGCTGAAGTGAAGGGTTAATGACTGGCCAGCATTCGTTTTCTCCATAGAATTATTATCCCTTTCGGAAAGGAATATTAATTTTATGGTTTTCTCACACGAGAAACTCATGGCAATTTTGACGGACATCTCAAAATGGTAAAATCATCGAGCTATAAAAAACATCAAAGGTGTGGCGTCAAATTGAGCGGGTGCAAAGAAATCGTCGGCGTCACGGCCCGTCGTGACGTCACCACGCGCCATTGCGCGCCACACTTGCGATGCGCTTTTGTTGCGTCCGCGCACCTTAAAATAGTACCGCGGTTTTTATGTAACTTGCATTGTAATTGAAATGCGGTTTCATTCCATGTGTCTTATGGTCAAAATTAAGCACTTGAAATAGGCAGACAATAACAGACTACTTAACAGCAATCGTAACAGCGCTGCAAAATTGTGAGCTTTCATAGTTAAAGAATCCGTATGTTGACCAAAGTCCAAGACTTGAAAAGCACTTGCAAGTAAAATGTCCATCTTGACGTCATTAGTAATTGCAATCCGAACGGGTTAGGTAATATTCCTGTCGAAACTGGATCTTTTGCAGGTGGGAGCGGTTATCTGTGTCCCAAATATAAAACCATTTAGGTAAGCCAAGTTAAATTCGTGCCACTTTGTGTTTGCAGAAATATCGTTATAACATTTTCCATTCAGTTTTCGTGACAAAAGAAGGGTTTTACGAGATCAGTTACTGAAAGGTTGATATCTGAAATGTCTGATATCGATTTGCATGATTTAATTAATATTATTTATTTAAATTTATAGGGTTTGTGTAGCTGATTTAATAACTGCCTAAAATATATAAAAGGTACCAACGTAGAACAAGCAATAGAAGGTTAAGGCCTAAGCACTTGCCAAGTTGCCATATGCGCTATTCGATAAAGTAACAATCTTTCGTAAGAAAACAAAACACTGCCGCCAGCTTCCAGACCCTCAATTGCCTCTGAACGCAAGCAGCTGCAATTCGGATTTAACATCCACGCCTAATTTCGGTTAGACTTATTTTAACATTAAATACACACACACTCACAAATATCCCTTGTATAAACACATCACCCCTAATATAGATGCCGGTGAGAGCTACGGCTCATGTCTGCCTTAACTATGACGCGGGATTTACGGCCTTAATAGATAGCAATAAAGTACGATCACTAGCCCCAATTTCGGTAAAGGATTTGTATTATTTTGCCTGCACGCAATTTGTTTTAGAACTTACAAAGGGCTATCTGTTTGTGGAACTTCGTATTGTTTTATTTGAATCTAGGGATTAAGACAGATAACTTACTTTGCATGAAGACACAATTAAATAGGTAATAGATATTTTTGCTCTCAAAAACTGACTGCTTCTACTACATTCAGCGGGAAATTTTTCCCAACATCCCCAGCGTAAGTGTACGTACGAACTAAAATGAATGTTTCGCATCATGGGTGGAATGGAACACTTATCGACTGATCACACAGATCACTCGTGAAAAAGGGGCTTATCTGAAACTCAATATCATCTAAAACATTTCCTGAAAAAAAAATGTGCACCAAGCTCTAACTACCCCAAAATATTTCGCCAGCACTGACCGTCGTCAACCATTTCATTTCTGTCAAACCATACCGCCAGAATATTAAATATCCGACGCGGTTCACCTTCAATCTGTGTGCTGTGGTACAACGTGTTGGCCACATGTATGACCCAATGTTTAACGATTCTGTAACGAGCCCTTCCCGCCTCCGTTTGATGAAGAAAAAAATATATTTTATTCGAAAAAGAAAATTCGATCGTCTTTACTTTTTTCGAATGCGAACGGCTCGAGAATGGGCACCCTTTTCTCTTGTCACTCACTGCACAACGCGACTTTACCAATATAAACCGCTCTAGGCATGAAACATAGCATAAAAGCATAGGAACAGTGTCAAAATCATGTGAATGTGAATTGAGAGCCCAAATTAATGAAGTAGGCATATTGTGCACTGATCTGACTGCCTTGGTGGCGCAGCGGTTAGTGGGTCGCATATTAAAGCGACAGCTGCGCTAGAGGTCCCGGGTTCGCCCCACCTGGGTTTTTCGAATCAGGAGAAATTATTACCATGTATATATATTGAATATATATTGTATATATATATATATACCATGTATGTATATATATTGAATGAAAACGTCAAAAAAGGCATTATCAGTACGGCTAATTATTAGCCCTTAGTACAAGTAAAAGCGACTGAATACAATATAGTTTGAAGTGTAAAGTTACTTGTATCTACAAAAAAAAATATAGGTACTGTAGTCACAAAACCTGCATAAAATTAACAATCAGTAACTGAAGATTACTCTCTCGTCAAGGTATTTTGGTCTGCAAGTGCAACCATAACTGTTATTCTGTACTTGATTCGGTTAAAATACAAAGTAAACAGAGCAGTGTCAAGCCACTCTCGGCTCTCGACTCGTGTTTATTTATCTATCTTTTTCGATAAATAGAATTTTATTTATTTAATAACTCCGCGCAGGTCGCGAAGCGTCGCAAATTGTTGTTTTTCAGCTCTAATAGATTTTGTTGGATCTTAACAGACTTACCTACAATTTTTCATGCCTTTCGGATTGCTCATTGTAAAGTTGATTAGTGATTATTATTAAAATTGTTTCCACCTAACAATATAATAAAATTTAAAAAACATACATGGCCAAAATCAATTAATTTTTCGGTAAAATATTCACATTTTCAGCGACGTGAATGTAGTAGCAAAAACTGAAGAAATCTGTTTACCCTTCGTGGGCTTATGAATAACGGTCCCTGCAACGAATAAATTTTCGTTTGGTGGGATGAGCTTTAATAAAATTTGTCAGTGCAGAAGTGGAGGGCTTAAGCCCCGGTTATACTTAGGCTGCTGTTTGCTTTAGCCAAGCGTGTGTGACGAGAGCTCGCTTCAGTGTGCCTGCGGCCCAAGTCACGAGATTCGATTACTTATTATAAAGTTAAATGGATGAGTGTAAAAAAACTGTGTTGCTTTATAAATTAATTACAAACAAACAAGAAACAATTAAAAATTAGGCATCGATAGTAAAAAACGAAACCATTTGCTTGCGGCAAGGAAGCTATGACGGTAGCTTCGTTACCGCGTTCGATAGCTTTGCTGATCCTGAGATAAAAACCAGCTGACTTTATTATTTAAAAGACTTTATTATTTACGAGAAAAGGAATATTATCTTAAAGAGGAGACTGTCATCCAATGTACGGACACGTCGAGGTAAACACTACAGTTATAAATGCAGTTGTAATAAACATTACTTCGTTAACAAAAAATTATAACCCGAAGTGTTGGCGATTTTAAAAGTTTATAATAAGTAGTAATAGAAGTATTTTTTACCACTTTGACAAACAATTTAATAAGTAGCTGAAATAGTCGCATAAAAATCTAAGACTAAAAATCGAATAAACGCAATCCAATCCATCATGATCACGCTAAATGCAGACCGCTTGTGATCGGTCAATCGAACATCGATGTGACTGCATTGCGCAACCCGTGTTTATTAAAACTAAATTATTTCTATTTCACGATATGTTCTATCTACTGATACTTGCCAGCCTAAATTATCTGTGTGCTCTATGTAAGTTTTATATAAGAGGTGCCATGATGCTTCGTTTAATTATGATGTTGTGTTAAGATTTGAGTGTGTCGACAATCTCTCTCCTAGATTGGTTTGGTACAAGCACAGAAAATATAATGGTATAAGTTTCAAGATGACGCGGGCTCAGCACGGTTTATTATGCTACCACGTTACATCAAGTGTCTGTATACTTCCATTGTTACCAAAATAAATTCAGTAGTTACTTCTGCAAATATTTTGATACTTAGATTTTAAGCCATTTTGGTGCAAAGGCAAACTGGAAATAAGGTTTCATCGTCCTAAAACTAACAATGAAACTTGCTGAGTTTTGTTTCGAAATGATTTATTCTTGATTTCTTAAAGTAGAATTGGTTTTCTTTACTTTGTTATCGTGTCAAGTTTCAAGAAGCGAATGTCCAATTTTGTCTATTGTCCACCCTCAAATTCAAAATCAAAATCTTTATTTCTATTTAGGTCATGAAATGACACTTATAAACGCCAAATATAACTGTATATTTGGCGTTTATAAGTGTTTTCACTGGAAAAACATTAAAATTTAAATAAAACCGTTTTTTATAGATCATCGGCTGAAAACTGAAACTTAACCGCTTTTAGCCCACACTGGCCGGCGGCCGCGTCGCCATTATTTAAAATCAGCGAGCGTGCGCCGGCGCCGCGGGCAGCTCTCGGCTCGGCTACAACAACAGTCGCTGACGACGCTAATCCCGAAAATTGTAAGCCATTCCGGGATGTTAAGAATTCAACATGGTTAAGTTATGTGCGCTACTAAATTTTGTGTAAGCAATAATCCTTTTAATTGGACGGGGTTTTTCTCGAGATGGTAGATGGTACAACTATTATTTTAATCACTTACATTAGTACTAATATTTTTTTGTAATTGATAAATGACACTCTGGAAGAAAACTGATTATTTTGAAAGAGCTTGTGAAAGAATGTTCATTTGTGTTTAATTTTAAATGTCAATTAAATTGAAATAAGCATCTGTGGTAATAATAAGAAGTAAATGTGAAAAACTTAATACCCTGGTTTAGGAATACTCGCACATCTAGCTCAGACCTACATATTCAAAGCATTATGTCGCTTTATCTGAGTTACAAGAAAATAACCTGCATCAAAGCAGTATTGAATATCACTGATCATGAAAAAATTTAGAAACGCAAGCTCTCAGTATCCCTATTCCCGCCGCGCTGATTAAAAACGTGACTCCACACTGTATCTCTGCACCTATCAATCAAATATGATAATTACTGGTCTATTACCTATGTCCACGTCCGAATCATCTTCCTGAATAGAAGGGGTCGTGCCCAATTATTGTCCAGGACGATTATCCGTGAACAATCCAATGCGCAAACAGACTTCGTGCTTGTCATCGCCACGTAGGTGTAAGAGGGCCACACCGATTTCTAAAGACGGCTCACAAGGCGCGTCACTTGTCGCCTACCAAATCTGGTCAGTTTTGACATGTTGTCATGTTTTTATTAACGCCCGCTGTCAATTCTCTATGACGATTTCACGGGTGAGGGACGCCCAATTTACGACAATGGGACACACTTCTAATTCCCATTGTTGGGTTTACGAATCTACAGCTCGGTGTTATTGCTACGAAATACAATGAGGATTAAGATTTATTTGTTAAAATGACTTCGGGCCATGGGAACAGATAGAACTGACTTCCTCTGATTGTGTAACAAGGTTAACTTGGCTTTTACAATAAAACATAAAAGGTTCTACAAAGAAGAGTCAGCTTAGCAGATAACTTGGACAGTATTGACAAGTAACTAATAAATTAATAATCTTGTTACTGTGTATGATCCCTGAAATAAATCATCGCATAAACAATTGGTAAGAAATACAGATAAGTATTTTGAAGATAATCATAAAACCTAAAACACACAATAATACAAAATTTACTCATTTCAATTGAACATAATAACTTCAGGCATTTTCAAACACACGTTGAAATCTGTAAGCCTATTATTAACAGTGGACTAATAAAAAGTTTAGACATATTTAAATCATCTAAGGCAACAGCCCTTATGTACGAGTATTTTATGAGCACTAATTCACTATCAAAAGTATCTACATACAGAAAAGATTCGATGGTGAGACCTTTCTTTCATAAAAATTTTGAAGTAAGATGCGGTCGACAAACCAATATGTCTGCGCTCACTCAATTTAAGAATTTAATTTTGGATGTTTACACAGCCGATGCAAGGCCGATGAATAAACGTTTTGTGACAGTTTCTGATCTACAAAACGGCCAATAAAAGCTCCCATTGTTGTATCTTATGAAAATAGCAAAAAATCATTCAAGTACGCTCAGCTCATCTCCAAAGAGTGCAAGAATAGCTTTTATATCTGTGAATGAAGGTCTGAAATTGAGTTGTTTCGATACTACCCGACTCATCATCCCTTTGTAACATTATTATTTTGGACGAGGGCGGTGATACGATAACTTTTATGTGGTCGGACCTCCCTGAGAGTATGAATGGTGCATTTCGCAAAGGTGGCTTACTCAGCTACCGAGAGTGTACCTGCGCAGATAATTCGAATTGTAATCTAATTGGCTTGAAACGTACTATTCCCGTAAAGAGCCGCATTTGGGACTTTAAAATGGTATAAATCAAAATACACGGTGTTTCAAAACGTATCAGTAACATAACAATTTCTCCAGAAACATTGGTCTTTATTTAATTAGGTATCTAAGGGATGAAAGTTTGTGCGGGAAATTAGAAGTTTACGCGGGTGAGGCTGCGGGCAACTACACTAGTGTTTTATGTAGGTGTAGTGGTTTTTTATTACAGTTTTCCACGAGTATATCGCAATCTCTGTAAGTATAGTGTGCTATATGAGTATACAGGGTGGAACAAAAGGATTAACAAAGCCTTAAACCTCGTATTCAGTACATCGAACCAAATCGTATGTAACGAAAATAATCGCTGGGAAACGACTTTTATTTTTAGGCCTTTAAAATATATCATTTATTTACTACACGCAATGTATATTATAGTTGTGTGCGTGGTGCTTATAGCTGTGTTCCCGCGCCACACCGCGCGATACATTGCGTAGTGCAAGGTAATGGTCTGTTTACGAAAAAAGTCATGAACATTTTTAACACGTTTCTCAGGCCTGATATTTCAATAGCCAGATAAGAAATATTCGTCGAATAAAATACGCTACGGCTAATTTGAAAACGTCATCTATTTCTCAGCAATCATGTATGTTAATGTCAGTTTAAAATCGGTCGTTTTAAAAACTTATTCAGTCTGAAAGTTTTATATGGCGTTTGAAAAATCGTCCCTTAGAGAAAAACATTTATTATTTATGCAAAATCTCATAAAAAATATCACTTTCACTGTTAATATCTCGTCACGCGTTCGTAACGCGTCATTTTCCAGGTATGGTTTCTTGGAGAAAAATCATCGTATGAATGGTTAAGCCTGTAATACGTGGTTTTCGACTTCGTTAAGCCTTTTGTTACACCCTGTAATATACTAGGTACAAACACAGAACACTAGGTACCTACGATATTACACACTGCAACTTTTAGTAGGGATGCAAACGCGATGCAGTCGCGATGCAGAATCTGTAAATTGTCAAATTATGTACTGAACATGGGGGCTGCATTGATACTAACGCGCCATAACATCGAAGCTAATGCATTTCTGCATCGATAATAACGCGCGACTGCCTCAATGCCAAATTAAATCTGTTCATTGCTTAAAAGATTAAATAAGAAACCAAAAATTGCGCACAGGCGGGACTCCAACCAGCATCTTTCTTGGCTTACCGGGCCAACTGCTCTTCCAATTGAGCTACCGTGCTGTCTGTCCATTGCGTCAGTCGCGATGCTGTCGATCGTTTTCAAATCGCGCTTCTGCATCGATGCTAAATGTCGCAGTGTGTAAGGCTAAGAAGGCCTACTACGAAAAACTAAATCCGTCGATCCGTCCGATTATCGTTTTTCGGATCCGAAAGGTTTTTAGTAGAGATGTGCCGACTATGACTTTGGCCGACTAGCCGACTAGCCGACTAGTCGGTAGCAAAATGGCCGACTAGTCGGCCAGGCCGATCATTACTTTCGGTAGAATCCGAGTGACGACGATTTTATTTATATTACAAGATTCACAGGTCTAGTTATTTATTAGTTATTATTATAACCGTGTCACTAAACTTACAGCCAAAAACGAATATACATTTTAATTTTCAAATTTTATACATCGACAATAATAAGCAAATAAGTAAGTGGGTTCTCCTCACACTGTGTTTTATTGGTGTTTAATGAAATAAAGAATATATAACGTTCAATTACTAAGCTAACACAGTGCAAATAATTGAATTAATAGTGAAATTAACTAAATAAGATTGTTTGCGTCATGTCGAAAAAGAAATCACGCATTTGGATTTTTTTTTGACAAATTGGAGGGAGAAGATAGCAGTAAAGTGAAGTGCAATCAGTGTCAAGCAGTTATTTCTCGTGGTGGACAGGGGAAAAAGGCAAATACTACGAGCAAACATTCACAACTGATGCTTCAACTAGGTTCTTATTAATTTCGAGATTGAATAACTTTGGGATGTCAAAGGAAGAGTTCCTATTTTTTATGTTATAATTGAACCTACTTATTACCAAGGATTATTTGCTTTAACCTATATTTTGTTATTTTATAAAAGACTAAAGAAAGAGTTCCTATTTAAATTTTCTACCAATTATTAAATTGTATTGTAAACTGAAACTGTTATCCTTATAATAACAAGAGTAAAGATACAATTTCATTTCAATCACTTAATTTTTTAAACATATTAACATGAGTGAGAAGCGGGCCGAATAGTCGGTGGATTTAGCCGACTAATCGCCGACTAGTCGCCGACTACAAAAATAACCGACTAGTCGGCGACTAGTCGGTACATCTCTAGTTTTTAGTATGGAATCTCTACTACGGATTTCGTTTTTCGTAGTAGGCCTTAAGGAGTCTTATATCGTACCTATTGTTCTGTGTACCTAAAGTACCAAGTAAGTTCTTGTACGATGAAACCGTATTTAAATATCTCCGTTCGCCTCGCTTACGGATTAAATAATCTGCCAGGAAACAAAGTTTGGACTTATTCTGAAATAAATTTGATGTTGATATTATTATAATGTTTCAGTTTTGTAATACAGTCGTTGCACAGACTTGCGATTTATACTTAAAAGCAGATTAACTTTATATTTTTGTAATTTATAATCTTATAAATAATAGTTGTGTATTAACTTACTATACATATACAGATATAATATACTATCTTTTTCAGATAATACATCAACAAGACGGACGGATTGAAACGGAGACGCTAGCTAGACGCGGTTAGAGTTGTGTGTTCATTTGTTTGTGGTGGTGTTTGTTACAATTTTTCTGGAAAGCTACTATACACGTTGCGTTGCAGTCATTTTAATTGGTAATACAATGGTAATGCATGTTCTTAGAAATTTTTACACTTTATGAAGGTGTTTAGAAGCGCTATAGACATTTTGTTTTCTTACCCACGTTCTTTTAACCTTCGACATTTTAATTTTTTTTATCACTTTTATCCTTCTAAGTCCAAAAAAAAATGATAGTTCTTATCTTATTATTTTTATACGTAGTTTTTATTCATATTAGATGTCAAAATTCTATTCTTGCCTACCCCTTTTATTTCGGAAAGGGATTAAGCTACTTGATTGAAAAATTTAAAAGTCGCACGACTTAGTCGCAAGTCTGCGTGCAGCGAGGTTGTGTTCTGTTTTCAGGTCGCAGCCCAGGGCAGAGCGCATGCGCGGCGGCGTATCGAGCGGAGCCTTTCCCCTGCCACCCTGTATCTTGAGTATTATCTACCTACCCTGTTACGTATGTACGATCATGCAGTAGGTTATTATATTAAGCACTGTATCTTATTTCCTCAGTACATACGGTGTGTATGTACTTCACGTAGTACACATAGATTATGTACGTATAGCGATATCGCCAATTACCATTTGTTGTTGAAAGTTCCAGATCATACAAATCATTGAAAAAATTTAAATTTGCCAACACTGCTAGTGTCTGACAATTTGTACCCAAATTGGAGTAAGGTTTTATGGGTTTTAATATAAAATAAGTGAAATTCAGTATAAATCTGTAAATCTCGACAATGCTCTGAAAACACCCTTATTTTTTTGTTTCTTCGAAAGGTATCATTCAGTGGAAAATTTTAGGCCGTGAGTTGTAAGGCCACCAAACCAATGGAATATTTGGACTAATTTGTTTAAATCCAATGGAAAATTTTGAGTTATGGCTGTTAAACGTATTTCAGAATTTATGGGAAACGCCCCCATCATTATCGTAGTCTGATACTTCGTAACACAAGGAAGAGTATTCCTTTACTTGTCTGGCGCATGTTATTATTAGTTTAAAAAATTTACCGTTTTCTTAATAAAATAATCAATTAAATATTATCCTACCGATTAAAGTTCACTGTCTGTTCTTTCGCTCTTCATAATCAGGTGAAACGGGCAGCCTGACATGCCTGGTGAGAGACTGACGACAGGACCCAACGGCTTATAATGCTTTTCGAGTCATCACCACCAACTTCCTAACTCCAAGCTGTTTCCAAGTATTTTCAAGACAGAAAAACCCAGAACAAATTTCGGCCCAACCCAGGATACGAACCCGGGACCTCTTGGGTACTGTTCAGTGAACTGACCGCTACACCAAAAGAGGCAGTCACTGTACTTCGTAATGATCAATGTATCAGACATCGAGCTCGATTATCATAAAAGAACTTTTCAGGTGACCTTTCTCCGAGTTTAATCAGCGGCTAACGAGATCAAGTGTAGTAATTCCGAGGTATTATACCACATGCTCAAGAGCCTCCATGACGCGGCATATTCCTGCCCGTCTGTTCACGCCCTCGCAATGGTAGTTTTATAAAATAACACTGCCTACTGAGCGAGCACCCTGCATTGTCATCGACGGAATTCGAGCGGCCTCTACGTCCATTATGGACTTACAATTAAAGAGTAAATGTAAAGTAAATACTCGACATTTATTGTCAGTTTGATCCGTGACATTCGAGGAGTTCTTCGCTCGTCTAACTCGTTGTCCACGTTATAAGAAACACAACCTTTTTAACTTGAGTATAAAGTTGGTTTTAGACAGGACAGAAATATCCCTTTGTCATTCGAAAACTGCCCACGCTGTCTTCGAATTTTTGTAGTTTCTCGTACCTGCCGAATATTCTTCTATTAAATTAAAAGCTAACAAGTATGCATTTAATTTATTAAACATTTCACATTTTAAAAGTGCACAGATACCTATGCCGCATTGCAGACAGCCTTAATTCTTCAAATATGAATACAAATATTATATTGCGGATTTGAGACGATTGTTCAAAAACACCTTGATTGTTTTAAAGCCCCGTTTGTAGGGGCAAACAAACAAAATTGCAGTATCTTATTCACAGAAATTAATTATCTAAAACCTATTGTGATACTTATAACAAAATAATTACATAAATGTACTGCGCCTGGGTGTAGCTTTAGCAAAAGTACAGCTCAACTTAACCTTACATAATCCTCGCTGAAGGGTATTTGGAATAATTGCACGAAGTGGTTGCTAGGAGTTCTCAATATTTTGGGACTACTCGTACTACTGTATTTTTTATTGAAAAACTATCATCACGAAGAAATCTTGTGTTAATAGCATTATTTGTCTACCTACATTAGCTATGTTATGTAATTTAATCCATTTGTTAAGTAATCATCATTTAGTGCAAGTATTTTTTTTAAGCTGTGTTATTAAAGTCATTTTCAAAATTTGAATGGCTGATAAATACCGGTGACCGTTATGTTTTCTGTTACGTTGATTTTATCAAACGATATTATGAGGAAGGCATAGATGCAAAAGTCCTCGACATCAAAGTACCATAAGCCATTATTGTGATGAAAACGTTAATACAAAAACACTTCTGTATTGAAAATAAATACTGTATGTTTTAGCCACCCTACTTGCCGAAGACGAAGTTTGCCTAGAATGACCCCGGGCTCGGTCTCCGATTCTCCCTGAATATTAATATTGTTATCCGACCGGCCAACTTCAGATATTACCGACGCTGTAAAGATTATACTCTGCTTATTTCAAGCAGATTATTTTACCAAACGGTATTATATCATCCAGGAATGCGATAAATACTAGCGTTTATAAGAAATTGTGCTTTAACATTGATTCTCGTCGCTCTATCACTCAATCCAGTTCAACTGTTGAGTTTTTAATTCATGTCTTCAGATACATAAATTTGCTTCTCTATCTTTTTTGAAACATTGCATTTGATAATATACATACATTCCGATGGGGTTTGTCGGGTAATCAATGAGTACTTGGACAGGCAGGATTCATTTTAACTGATCGGTAGGGTACTTTGTATAACGCAATAGAAAATTGAAACGTAGTTTGAATCGAGATGCTCGCAACTTGCTGTCTCAAAGGATTCACAAGTTTCACACAGCACCCTGGCATCCTTCGGCCAGCCGTCACAGATGTGTTGGTTAAGCACATGTCCTATTGTTTAACGCCTCAAATTCGTAGTAAGAGAAAAAACCGTGCCGTCCTGCGCCCATATGGCTAACAATAACAAATTCTTAACCAAAAGTAAACCGATGTACTACGCTCGCGTTTAGTGGGCTGCGTGTGCGCCGGCCAGAATGGCATAAAGCCGTTTGAGTGCTTTTGTTTCCTCCAGCCTCGGAGTGTGGATCGAGTCTGAATAAACAAATAAATTGAGGACGGGTGCGCACGCCGCGGTAACTAAATAGGAATGTTGACACTCACCGATAATATCGAGACTGCATTTCTTGAAGCGACGATGTTTCAGTTCAATTTTGAGTTGTCATGGTAACCGAAGCCAGCGGTCTAAGAGCGCTTTCACAGCGCTCGTTCATACATTTTGACGGTCAGTACCGATAATCAGCGTGACTCAAACCAAGCCTCATATGTATTACAATCAGCAACGCATAAAACAAATAATAAAATTGCATGCTTATAGTAAGTGATGAAATGGAAATCATAAAGCAATGCATAGCTAATCTGTCAATACAAATCAGACTGCATGCTCGTCTGATCTTTGATTTCAAAGAGTTCTTTCACTTACGCAAAACGGAGGTAAGTATTGCATCTGAAAAAGAATAAACTAGGTTTTGATTCCCCGCCTCAGATAACTGTTTTTTTCGGGTGCAATGTAAGTAGAATCAAAAAGTCAGCATGACGTGTATATCTTATTTTCATTACATGTAGCTAGAGTCTAGAGTGCAGTTAGTCCTAAAGTTTAGTAGAGTAAACAAATTCTGTGCGACAAAGATTTATGAGCACATTGAGACTAAGTTTTGTTAATATCAGAGAGTAATAATCATGATATCCTATGAATACTGTACATATAACAAATTTAAAAATTCAAACAGCCAGCGAGTTTAAGCTACTTATATTATTATCGATTGAAGTCCGTATCGAAGCCGTTTATATATTTGTTGGTCTCTTCATCTTTTCCTGTCCCTTGTCTTGTAATCTTCTTGTTACCTGGCTGGTCTTCCCAACCCATTCTGCCGTCCCTTGCTGTCTCTTCATCTTTGCCTTCCTCTTGTCTTACAATCTTCTTGTTAGCTTTCTGGTGTTGCCAGCTCATTCTGTCACTGCTAGCTGGCCTTGTCTTTCTTTGTTCTTTCTTGTTATTCCTGTCTCTTTCGACATTAGCTTGTTCCTTCTCATTACTTTCCGCTTCCGACAATTCGATCATTTCAGCCAAGTGGTCGACGTGCCACCATATTCCCTGCATTTCTATCAACATTTTTACAAGCTGCAGAGATAATAATTTTTAGTTAGTTATGGAGGGAATTTTTCATTTGTCTCGCCCACTAGTACTCGTAGACTGGTAAATAATTCCGTAGAATCTAGCATTCGTTCTTCCTTTTGTTTTAAATAGGATGTCTGCAATACGTAATAATGACGGAAGGAATATAATTTTGTATAAGTTTCACATAAGCATGGGATCCTTCAGCAATTCGAAACACTACATCACAATTTCATCATTGTAAGTAAGAATAATAAAAAAATTAAGACCTTCAAAGTGGTATACTGAATATTTTCGAGCTACGCATTAGTTAGAGTTAGTTACTCATAAAACATGTTCAGATGACTTGACTGACCGCCTCTCCCAGTCTTCCGTTTAAGTATATTTGTCATTATAATCTATTTGAGTAGATAACTTCGATACAAAGAGAACAAAAATAAACTTACAGTGGCACTATTTGCTATGCCAAAATTCTCTACAGCCATCATATACAGGAAGGTCATCCTCGCAAATCTATGACGGATTGCGCATATAGTTTGACCCACGGTGAAAGACCCAGAGCTGAAATTTGAGATTTCAGTATAAACCAGAGAATTTTAGGACGTTCTTAGAACGTCATCATCATTAAATTTAAGAGCTATGCTCTTGTTGGTGGAGGTTTGGGTTCCCTATCCGAATGATAAAAAACGGAACCCTTATAGTTTTGTCAAGTCTGTCTGTCTGTCTGTCTATCCGTCCGTATGTCGCAGCCACTTTATCCTGAAACTATTAGTATCACACAGCTGAAACTTTGTAGGTAAGTGTATATAGCTGGTAAGTGTATGGTCCTCACAGTATGTTAATTAAAATATATAACCACTTGCCTAATGTCATTAAAAACTCTGAAACACCTATGATTTTTAACAATACCCTAAAGGAAATGTTATTACAATTTAAAGGAATTCTTTGATGATACGGATAAATAAAACTTCATAATTTAATGTTTTAATTTAACACGTGACACAGTGACTGCCTACAGGAGTGAAAACAATAAAACATCTATTGTGTCTGGAGTAGTGTCCCGGAACGTGTTAAGTTAAATATGATAGTAATTAATTAAATTTAATCCTAAGCGACTAGCGTTCATTGTTGTCATGCCCTTGCAGGGCGTCATGTATACCTTTGTTGTAATGTACCTGCTTAAAATGTAATATGACTATAAGCAATAAGTAAATTAAGTAAATGATTTGATTTGATTTGATTTAGCTTTCCGATACAGATATAAAAAGTAAAAAAATGCTTTACTCCTCCTGCTCCCATACACCAAACTAAAACCTAAAACATTTTTTCAACTTTAACCTATAAATGCGTGTGTCGATGGATAGGTTTTTCAATGACATTAAAAGGTTCCTAAAACCATTTTTTCTAAAAGCATAACATTTGAGAGTCAGGCGCTTCCAAAATAGGAGTCAGAGAATATATTTAATATATAAGATACAATAAAAAAGGACCTACGAAGAGTAATGTGCCTTCATGGGCCGTATCTCTCGGACCTTTGATAAAGAGTCAAATATGAGACCTCGTTCCAAGTCTAGGATTTTTCTTTTTATGTTCCTTTCGTAAGTAAAGTGACCAACACCATCCGCATGATGATCTGTGAATTTAAAAACTAGTTGTAGTAAATGACAATGACAATGACATGTTTGGTGTAGTGGTTATAGAGCTCGACTACTATGCCAGTGGTCGCGGGTTCGAATACCGAAAGGGGCAAAGTACAAGTGATGAGTCACGAACATTTATACCTTAGTCTTGGATGTTTATAAATATGTATTTAAGAATTTTTGGGAGACGCCTCTGTCATAATCGTCGTCTGGTATTTTGTAACACAAGGAAGAGCATACAAACCATTTAAAAATGATTACTGGTTACCTCAAGGGACAGTATTTAAATGTTTGTTCCACAGGACACACCCTGTGTAGAAAGAAAAGAAGAAAGAAGATACTCGTAGCATTAAAATAAAACTCACGTGTAGCAATAAGTAGAGCTACCGCCACCACTCGAAACATTGAATTTCAACTAATTTACCAATATGAAAGTTTAATGCGCTGTTAATTAAAATAACAGTACTTATTCCAATGCATGGGTAATATTTCAATTACTGTGTGTTAATGAAATCCTTGTTTACGACAACGGAATAAAATAATCATGTAGTAATCGAACAAAATATATATTTTAGTATTTTAATATATTATTTTAGTTTTGTAAGAGGTTACCAACTTTTTACGAGAGATCGTACTAACCTTAGGCCGATTTCTTGATTGATCGTTAACTCTACTAAAGGTTGAAAGTCGGTACCTAACCGTTAACCGCTAGTAACGTCTTCTAAAACAATTAATTGAGTTAACTATCTGTAACGAAACCGGACCTAAACTTATTATCTCATCTTTGTTTTTAACTAACTTTTAGGTCGCCGTCAAGTTGGCTTTTTATTTTAGCAGACAAATATCTTTGGAGCCAGCTATTTAATAATACAGAGCTTCATAGGTGTAGTATACATACATGTATGTGGTCCCCTAAATTGAATTGTGAGACCAATTATGGTGAGAACCTGGGGGTTGCGTCGTAAGGCAAGGTGGAGGGGATATAAGGGCGGGGCTTCCGCCCCTCTTAAACCCTCCTCTGTCTCACTCTAGCATCAAGATTATTGATTCCGTACTTCCGGCTTGCCTTTCAAATCGCTAACAAAAGATAATTCCGAAGTTAACCAACTGGAAATTTAAATAGCGCTTTTGTGAAGTTTTGCCTGCTATGTATAAAGTAGATAAGTATGAAGGCACTTTTCTACCTACACAGGTATTCAAATAATGACTATCATTAGAACCTTCTTGTGGTTGTAGGAATAACTTAAAAAAATCTTCTTATTTTATTCATTTAAGAGCTATGCTCTTGTCGGTGGAGTTTCCTCCATTTATTTATCTCTATTCAGTCAGAGCCATCTCCTAGACCTCTTGGTACGACTCGACGTTCAACTTTTTCTTTATACGCTCTTCTAGGACACTCCTTTTTAACGAAATGGTTCATATTAAAATAAGAAAATCACATAGCTCACAACAACCTACATAGGTGATTCGCCGTTGAACACTGAGATCTTTTTAAATAAAACAGGTAATTAATTATGTTCACTGATGTCAATTTAAAAGTTATAAAACGATTGTTTGCAATATTCGACTAGCAAAGAAAAACGGATTTTACAGAAATTTTCCTTCTCCACTTAGTAAAAGGGTGAATTTCCCAACAGCAAATTTTACGCGGCATGAGTGAAATCGGCAGTGCAGAGTGATACAATGAGGCTTATTTATTTTTTTATTTATAGAAGGCGTTATCCCGTATACGAGACCATAAATATTTTTTGATTAGGACTACGTTAAATTCGGAATAAAAAATGATAAAGCACCATATTTTTCATTTCGGTTGCGCGGTCAAATCCATTTTTCTGTTTAATTTCCCTTATATAGTAAAAACTTTTGGTTATTTAGTATTATTGCTTATTTCATTTAAATCGTGAATAGTTATAGTACTATCACATAATAATTTTATAATTTAATCTAGTTAATTAAATGACTTATAAGTAAAAATGCATGTGGTCAAATAAGACTTTTCATATCGGTGAATTTTAGTTTGTCGAGAATATTTTTGCGTGGGACAACTCTAGCTCCTTGCCCCCGCGCTAAAACGCTACATACCAGTGCCGCCTCAATGCTTAAAGTAAATAGACGTGCGCCGCTTGCTCCGTGTTCCCGCCAAAAAAGTAAGTAGTTGGTTTCGGTGACATGGGACATTTTATTCCGCAGGTTGGAATATATTATCATCCAATTATCCATAAAATGTATGAAATATTTATTGGTATCCTTCCCAAACTACGTTTATTAGTGTGGTATTAATAACGTTGTGACTTTAAAACTTTTATTGTTATGTTAAATTATGTCGTTGATTTTAATATCGGTGTTTTCATTTCGGTTGATTCGGTGGCCTAGATTGACCACCGAAATGAAACAAAATTCACCGAAATGATAAAAAATATCATTTCGGTGAATTTTATTAATTCCGGTGCGTAAATTGTTCAAATCGGTGATTGTTTTTCTCATTTCGATGGCTTCATTATATCATTCCGGTGAAATCTATACTATATTATACAGCTGAAGAGTTTGTTTGTTTGTTTTTTATTTGAACGCGGTAATCTCAGGAACTACTGGTTCAATTTGAAAGAATATTTTTGTTTTGCCTTCTTTTTTAGGATTCCGTACCTTGAAAGGTAAAAAACGGAACCCTTATAGGATCACTTCGTTGTTCGTCCGTTTGTCTGTCCCTACCCTTTTTCTCAGGAACACGTGGAGGTATCAAGCTAAAATTAAATCAAAAGCTCTGCGGTCCCTTAAAGCTGTAAAAAAATCAAACTTCTAAACCAACACAATAAAAAGATACAGCCGTTATTGCCGTAAATATCAGCAAATTTCCGCAAA
This sequence comes from Pyrausta aurata, assembly GCA_963584085.1. NCBI lineage: Eukaryota > Metazoa > Arthropoda > Insecta > Lepidoptera > Crambidae > Pyrausta > Pyrausta aurata. The sequence continues at coordinate 2,705,908 of OY757251.1, forward strand.
TTTTCAACACTCGAAAAGGAATCAAAACCTACCTACAGGGTACTTCCCGTGAACTTAGAATCTTGAAAGGTACAAAGAAATGTCATTTATAGTACAGATACAGGTATAATTGCGAAAACTGTATTTTTTTGTTATATCATACAAAAACAAAACTTACTGCCGCTTTCTTCATGAACGCGTTAAGGTGTTAAATGAAAATTACAATGACATACATAATGAATTATAATTAAGATACAAATTATTAATTCAGCGAAAAGCGTCGTCATTTTATTACAAAATGTCACAGAAAAAAATACGCTTTAAATTTCCATATAACTACTATTGATTCCCACTCTACGCTCTGACCGATCCAAAGGTTCCCATTATGCTAGCAGCATTGCCTCGTTGAATAGCAATGGAAACCTGTTGAACCAGCCAGAGTGGGGATCATTACCCTTATCCCTCAGTCGTTGTCCCAACTCTTTGAAAAGCTCGCGTGCCTCATCTCCCCAGGGCCCAGCCGTCTCCACAGCGATTGGAACAAAATCATACTCAGACTTTAGCTCAGCATACTTAGTATGTTTTAACTTGGCAGCATTTTCCGCCGCTGAACCTGCTGAAGTAACAGGCATACTGTAATTTCAACAGGTTCAATAAATGTGTCTAACGCATGTTGTGTCCCATCCCATAAGAGGCTACGCCCTCTTCGCCATGGAACCAACGTTAGGCCATCTGGTCTCTTACCATCCATGCGGGACAAGCCTGGTGGCTCTAGGACGCAAGGAATATTTACGGAAACCGTGGCCCGACGCACAAATTCATTAATAGACTGGTATAAACTGCACTTGTAAAAAGCAACTGTGAACCTGTGACAGACGAGGAATTGAACCCCGTGTCTTACGCAATCCGGGCAATTAAGTTTGTATGGTGACAAAACACTATAAAAACAAAAATAAACTATAATAGAATGGCGCTTCGGGAACCGCCCCGCACATCTTTGGCAACTCAGTCCATGGTGGCCGTTTTCATCTACCATCACACCACAAATACAGCGATGAGGTTCACAAACTTTGCTGCCCAGTCTTAAAGCTACTGCAATTCTTAAGGAATTGTTGTCGAGAAGCGTACCCAACTGTGGAGACGGCAAAGCATGCAGCCAAGCACCAGATTCAGGTTTTGCAACTGCTTTAAGGCATGCCAACATCACGCTGGAACCTACGGGAACGGAGTAAAGGCAAAACGCACAGAAAATATCAAAGAGGACCGAAAAAGTTTTTTAATATGATATGGGTTTACTTTTGTCTCTAGACTATACCAGACGAGGCACAGACAGGGACTACGATGAAGCGAGCTCACCCAGAAGAAGCCTGTTCACTCTTTTTCTGAAAATAACAGGGTTGTAGACCGATGGAAACATATAAGGTTACCTCGTTTTAAGTGATAATATTTAAAGAGCCGATTCAGCACAATAAATTAATAATTTTTTGTAGAATACACTTTGGGATTTTCTCCGCTAGTTTTTGAGAAAATTTGAGACTAAGATAATATTTTTTTTTCAGATTTTATTTTTTTATTAATTAAGGCCAAGATTAGAGAAAAAGAAGATTTGTGCATTAAATTGAAAGAGGCAAAGCCGATGACGTAGATATTTTTTTAAATTGTCAGGGTGCTGTTTTAAAAAATGATATTGTCTATGTTAAAGAAAATAATAAAAATGAAAATCTCGATTTACCAAAAAAATATGATTGTGTCCTGTTTCTATGATGTATACAAAGCCACTGTTAAAATACTATCATTTAAAATGATTTGACCTTATATATGCGGGTAGAGAGTTCCACTCTTTTGCTGTGCGCATTATGAAAGTTGACGAGAAGCGCTTAGTTCGAAAACTTTTTAAACGCGCTAATCTCAGGAACTACTGCTCTGATTTAAAAAAAAAGGGTTAGATAGCTCATTTATCGGAAAAGGTTATTGGCTATACTTGGTGTCCTTTAAATAGAGGTCCAGCCTAAAATAGGTGATAGGCTAGACAATGACAGTCATTAGAAAATATATAAAAAAATGTAAGTTATGTCCTTTTCAAGTTGTGTACATTAGAAAATCTACCAAATTGTTATCTAGTGATGGGTTTTCGACTACTGTTAATACAAATACTTTTTTTACTTGTTTATTTTGCGAGTTTATATAGCCGAAGGCCTATTTTATTTGTAAATCAGGTTACATTTAATAATAAATAGTAAATAAAAAAGTGAAAATTTGTAGTCACAGTAGTCTAGCTTATTACCCGTATTGTGTGCAGCGCACGGCGCTTAAATTTCGCCGGGAGAATTGCTGTTTTTCCGTTTTAATAATATATGAGTCCTGAAAGAAGGTTAACTTCTACATACGGGATACTGTAAAACATCACGCTACGACCTACGGGAATGGAGTGAAATCAAAACGCACGGATGCAGTCACGACGAACCACGTGTTTTAGTGTATAGAAATAATTTTGTTAAAGGTTTTCGGTGGGTGGATAAGTGTTGTCATTTCGGTGGGCGAGTTATTTCATTTCGATGAATCGTTTTTTCATTTCGGTGGCATCAAAACTTTGAAGTAATGTATCTTTTTAGTTTATCAAGATATTTTGATGGCGTTACGTATTGATCTAAACAACATCAAGAAGTATCATAAACCATAGTTTGAATTCGAAAAATGTTAAAAATAAAAAAGTTCACCGAAGTGATAAAAAAATCGACTTTGTTGAAATTGACCCAAAAATATCTTAATAAAAATCTTTAAATAATATAAATTGCACTTGTAAAAAGACAACTGTGAACCTGTGACAGACGAGGAATTGAACCCCGTGTCTTACGCAATCCGGGCGTATGCCTATACCACTCGGCCACCGTCACATTAACAGGCCTGTTCAATTCCTCGTCTGTCACAGGTTCACAGTTGTCTTTTTACAAGTGCAATTTATATTATTAAGTTTGTATGGTGACAAAACACTATAAAAAAAATAAAAAATAAACTATAAATAAATTGGCTTTCATCATCTTAACTGATTGTTAAAATATTTGTAAAAATATTTTCCTTCAGATATTGTGAGAGCAATATCACAACATTGATGATGTCACGCAGCCTACGCGTTAAGAAGTAAGAAGCGCTTGCAAAATTCAACAGGCCTGTTAATGTGACGGTGGCCGAGTGGTATAGGCATACGGGGTTCAATTCCTCGTCTGTCACAGGTTCACAGTTGTCTTTTTACAAGTGCAATTTATATTATTAAGTTTGTATGGTGACAAAACACTATAAAAAAAAAAACTATAAAATCTTTAAATAGTTTAGAATTAATTATGAACTGAAATACGTACGCACGACGACCAATGATAATAATATGTTCTGTTGCTTTTGGCATAGGTATACGACCGCACCCAGAGTGTTAAAATTCTCCTCACCATTTTTGCTTGTCCATAATCGTAGTTAATATTTATAGGTAACCGTATTACTTAAATGTATAGTAGGGAGGCCTTTGCGCTGCAGTGTCACATTACAGGTTTTTTTAGGTCTAACTAGGAATAATGAATGTCTTGGAGAAAGTACGGCGGTTAGAGTACCTAATCCGTGGACCGTGAAAACAAACCGCTTTAAACATTTCCTTCCTTCTGGTACAAAGGCACTTCTCGTACAGTCTCTGGTACTACCTATAATTGACTATGGTAATATTTGCTGTACTAACATCTCTCAGGACTTCCTTAATAAGATGGACCGGCTCCTTAACAACTGCATTCGATTGTGTTTGGACTTCGCAAGAATGATCACGTCTCCCAATTTCGCACCCAGCTTGGCTGGCTTCCCATTCGGCAGCGTAGACACATTCGAACACTTTGCATGTTGTACTCCATTCTCTTCAATCCCAATTCTCCGTCGTATCTCAGAGACAAATTCTCGTACCTCCATACTTCTCATGACCGGTCCCTTCGTTCCAGTAGCACTCTCCGATTGCTCACTCCGCTTCACTCTTCTGGCTTTATGTCCAAATCATTCACCCTCACAGCCATTCGACTTTGGAATGGCCTCCCAAAGACAGTACAAGAGTCCACCTCCAAATTCTCTTTCAAGAAGGCCCTTCGGACTCGTTACAAGGAAGAGACTTTCAAACTTGTCTAACTGACATTTTCTTTTCTTCTTCTCCATGTGTACCATCAGTATAATTATTATGTATATGTACTATGTTTATGTTTATTATACCTTTATATTATGTATTAATGTATGCGGTATTTATGTAATAAGTAGTATGTATGTTTATTGTGTTTTAAAAAGCTTTTGTAATTTATTATCGTCAAGCTTTTTCTTTTACCCCTCTATCACTTCCTTCGCGCCGCCTGTATTTTCTCTGTATAGAACAATGGTTGACTGGTAGAGAATGCTTTTAGCATTAAGTCCGCCATATGTACCTTTTGTTTGTGCATGAAGTGTAATAAATAAAATAAATAAATAAAACAAAATATACTTTATCTTCACAGCTGCAGCGATACGTTTTAATGCGGCACTTCATTCAAAAAGACAGTAGCTATAGTATAGACTAGCTTTTGCCCGCGACTTCGTTCGCGTGGACTTCAGGTTCGTCCCGTCTAGTAGAGCAAAAAATGTGTTTTTTTACGACCTCACATTAGAAACCTCAAAAATTGTAGCCTATATGTTATTCTGATGTATAAGCTATATTGTGGTAAAGTTTCATTCAAATCCATTCAGTAGTTTTTACGTGAAAGAGTAACAAACATCCATACATCCATACATCCATACTTACAAACTTTCGCCTTTATAATAGTAGTAGGATATTTAGCTAAAATTGCATCTTTATGGCAACGGTATAACACCATCAGTCTGGCGTATATCAATATGACTGTGACAGTGTGATTCATGGACTTGAATGATGATAGATAAGATATGAGTTGGTGAAAATTTGCATAACAAGGTACTTACCTACCTACTCTGAGAAAATACTCACAGCTTTTATTCTAATCAAAAAACTATCTATAATTTGCTTTTCCAACGTGTTAATAAATCCATTGTCCACATTGTTATGTCAAATTAAAATGTATAATATAAATAAATTCGTTAAGTATGCAAGTGTCGGTCGTGTGATAGCGCGCGCCCTATCTCCCTTTAGCACCGACGCGGTCGCAATTTACATTTTAATTGAACGCCCGGGGTGTGCACCGTTGGCAAATGGATTAATTGTGTCCTCCGGTATGGCGGTAAGCCCCAACCGTTCTTGTAATGTCGCTAAAAGCGTTTCAACGGGAAAATTGAAAGACCGACCGGAAAATTGAGGGAATTTGAGTGTGAGGTTGATACCGTTCGCCGCGGGCGTGGCTCAACGCACTTTTGTAGGTAAATGATGCTACGATTTTCACGGGTTAACGTTATTTAAATATTATTGTTATTTGCTTGCAGATCCTGCAAATGAGATAACAGAAGGTAAAAATATAGTTAAGGAAGACTAGGTATGAATTCAGCTCAATTCAGCTTAGTAGGTATTGTGTATTTTGTTACTGAGATCTACTGTTTCAAATTAATGTTTAAATCTAAAACTACCTCCTACCTAACGTCAATTCTTCTTAACAGATTTCAATCCTGTCTTCTGCACGCAACAGTTAAGATCATCAACGCCATGCTTTAGACTCGTCGATTCGAGTAAAAAAAAATGAGACAGTATTAACGTAAATTTTTATGGACGTTCTTTCAACATCCTGTCCATATCCTGGGTCATCGGCGATATTCGCTTTATGAGAAAAAGCGGAACCCTGCGATCTCTGAGCGGAACAACACCAAAGAAAATACATGAAACGTACTGCAAACACATTCTAAAGCTATTTGTAGACAAACATTGATCTCTAACACCAACGTATAAGAATCCGATTCCTGAAACAATTAATTAAACAAACGACGGCGTAACCTTGTCCCTGCGTCGGAAAAAAGTTTTAGAAGAGTCTAATTAATGACGTGTGACATTTAAAGCGCTACTATCCGCCCCTCGCTCGGTTTTACAATAAATTATAATCCAACATCAATCTGTTTGTGTGCCTTAATTGTCACCTAATTTGAAGACGTTAAGGTTCAAAATGAAGTATTTTAGATATTTAATGCTCTATGGGACATTAGATGTTTTTATGGTTTCAGGAGTTCCTGTTGGATTTTTTCTTGGACCGTCCAGACAGCTTGTCGCCGACGACGCTAGGCTAGTATTTGTTGTTTTTAATACGGATGCTTTTAATTTAATTCCTACACTATCAGAAAAACTTCATTTTTTGCTGTACTAGCAATCAAGATACCTGTACATATTGATAACGATGCTAGAGGCTATACGACAGCTCGAACAATCTTGATGTTCATGCATATCTAGCCATAAACATTGAACTACTATTACTACGTATGGAAATGACATCCCTAAGGAACCTCGTGCGCGATGAGTTGATGGTCACAGACCATCAACTCATGCGCGGTATCACAGTCACTCACTCCCTCTCGTAGCGTTAACCAATGTGACATTTGTTCAATTAATTTGTCAAAATGCTGTCTTTGTGTTTTTAAAACATGCAAAAATAAAACCAACAGGAATCAAAACGTAGGAAATTAAAATGTTAACTTAAACCAACATAACTATGTTTTCAAAATATTATAAATGTTTTGTATGAAATTGCCGCCATTTTATTCGGAAATCAAAGATTATAAAAAGCGACACGCACAGAATGGAAAAGTAGGTAGGTAATAAATAGAGGTTAGACAATGCGATGTTGTGATATATATTTTAAGGTGTTTTGCATTGGTAGTTGTATTTTTCTCGAATTATCTCGTATGAAAAATTAAAATGATAAAGAGTATACTAAAAAAGTAGTCAATATCATTCGAGTTTTTGACCTACAGATTTTTATTTACTAAACTTTTATTTATTTAGCGCTTTTAAATAACTATTGATTAAAGTAAGTAAAAATTAACACGGTTTGATAAAATAATATCCACTCAATACAATTAAATTACAGTGGGCACAAAGTCTGTGTCACTTCTGCGGTTTCATATTCAAAAATCAAAATTTATGGAATTCGTCAGTCTGTTGACAGTTCACGTCCAAAAAATGCGCACATTTTTTGCTTAGCATAGCGTCTCTATACGTAGTAGTAACAGCTCACTGGCCATAAATGCTTTATTCTGTGACAAACACACAGCAAGAAGGCCTACCTGTGTCAGTGTTTTTCGCAGGTTTTATAACATTGTATCTCCTTAAATTTCGGGGTATACCTACTTACCCCGCAACGGCAACGGAAGCACCACACCACGTACTCGTGTGCAGAACGCAACATGCATTTTAATTGTGTTGCTGAGACCTTTGGCTATTTATAATGTTTAAACAAAGTTATGGCTCATTCTGATTCTTATAGGTAGAGTACTTTGATCGTCTACCTTCTCCTTATATTTAGAGTTGAATGGTTTTCTAGGTACATAAAATTCAAAAAGCATTCTTAATGTAGGCTAAACTTAAGGTTGTACCTTAAAATTGATATTCCTTTCCTTTGAATATATAGTAGTACTACAGTTGTACCAAAAAAATAATATTCTTAAGGGATAATAATTCTATTCTATGGGTTGTACGGACCTCAGTATTCCGAGTGGAAGCGTACAAACTTGTTTTCGCAGAGGCCAGAGCCATCTAGTGACTATCATCATAACTTTTTCAAATACTAAACAGCCAATCTCTTGACTGTAAGCTGAAACTAAATTCCAAAGCTAACCACAAGATGGCTGCTCTATGTTGGTATAAAAAATGTCATATAATCGGAACCACAGATGAAAATACATCGGAGTCTGTAACACTCTTAGACGAAGTATATTATAGACTTGACAGCCGCGTTCACCCGTATGAGACAGATATAAAGTACTTACGTATTTTGGGGTGGCCATGTTCATAAAAATTTACTCCCCACCCATATAAATACACTAGTAACCTTAATTACAATAAATACTTAATTTTACAGTCAAAATCTTTATTTATTTGTACAAAAAAATATTAACATAGGGATAAAACAAAAATTGTGTACAAAAAAAATGTTTTAGAAGGAAATAGGATTTTTAACGTCATAGAACAGAATATGTCCGCCAATTATACAACTTACAGAGCAATAAAGTTTAAATAAAATAGTCAACAAATAACTTTTATGGGCCGTTAAATGATGTAAGTTTATTAAATAATAACATAAATACGCAACATAAATTTGTTGCGTACATTCAAATATTTGCCAAATAAGTTATCCGTTGCTTTTTCTGAAAGCATTCGGTTTTAAAATGGATAGAACACATGCGAGTGTGCTTGGTAGACTGCCAGTTTTGCCGTCCAGTCACTGCAATCCAAACCTTTAGTACCGTCTCGTCTTTTGGAAATCTATATAAATGAACACAAATCATAATTAGTTCAAATAATAATGATCACTACAACGCATGAAATGTTCCTCCAGCAATTAAAATACATATACGATTTTAAAAATTAGTCGATTGTAAATTACCCTTAAATCGAGAACTTTTACCCTTTGTATTGTGGTATCCCTAAAGGTAACGATAACCCAGCAAAATTTAAAATACTAACAAAATGGCTACCGTAATAGCCATAACCCACAGAGTTGAGCCATAGACGACATTTTATATTTGGTCAGGTAATAATACAAAAATATTTTACAATTCGATTGATAATTCACTACTTTTTTCCACTATTATGTATGTTCTTTTATAGGATTTAAGATTAATGCACTTCGATGCAGGTAAAACATATAGGAACAATATAAATGAGGCTTACTTACGTGTGAAATGTTATGTTTTCATATTTACGCTCAGTACGGCTTTTACATCCAAGCACACAACAATTTACCATGTTGAGTAAGTAAAACAATCACTCCGTAATCCACAAAACACTTCACTTGCACAAAATTTATTTTAAATTTGCAATTTTATTGTATTTTTCGCATAGACGTCAAATGTCTGCCATTATTTTTAAATTGTGGCAGGCAGAAATTACCTATGAACGGTGATAAGGACAAAAAACAATATCTGCGTCTCTCTCACTCTTAAGTACTTTTGTATACAGCCATCACTTTCTAACTTGTCAATTTTAAATATGTGTCAAATCTACAGGATACATAATCTAAGGTAACACTGAATAAGTAAGTTGGTGGGTCTATAATCTGTGGTATGAACTTTAGACATTCATCTGTGACTATCTGTGATCATACTCTTACTAATCTGTGGGTACGAATGAAGTAAAGTTTCGTTTCCAGTTTTTAATCTGTGGTTTCAAGTTTGTATTTGGTTGATTCGTCAGTTTTATTTTAATTTTACATTCAGTTTTGGTTTTTTAAAGCACTAATTGTATAAACGAAGTGACTAATTTAGTTACAGAACTACTGAATAAGTTTATACTGTACAGTAAACTTAATTCGAGCACAGTATACAAAAAAATTTTGCTAGCCGTCCGTGAGACTGAGAACGTACGAAGCTTTGTTTACATGTTTGGAAGCCCGTTAGCAACGGGCGATCATCACAGAAATGATATTGCCATTTGAAGATTATTGTACTACACGCATTCGTTTTAGTTCAAAACTTATTTCGGGACTCATCCCGTGAGGTTTCCGATTTTTTTTGAAGGAGGAACTTCTAAAATGAGGACTGTACCTAAGTGGGTAAATAAAATACATGAAGCCGACAAGATCGAGTTTTCCAGGTAAATCACAACACTTTTAATTGTTAAAATTTTGCTTTTCAAATCTATAAGTAAAGTGTTTCATCACAAGTCCTATCGTTTAAATGTTCTTTTATCTCTTGTATTGGTAGTCTACTCTTTTTTACACGATACTCTTCAAAATCTTTCACAGCTTGGAATTACAGATACTATGATTCTTTTTTCAGTGTCCACACAATATGCTTCAGTCCAGATGGGACACAGTTAGTGGTGGGAGCAGGTGAAAAAGTTATGGTCTACGACCCCCGTGATGGAGCACTGGTACAGCTACTTCAGGCACACAAAGGTGCCGTACATGCTGTTGCATATTGCAGTGACGGGAAGAAGTTTGCTAGTGGGAGTGCAGACAAGAATGTCATCATTTGGACATCAAAAATGGAAGGTGTATTGAAGTACTCGTAAGTAGCTCTTTATTGAACAAATGTATTTGAAAATGAATAAGCATTTAGTTAGAATTTCAATGTGTTGCTGTGTGAAATTGTCTTGTGAATGAAAATTATTTTATGCAATGCCTATGTTGTATTCAGCTGTGTAAGTTCTTTGTTTTTAAATGATGGACTTATTAGTATAGCTGGCTGACTATCCTTTTACTGATTAATACTGTTTTATTTTATATGAGTGTATTTTTTGTGTGTTTAACAGTCTACATATTATTGTGGTTTTAACATATTCCTAATTGATTTTTGTTCAACATGATGCATGCACATGCGATTTTTATTTGTTACTAGCGGTTCCAGCAAATTCTATTCTCCTGGTTCTCCACTAATTTTGTGTTATATAAATAGTGTAAATAATATATAGATTTCTTTTAGACTTAGAGTTACTTTTTTACTTAATTGCATTATGGCAATTCATTCTATGCTATTGTGGTATAAATATGCTGGCTAACTGACATTACTTTTCCTCCCTAAACAGCCATGGAGATGCCATCCAATGCCTTGCATACAATCCTGTCACTATGCACTTGGTGTCATGCGCTATCTCAGATTTTGCCTTTTGGTCTGCCGATGTCAAAGCAGTGCAAAAATTCCGGGTCTCAGGCCGCATTACATCTTGTGCCTGGTCACCCAATGGACAAAATTTGGCCATAGGCTTGGCTTCGGGTTCTGTGTCAATAAGAGATAAGGTAATAATACTTTTATTTTGAAATTTTTCTGATCTATGCATAATTTTGAAAAAAAAATATTTTCAACATAAAATAAATACAAGACAGGTCTCTAGTCATTATAACTCGATAGATTGATTTTCTTTCACATTGAAACAGCAAATGTTATGTTCTTGAAAGAGGATGTCTATTTTCAGACAGGTGATGAAACTCAAAGGATATCAAGGGACAGTGCTGTTTGGGCAGTCGCTTTTTCAAAGTCAACTCTCCTGGTAACAGATTGGAATGATGTGTTATCATTCTATGATCTCCAAGGTCAACTTGTGCACAAAGAAAGAAATATAGGTGAGTTTAATTATCTTAATAACAATTTAATAGTGATTGATTGATTATTTATTTTCATGAAACATGATTTATTTGGCTATGTCATTCATATATTTTTTCTGTTAACATACATGGTTCCTTCATGATTCTTATTGGAGAGGTCTACCTCTCTCCAATAAGACCTCGCGTACGAGGTATAGCGGTCTCACCTCCCCTCGCGCCCCACTGCCCTGTAGTCGAAGTCTCAATGAAGCGGTTTACCTATAGCAAGCAATATATAAGCAATAAATAAAGGGTAGTATTTAAACGAGCGACTGTAAATTAATGTTTTAAGTGTCAAAAATACTTAATTTGGGTTATAGAATTACTAAGTGAGCGACTGAGTGCGAGTGACGAAAAATCAACAGATCAGCAACTAACAAAGAATAATTTGAGTTACTTTAAATACAAAATGAGAAGCTTCATAATATATGAGCGACCCAATTTTTGATTGAGTGTCAACATTACGTCCTGCATTTTTTTCAATATTTGGCAAATGGATTTTTTAAACTGAACAGTATTTAATCTTATATGAAGTGTTTCTAATGCAAAAACTGCTTTGAAAAATACAAATCGAAGTAGCGTATTATGAGGCCACTTTTAAATAAAAAATCATCTTATGAAATTACTATTTGAAGATACACTAAATATTCTTATAGGTAATTAAATTAAACATTGTAGTACGAAAAAGTAATAATAATCAATTTGCGTTTACTTAAATCAAATAATAATAAACCGGCTAAGTGCGAGTCGGATTCGCGCACGAAGGGTTCCGTATATACTTGTATGTAAGCATTTAAATTGTGCAAAAATTTACATGACAATTATTTTGCTTATTTTATGTATGTTTACTAAGGTATATTAAAAAAATATTTCTCAAAATCTAATTTTACGACTTTGTCGCGGAATTAAAATTACAGTTTTCTAACACCTAACTCTGCGCTGAACTGGGGACAAACGGACATGGCGAGACTATAAGGGTTCCGTTGGACTACGAAGCCCTAAAAAAGACGCTTCAGTCAATAAAAAAATTGTTTTTCTTATCAATACTATAAGGAACATTAATTGGTATGAGGGTTGATGAGCTCCTACTCATCGTCACTAGTAGATAAGTGCTAGCCCGGCCTCGTTCTCATTTTTGTCCAATGGTTATCATTTTTGCTTCCAGTGGTGGTGTTGTTAATAATAATCATTTTATATTTTGCATAAAATATAAAACATAAGACCTCAAATAGAATATCAGTAACCAATAATCATTAATACAGCAGCTCACAAACTTTGCTCAAAGTGAACTTTTTTGTAGTTCGTTATGTAAAACCTCAATTGGAAAAATCGTAAATATCTTAATATTAAAGCTGCCCCCTCTGTATTTCTAGTCGCTCAGTTAGTAATTTAGTCGCCCGGATAGTATTTTTATATCTGAAATGGATTTAACAAAGCCCACTTGTTGTAAGCTCGTTCTGGATTTTATTATTAATCAATATTCGTCGTTAGTTTAGTTAATTATTCGCTTACTCAAATTCATACCGCTCAAGTGATTAAAACAGTATGTCATCATCAGTCGCCAAGTTATTTTTTATTCGCTCGTTTTATTATTCCCCATAAATAAATAGGTGGAACTCTACTTCAGCATCTCAAATACTGGTTGTTAACTTACTACTATTTACCATCTTGGGCCGATATGGATTGCATTGACTTTGCTGTTGTAGTAAATCTTTCAATGCACAATCATTAGTAAAAGATGTTACCTACCAATCTAAAAGAAATAATAGGCTCACTGTGTCACAGGGCGTACCTTTTTTTAATTGCCCTAAAAATGAGTGAGGTTCCTTCTATTTGCTGTGTGCTAACTAGGTGGTGGGGAACGCGAATTGATGACAGCGCTCGCAAAGAACAATAAAAGCCAGCCATTTGTAATTCAACGTCCTCCAATAGTTTGTGACGCTGTCATCGCGCACGGTCCCTATAATATCAATTTTTTTCCATATATCAGGTATAGCAGCTCTCTCAATATCGATACTGGGCGCCTTAGTACTGGTCGGCGGGGTGGGCGGCTGGGCCGTGCTAACTTCGGAAGGGGTGCCCATCATGAGCACACCGCAGGAGTGGGTGTGGGCCGTGGCACCCTCTCCCTCCCTGAACACTATGGTGAGTGAGAACTACTTAATTCTGATAAAAATACCTGGTGTAGTGCAGCTTTTCAAACCGAAAAGACTGGAGCAGGTTTTGTTTTTCTTGATTTGACCTTTGGTCACATAGTTAAAGTTTTCATATTCATCAGTACAGTCTATCGTTTCGTTTTCCATAATATGTACAGTAAATAATGGTATTGTTTTGCCAAAATACATGTTTGTAATATACCGCTGTAGGTATCTTTACCTACCCGTTCCATCTTTTTCAAATAGCACAGATTTTCGCAGTGGCTCCTACCTATTTTTATTGCGGTTTTTTAAGCCATCATCTTGTCCTTATGTAAATGGGTATAACATTTGATCAGTGCATTTGATAGACTGTGATCCAAATGAAAATATTGTTTACATTCCTGATGTTTTAAAAATGACTTGATTCATCATAATCAAATTTAAGAGCTAGGCTCTGGTTGGTGGAGTTTTTACCCATTTTTTTACGCTCCTCCGCCATTCTCTAAACTTGATTGACGAAACAATTTTTTTGCTATTTTTATAAAACAAAATTCGTATCGTAACTTAAAACAATGACTTTACATGATTGACACGGTACAAACTTAACCGACTTCCCAAAACTTATTATTGTTTTTAAATACCTTAACCCCTTTGTTTCCAGGCAGTAGCATGCCAAGACGGCACCCTCTGGTGTTACCAAGTGGTGTTCAGCACTGTGCACGGCCTGTACCGGGAGCGGTACGCATACCGGGAGAACATGACGGACGTCATCATACAACACCTCACGTCGGGGAATAAGGTCCGCATCAAATGTCATGACAGGGTGCAGAAAATCGCCATTTATAAGCATCGGTTGGCGGTAAGTGGTTAACAAAACTGATTTCAAATGTAAAAGAAATGTTTATAAAAGATGAAATAAGAAACCGAAATTTCGCTCGGGCGGGACTCGAACCAGCATCTTTTTGGCTAACCGGGCCAAACGCTCTTCCAATGAGGGCTACCGTTTTCGTGCTGACTGGTTGGCGCCTCTGTCGGTCGCGTGAGGTCCGGAATATAGCTTTTAGGCTGCGTTTCCACCAGAGATGTGCGATGGAAATGTGTCGTAAGAGGATGTCTAGCTGTGCTGTGAAAATGTGTGGGTGTTTCCACCAAAGCTGTGCGATGAAAATGTGTCTACGAGGATGTGTAGCGGAGCTGTGAAAATGCGCATTAATGTGTAGTGCGAGGATGCGTTGCGAAGCTGTGAAATGTGTCGACAGGGGTGCGTTATATGCGCAAACCTATTCAACACACATTCCTCGCACACATTCCTCGCACACATCCCTCGCACACATCCCTCGTACACATCCCTCGTACACATCCCTCGCACACATTCTTCGCTTGTTTTGTATGCGCAAAAACCTAGCTCCGCTGAGCCGTTTCCACCAGAGATGTGCTGACCGAGGCGAGGTAAATGAAGCGATTCTATTGGTTCTTTACAAACACATTCCTCGCTACGCATCCTCGCACATCTCTGGTGGAAACGCAGCCTTATAGTGTGTAATTGTCATGATGGACAGATAAAAAATCAAGTTTGCCATTTAATCATAATATTACAATACATCGGGCATGCCGCAGTCCAGCTTGGTTAGGAAAAGAGGAGTAAGTATACAAGTTATTACAGATGTAACATTTATTTTCTTAGTCCCCCTTTTAAAACACTCTCATTCATTGATCCGTAACTAGTATTTGCCATAATTAATGAAATTTACTGCCAAATATTCGAAACATTAATCTATTTAAAAATAAAACCGCACATCTAACCCAAAAACAGTGATATTTGACATTTCAGAGACCACACACTACACAAGCGCCCCTAGCGGCGAATTCATACGCGTTAGCCCTGATTGAGCTACCGTGATGTCGGTCCGACCGCACGAAATTTCTGTCAGCACCATCTACCATTGAAATATTTATAGTTTAAGTTTTATTTTTAGTCGATATTAGTTGTAAACCCTAGTTAGAGGCCATTTGGTCGGCTTGATTTAATCTGACAGTAAGGTTGGTTGCTTGCCTTGCAAAAACCCCTCCGCTAATCAGCACTGAGCCCGGGTGGTGGAGTTTGGCTCACACTACCTCATACTTGAGACAAAGTATTTGCCCAGCCGTGGGATGTTGAAAGGCAATTTTTTTTTATAATTTATTTATTTTCTTCACTTTTACTGTACGCAGATTGTACTGAATGATTTCTATACACTTTCCTTAAAATACGAGAAAGTACCAATAACAACTCCGGGGCCCGCACCCCGCGCTTTCCTCAATCAAAAATGAGTGGCGTGCGCCTTCGTGGATGGCACATATCTATACTGCTGGTCGATTAAAATAATGCTGGTGTTATTTGTAGGTCCAACTGCCCGAACGTGTGGTGGTATACGAGCAAGGCGACGTAGACGGCATGCTGTACAGAGTGAAAGAGAAGCTCTCGCAGAAGATCGACTGCTCGCTTCTAGTCGCTACGAGTGACGCCCTATTGTTGTGTCAGGTATAGTCATCATTTTATTTAAAATTTATTATTTATAGCACACAAAACAGTTTATAATCAAATAAGCATGAAATACTTAATATACATTGTTCAGATCTAGATCGGAATCCAAATATATAGGTATGTTTGCCTATCTTAGCTAGGTAAAAATGATTTCTTATTTAATTGTCGATAATTTTGGGTCTAGTGTCCTAGCAAATTTCGTTCGATCAAGTTTCGAAAACACACATTGTATTATCATTGCCACGAGAATCTGAAATAAATTTTTTGAAAGTTCTGAAACAAAGTAAGTAATAATGTATGTGTATTTCAGGATACGAAACTGGTGATGATCGGGCGACGGGTGCCCAAATATTGGACGGTGCCCACCCCGATAAGATATGTCAAAGTTACCACACTGTATTTTGAAGAAGTGTTGTTGCTCGGACTACTGAATGGTCAAGTAAGTTATAACTTGAAAAACAACAGTAATATAAATAAACATATTAACATACAACCTGGATATCGTGGGAATGGTGTTACTGTCACTGCGCGGTGAGAAGAGGAAACTAAAATGAATTGTAACAGGTTAAACGCGGGTGGGTTAGCGGGGAAGCGGGAGGAATGTGACATGTTTGACAGGTCCATTCTTATGATAACCAGGTACAAATAAGCCAATGAGATGGAAATTCAATAGAAAGGCATCTTAATTTTAGTTTCACATTCAGACACGCACTTTTCTAAACATTTGCATTTTTAGCGGTTTCATTGAGCATTTATTGAAATACCATTGATCAGATAACGTTTATTATTAAGCATAGTAGGCTTCCTCCATTGATTGTACACATATATTATTATATTTAAATCTTGGCAGACGTGATGCGCTATCGAAAGGTCATTTTCTTTACGATTCTTCACGTTTGGATAACCTTAGTAAAATTTTTCTCGCGAATAAACTCATTTTAAATTAATTCAACAGATATGGCAAGTGGACCCAAGCGACGGTACATCCAAGATGATCCTCCAAACTCCAGCCAGCGTGAGATGCCTCGACGTGAGCGCGTCCCGCAGCCGCCTCGCCGTCGTGGACGAGGCGTCCGTCTGCCGCGTGTACAGCCTGCCCGCCGGCGAGCTGCTGTATGCGGTACTGAGCCATGGTCATGGCATGGTCCCAGCAAACTTCGTTTCGCCTCGTTCCCATCCCGCTCGGGCCTCGACCCGCCCCCGTTTATAGATAAAAAGTATCCTATATCCGTTTCCTCGGAAGTACATGATCACCTCAAAATGCTCGTCTCGCAGCCAAGGACGAAATAAAGGAATGCTCAAAAAATATAAATCCAGTCTGGAAACCGCCTCAAGAGGCGTGAAATCCTAAACACAAAAGTCCATAAACACCAATATTAATCGAGTGATGCACATATGCCGTGCATTTCCACCTGTTCAAACATCTGCTCATAGCCGTAAGCTGATCACACGATATAAAATAATATACAAAGAAACCGTTTCCTGGTTCCAAGCCTACTAATATTCAGCCAAATCGGTTCAGCCGCTCTTAAGTTAAAAATAGTGTAACTTACATTACTTTCTTTTATATATTTATTTTATTAAATTAATTCATCACTTACCGTCCGGTAAAATCGTAGATTTCCAAAAAGCCTTTTGTTACAGTTTAAAATGCAATAATTTCGATAGTTAGCTTGAGTATTGTTATTTATTTCCTTAGGAAGAAAACGTGTCATCAGTGTCGTGGAACTCCTGGTGCGACGAGCTGCTGGGCCTATCTGGTGGGGGTGTGCTCTCCATCAAAGCGGGGCACTTCCCACCTGCTAGTCAGCCGCTGATTGGCTCCGTGGTTGGCTTTCAGGTGAGACTACGCCCTGTCGGCTTGGGTTGGGAATAACCATGCTTTGATTACTACCCCCTCTTTCTTGGAAATTGGATTTGAGTGGCCCACAACATAATCCTTTACAGCTGGAAAAAAATGTTGAAAGTACCTCAGTGGCAATAGTGGTCTGTTCCATCGGCATCTAGGTCAGGCGGGGGCTACTGCCTGGGATTGTGAAGCTCATTATAAAATCTTTTTACTCGCTCACACTTTTAACAGTCTAATTTCCATTTCTTCTAAAACTGATATTAAGACCTCCTGTACTCTTAGTGGCAATAAACGAATATGAATTTGAAAAAAAAGACTACTATTCCAGTTATTAACTATCCCAAATGATCACAGGGTGGCAGAGTATTCTGCTTACAAGCCAACGCGATGCAAACGATAAATGTCCCGTTGTCTCACGCTGTCCATCAGTACACACAGCAGAAAATGTTCAAGTAAGTACTAAGATCTTAAAAGACAAAAAACTTACGGGCAGCATGCGCGAGAGTCGCGTTTCTACTTTGTCGTCAGAACTTATTTAAGATATGGACGTGGAACGGAACGCAAGACGTAAGAGATGACAGACGAGAGAGAGCGAGAAAGGAGAACAACGTTTGAATTTGAAAGGAGAATGCAGAAGGTGACATTATGATTGACATGAGAGAAGTATGAAGCTGAAGATAGATGTAAAAACGTGGTTATTATTGGAGACGATTGTTGAAATTAAGCAAAAACCAATTCTTATTTAAAAGTGTTTTGTTATGAAAATACTGGTATCATTTATATGGAAATACTAGCTATGGCAACACTGGTTCCCGCCATTCTTGTCTTTGACAGTCTTGTCTGAGTGTGTGCCTCTTGCTTGTGAAATTGTAGATAATAATAAACCACAAAAATACCCCATTACATTATATTCTGTAGATAAATCCATCTGATTAGGATCCAGACATTTTGCCTTCCGAGATACTATATTTGGAATATACATTTTCCTTCATCCAGAATCCTATTTTCCCAATAACGATAAATAAATAAGAAGTATAACCAAAATCCTGAGTGCATTTCTGATATCCAAATTCCCAAGCGCCACACTTATTTGAAGGAGTTCCTATTCTGGAATATTAACACACAGAATCTTTCAGTGAGGCGTACTCCGTGGCTTGCCTGGGTGTGACGCCATCTGACTGGGAGCGGCTGGGCGTGGCCGCGTTGGAGGAGCTCGCCTTCGAGGTCGCCAGGAAGGCCTTCCAGCGCAGCGAGAACGTCGTGTATCTCACCCTTATAGACCAGCTGCAGGTTTGTGTTTGATGGAAATTGAAAATTGTATTTTCTATATAGTCTAAGATCCGGCCATAGAATGACCCTCACCCATCGTATTACGGGATGAAAATGATTTTTTTATAAAATTAAATATGTTAAAAAATTTATTTACAGGAGGTTGTCTGAAAAATTTGGTGCAAAGTGTAATTAATTATTAATTAATAAATGATTTTTTTTAAACATTACACTCATTCCCTTACGCAAAAAACTGTATACTAATCGAAAGTATGTAGCTCATAGAATATGCAAACGCGGGGTTGACTTTTTTTTTCCGGTGCAATTATCAGGTAGGCAGGTATATACAGGTAAATCGATACTAGTAATTTGCAACGATCCAGTTACGCGATAAACCTTATATCAAAATAAAGATAATTTTATTATGAATATAATGACATAAGGTTGGCTGCAAAAAGTTGGTGCTAAATCCCGGTTGTCGATTTTTGAAAAACGAAATATTCGTGCGGTTGAATACGCGCGAAAGAGAGGTCCGAGGAACGTATCCAGTGCGATAGAAAAGGACGCAGCATTGCAGCTGTGTGTCGCTCAATCGTCGAAAGAAAGAGAGTACGCATGCTCTTTGTTTGTGAAATTGAGGAAGATAGCGATAGACTACAGTAAGTATTGAGCATTATTTCGGAGCATCCGGCAATGCATTTTTGCACAAAATGAAAAAATTATATATGTAGTACATATATGTAAATATTTATTTATTTATTTATTTATATATATATATATATACAGGGTGTTTCATGTAACGTGTCAAGCCGATGCGTGGTAATAGGTGAGTACCATACCTATCCATTTCACCCCCATGTATGTTAGACAAATATTTATAGTTTAGGAGTTATAATTTTTTTTCTATATTTTTCATGATGCACCTAGACGATATCTTTAAAAAATTATAACTTTTTTTTGGGTCCACTTTTCTCAGATATTTTGATCTCAATAGAATAATAAAATTATCTTTATTTTGATATAAGGTTTATCGCGTAACTGGATCGTTGCAAATTACTAGTATCGATTTACCTGTATATACCTGCCTACCTGATAATTGCACTGGAAAAAAAAAGTCAACCCAGAGTTTGCATATTCTATGAGCTACATACTTTCGATTTGTATACAGTTTTTTGCGTAAGGGAATGAGTGTAATGTTTAAAAAAAAATCATTTTTTAATTATTAATTAATTACACTTTGCACCAAATTTTTCAGACAACCTCCTGTAAATAAATTTTTTAACATATTTAATTTTATAAAAAAATCATTTTCATCCCGTAATACGATGGGTGAGGGTCATTCTATGGCCGGATCTCCTACTAATAGTTGATTATGCTTGAGAAGATCGCTAAGAAAGACGTTAACATTTCGCCAATTTTGTCATGTGACACAAATGTGTAATAACAAAAATATACCCATGTTTTTCCGTTCTAAGAAAAGAAAATTTCAAATCATTCACGGTGGATCAAAATACATGTTGTGTTTATGGCATTGTTTTGTCATATTTTGGCAACAATATCAACATTTTATTCTGTTTACTTTGTAAAATAGATTTTCGTTCTTGAAATGTAATATGCGTGAAACGGTCTTTCATTCTTTGTGTCATATCAAAAGTGTATCAGCGATCATTATAAAATAAGATTATAGCAAGGCGATTGTAGTGGCGTTCTTAAGGCTGCACCTCCACTGAAGCGGAGTACGGAAATGAGCAGAGATGTGTAGGAATATTGACCAATGAAGTCGCTCAAAATCCACGACATGTTTTGCTTGCTTATAATTTTTTGAGCAACAACAATGTCTGTGTAATTGCAGCCTTAATCTATACTTCTATACTAATATTATAAAGCTGAAGAGTTTGTTTGTTTGTTTGTTTGTTTGTTTGTTTGTTTGAACGCGCTAATCTCCTAAACTACTGGTTCGAATTGAAAAATTCTTTTTGTGTTGGATAGTCCAGTTATCGAGGAAGGCTATAGGCTATATAACATCACGCTACGACCAATAGGAGCAAAGATATAGTGGTAAATGTGTAAAAAACGGGAGAAAGAAGTCACTATTCCACGCGGACGAAGTCGCGGGCAAAAGCTAGTATTTAATACACAAGTGAAAGGCACCAGCAATTCTCAAATAAAAACGGCTAATTTCTACAATTTTTTTTTTGCCGACTTACTTTCAATATAGACTTACCAAATACAAGCTTTCGACGTATCATTGTCTAGCTATCAACGCATCGCGACGTTAACATTTCTTCAATACGCTATTAACTTGGCGACCATCTTAGGTCTGTGGCGACCGTTTTCAAATAAATACAATTGTCAGAGCACCGCCCAATGTCATCCACAAATCTCTTTACTTCGATTATTCCCTTCAATAATAAAAAAATCACTGTATAATAATAATAGTCCCCCTAGCCGATTTCGACTACGGTGGCCAGTCACAACGACTGATCGACTGCGCGGGACATATTATAGTGCACAAGTGTGTGCGCAAACACAGGTGCACTCTCTATTCCATTCACTCTCATAGCCCGATGGGACAGCAATCTGGCACGACAGGAGAGAGATCAGGCGCAGGACCAACGGCTTTACGTGCTTTCCGAGGGTGAAACACCGCCAACTTTCAAACTCCGGGCTTCCCTGAGAATTTCTCAACAGAAAAGTCCAGGTACATATTTTTGGAAGGACCCGGGGATCGAACCCGGGACCTCTGGCGCCGTCGCTTTAAAATGCGACCCTCTAACCGCTGCGCCACCGAGGCAGACTGTATAATATACACTGTATAAAATACACTGTATAAATCAAAGATAGTCTTTTAAAATACGAAATTTAAACGAAAATTTTCGAATTCGTTTCCTGCTTAAAACACCTATTTTAGTAAGGAATACGGATTCATAAGACAGGTCTTTTTTATTGCCACCAGACGTTGCGTGACTGCGTTCAAGAAATGCATATTATAAACGATAAACATAGAGTATAACTAGTCGAGATTCGGGAATCTAATCTAGTTAGTCGTGACGTGCTGACGTTAGTTTTTGAGTTTAAGTAAAAATGTGTAATATTTAACAGCGAAACAATAGTGTGCTGTGTGTGATGAAAAGTGAGTTGAAAGGATCATAAAATTACATTGAAAACAGAACATTGGCTGATACTTTCATTATATTATTGAGTAAGTTATTGTTTATGGTCAGAACCACAATAACAATGTTCAACATTAATAAGTTGCGAGGCTATACTTACGATATGAATGATCGACCTTCGCAATCTTTTATTTCGGTTTTTGTGTCTTAAAGTGGTGGAGAATAACTACATATTAAGTTACCCATTTATCGTTCCCGCTTTTTAAGAGCCTTCGCATCTCGCATTCGCACTAATAAGTACACTGAATAGATAAATAAAGCCTTTATTATCTATTCAGTGGATAAGTATTATATACGCATTCGTTTCGAATCTGAATTTGATTTAAATTGGCCATCTTAGGAAAGCTCCTAAGATGCCAAATCGAATCAAATTCAAATGCAGAATGCGAAAGCTCGCAAGCTCCGAATCCGACTTGCTGTGGTTTTGTTTTGTATCCGTGAAATCCTTAAATACCAACACATACCGAATTCCGATGAGTACGATAGCAAGCATACTTATGTAGCTTACTGAGCGTCGCGTCATAGCGTCGTCGTTCTTGAAGTGAACTTCATAAATTGTCACTTGTGTCGAAGCAGTGCAATTCCTACATAGAGGTGTAAGAGTATATAAAAACACCTTTAGGATATGTTTAGTGCAATAGGCTAGTTGTCACCACTAATCGTTTACGTACTTTTAATTAAATGTCAAATCGCTACTCTTCCATAGATACCTTCTAGGGCTATTTGAAACTGTGACGTCATAGACCATACCTGTAGGCCTACCGCGCAAGTGTCGTCGGCATCGGCATCGACTTCATTTGACAGCCGACGGCACATTTCGTACCGCGCAACTTCCCAAGCCGAGCTGTCAGTTTAACAATCGACGTCGACGGTGAAAGCACAGATAACATAGGGCAAAAGAACGAATGAAACGCTATGTTTGACAGTAAATGGTACCGCGCAAAGAAATCCAAACCGACGTCGATTTGCGAACCGTCGACTTGAAATGTCATTTCAATACGGCATCTCATGAGTCGTCGATTTGATTATTTTGTTTGTAAAAACGTTTGATTGTTCCAATTTTAGCCTGCTTTTTTGAATTATTCTGCTTTCTAGCGACTAATTAAAGCACACTTTATCTTTTTATTTAAATACTTAATTGTTTTTGCTGTTGTTGTTTTGTTTTCTTTGTGATTTAGAAGGCAGGCGGCAATACCATGGCTTGGGTGGCCAGTCATGGTGGCTGCGGAGGAACAGCGGCTGAAGAAGATAAACATCAGACGCAGAAGGATGGAGCGCACACAGGCCCGGCCGATGTTGCTTCCCGACAACGATTTCATCGGACGGTTTCGCTTATATAAAGCAAATTTTGTGAGGCTATGTGAAGATATTGTACCACTCTTGCCCACAAATGTAAGGACCAGTGGGATAAATCCCGAAATTAAGGTACGTATGTATACGTGGACAATTGGTGGTGGCAAAATGTGGCATATTCAATGATTCTTCCAGACATAGGGCCAATTGTGACCTCATACATATATTTATGTTTACAGATACTGACTGCATTGAATTTTTATGCTACCGGTAGTTACCAAAGTAGTGTGAGGGAAAATGACTTTCTTCACCTGAGCCAACAATCAACATCCAAACAAAGGCTCTCAAGACTCCTGCCATTTTGAGGAAATATATAAAATTTACTCGAACCCAGACGGAATGAGTCTCTGTAGCACTGAGGTACTTAATTTTGATTCTATTGCATTAATGGTAGAAAGTTACAATAAATAAATATTGAAATACCTAATACTAAGCTATTTTCAGATTTAATAAGAAGTTTGGATTTCCTGGGGTCATCGTCTGTATAGATGGGACCATGTGGCTA
Source organism: Pyrausta aurata (assembly GCA_963584085.1). Lineage (NCBI taxonomy): Eukaryota > Metazoa > Arthropoda > Insecta > Lepidoptera > Crambidae > Pyrausta > Pyrausta aurata. The sequence continues at coordinate 2,729,938 of OY757251.1, forward strand.
TAATAAGACCAAGCGATCATGAAGAGGCATTCTACAACAGAAAGAGCTACCATTCCCATAATGTTCTTGCAGTGAGATATTATGTGGACTCATATGGTACTTAAAATATAATTAGGATTAAGTTAAAATACTTAAGTTTAATTGTTACTTAAGTGGACTTATGTGGTCCTTAAAATGTAAATTATTATCCTGAAATACTTAAGTTCAAATATGTTATTTATGTTGACTTATATGGTCTTTGAAATGTAAGTATTCTCGGCTGAGTTTCTTGCCCATTCTTCTCAGTAATTGGTGTAATCTAATTGGGTAGATATTTTTTAATAAACGACATTTTAAAAGTGTTAGCTAACCAAACTTCATTTTAAAATTATGATTCTGATTAATCTATGTTACCTCTCCTTTAAAGAGTGTTTGGAAGATGATTATAGAAGGAATTTTGGGAGTTGGGTTTGATAGAAAAACATTTTTAATAAAACAATTGTTTATATTAAGGAAAACATTTTCAATAGCTTTAGTTAGGTACGGGCGACAGCACATCAAGCTACTACACCGTGATAGTTTTGATTTACGGCTAGGGGTTCTTGAGTAAAGGTATTGATTGAAAAATAACTTATTAATTTCAATACCTACCCAATGTATGTAAACTTTTGTAGAATGTAAGTAAATTGCTTCGCGCCACCTGTATTTTCTCTGTATAGACCAATGGTTGACTGGTAGAGAATGCTTTTAGCATTAAGTCCGCCATATGTACCTTTTGTTTGTGCATGAAGTGTAATAAATAAATAAATAAATTACAACGTTATTATTATAGTTAGTAGTAGGTTTTTTATTTCAAGAAGTGTAGCTGCTGCATCCTCTTGGGCGGATGCACTTCTCTCCTGGGCCACGACTGAGCGCCCAAGTAGCGCCACCACTCGCTCAAAGAGCGAAATCCTGCACTCGTCAGCCTCGAGCCTGCGCTGGTCCAGGGCAAGGCGGTTTTGCTTCGCCTCCCATGCCCAGCGCGGCTGCGGAATTTCCGCGGGGTCTGGAAAAATAAAAACGGTACTGAAAACAAACCTGCAGTGCCCTTGTCCATGTCGGAACCGATACTATTTTTAAGGCGGTCAACACAATGCACCGCGCTCCGTCGCAGATTGAAGTTTTACAAAGAAAAACGAAACTGCTTAGTTGCAGATAAATAAAAGCATTATGTGCAAAGCAAAGTGTTCGTATCAGACCATTCACAAACTGTCAGGAGCCTTAACAATTCAGACTGGTTATTGTTCTTCATCTGTTGCTTTATGAAAGTTTACCATGAATACAAGGCTTATGAAGTAAGCTAAGAAAAACAAAAACATACATCGAATGGGATCCGCACTACCTCATCCCCAACACTGCCTGTCTCCCAATGATGGAAAAAATCCTCTCTTCCACTGGAGTTAAAACTTCAGTGGAAGGAGGACCTCCTCCTGTCTCTCCATGAAGCTCACGAGGAGCTACATCTGCAGCAAACTTACCTTTCTTGCCGCTGGCATCTACAAAATACATACGAATGAATTCACTATGATAATATTTGTTAGATATTATCTAACAAATTTTGAGTAAGTAAGTAATAAAGTGCAAAACAATGTTTACATTTCCTCAAATATTTATCACGAAATCACAGAATATAAAACGAAATATAAACGTCAAAAAATTATTTAACCGGCTGTCAGTGTCATGTCAACAAACACAGATTATAATAGAATAATAAATTTTACGTTCCGTTACCGTATCACGCGTTTAATGAAAATTGAATAAAAAACACTAAACACCACGGAATTCGGTGACTTTTTTTATGAAATCAAGTAAACTCAGATTAAATTTTCCTTGGAGTGCCTTTCAACCAACAAAATCGTAAAAATACTTCAACAACATTTTTGTAATAAATTGAATGTGCTGCATAGAACGGACCGCAAGTCGACGGCTATTTTCCATTCATTCTCGTTCTCGACGCTCGGCAAATCGACGCTAAATTATTTGCGCGGTACGGATTATTTGACAGCGTCGGCATCGGCATCGTTTTCGACGATTCAAGTCGACGACACTTGCGCGGTAGGGCTACTGATATCGGGTGCGATCGAGATCAAATAGCCGAGAATAAAAAATAAAAAGACACATTTTTTACTATACAGTGCAGAGCCATAAAAAAAATTGTGTAAATTAATAAGAATGATCAATGATAGGTTAGCTTAAAATATTGTATTTTCTTTAAATATTGGGATCTTCGATTTTAGGTTACGGTAGGAGCTTTTTAAACACTAACTAGAGACTATTTATAAAGTTCATTTTTTATACGTAGGATCGTGCCGACGCCGGCGAGAAGCGCGCAGTAGTCGTGGGCGAGGTGCTCGCGTACCGCGGACGATACGCGGACGCGGCGCGCGCGTTCCGCAGCGTGGGCCGGGACGAGCGCGCGCTCGACCTGTACGTGGACCTGCGCATGTTCAACAAGGCTCAGGTATGACTTCCATTGAAATATTATAATATAATGGTGTTGTATGGCTCACGATGGGCTCAAAAACGATTGGGGACGGTAGTGTTTGAATAGGGAGTATACTATGACAATGACTAGTCGTATAACTTGATGTTTACAGGGACAGTACTAGCCGAATATCCGATCAAAACATCGTCCATGTTTTGATTGGGAATTCAGCTAGTACTGATATGCGCAGACTGGCCTTGTCGTATAATACTTAAGTTGTGTTTAGATCTTAAGGCAAAATTTTACTGAATAATCATTTCTTCTTTCTCATGTCCCCAGGAGTACGTGGGCGAAGGCGAGGGCTTAGCCGCTTTAGCCCGTCGAAGGGCCGAGTGGGCACGACACGTGAACGAGCCGCGCGCCGCCGCCGAGATGTACCTCGCGGCCGGGGACGTTCAACGCGCCGCACAACTCATGGCCGAAAGCGGCCGCCGGGACATGTAAGTTCTCCAAATTCTCTTATAAGAAGGCCCTTCGGACACGTTACAAGGAAGAGATTTCAAACTTGTCTCACTGACATTTTTTTCTTCTTTTCCATGTGTACCAAGTTATTATGTATATGTACTATGTTTAAGTTTATTATACCTTTATATTATGTATTAATGTATGCGGTATTTATGTAATAAGTAGTATGTATGTTTATTGTGTTTTAAAAACCTTTTGTAATTTATTATCGTCAAGCTTTTTCTTTTACCCCTCTATCACTTCCTTCGCGCCGCCTGTATTTTCTCTGTATAGACCAATGGTTGACTGGTAGAGAATGCTTTTAGCATTAAGTCCGCCATATGTACCTTTTGTTTGTGCATGAAGTGTAATAAATAAAATAAATAAGTCAACATTATTATAAGTCAACATAGTACATAGTTAATATAGTGCACATAGACCATATAATATGGTCCGTTTTTTTGCTTGGCGAGTATTGTAAACTTTTATAACTTTCAAAATAATATCAGAAAATTAAATAATTATCTATACAATTTAAAAAGCAAGTCGCTGTTCATCGATGAATTACTTAAGTAGATTGTGAGCTTTGTGTTAAACTTATTTTAAAATGAATCATTACGCAAATTTTGTATTGTTTACAATATTTGCAAAGCAAAGAGAAACGGACTTTACCTATGGATGTATACTTATGTAAACATAGGCTTACCCCATGTTGTTCACAGTGGCACGCATCTAGTGTGATCCTATCTTCATAAATTGTCATGCATGACAAAGTCATATCTCCATCTTGCTGATCCTACGTTGCGCTATTGATCAAAGGGTCTCCAATCAACATTTTCTTCTACCCTAACGCCCATCAGCTCTTCGCGATTTGTGCGCTGCCCACTGCCACTCAAACTTACTGATCTGCAGAGTTATATCCAAATAACACACATATACTACATTTAATATCCGCGTCATACTTTCCGAGGACTTTTTAAATTACTGCATTACATTATTATTATTCTAAGTAAATATTGAAGAATCTGTCTCAAATCATATAGATAATAAAATATGAATTCCTTATTGTATCATCGGCAGGCTAATCGAGTTAGCTCGCAAGCTCGACAAGGGATCCAGCGAGTCTCTACGCTACGTGGCCGAAGCGCTGGTCACCGCTGGTGAGCCCGCTACCGCTGCAGACGTCTACCAGAGGCTGGGCGACTACAGGTACTTATAATTTTCTATAGTGATGGTCATCCACTTTGTATTATACAGATTGTAAAAAAAGTACGAACCAAAATCTTGTTTGTAGTAAAATACAAAAATATTTTTACAAAATTTTGCTTTTAGTTAACACTTAAAGCTAAACTAAACATTTTGTTTTTAGTTTTGAGTATAGGAAATATTTAAAAAATCAAGAAACTTATATAAAAAACTTTCTTTTTAATACATTTTCTGTATCTAGTAGGGTTTCCGATTTCTCGAGGTTTTTTAGTTCTCGGGTGTCGAGACTTCTCGAGCCTGATTTCTCGGGTCTTCTCGGGTTGTCGAGAAAAAATAAAATACGTCTAAATTTTTGTTTAATTAATAAAAAGAGTCTTTAATTTAACTGTGTTTATTTTACATGAAAAAAATCTACATAATTTTTAACAAAAAAAACAAGTTCTCAATAAAAAATCAGCTCAAAACAAAATTGCTAACTAAAAACAATCATACTTCTTCTCCTTATCATAACTAATCTCATCTCACTAATCTGTAATAAAAAACAAAATCTCTGTTAACAATCAGCTTAAAACAAACATCTTAACTAAAAACAATCATACTTCTTCTTATTATAACTAATTATTCACATACCTAACTAATTTTAACTACATCATACATAACTAATTTTAACATACCTATTCATTTTAAACAAAAATATTATTTTGGTAATACAAAAGTACTTACAAAACAAAACAAACACTTGAACTATTTAAATAAATAATAACAATACTTACTTACCTGTTTGTTCTGCGATTCTATTACTCGTGCGTCACTAAATAGTAAATACACTCACTATGCTGGGTTTATGATCCGACCGATCCGAACACGGCGGGAGTTGAAACACGAATGAACAAAATACAACTGGGGCCGCATCGCGCTTGCGTTTGTCGGCAAAAACAAAGGATACCGACAGACACGAGCCGTGCTGTCAAAGGATGCCGCTCCTCGCATTTACAAAGAAAGCTAAGCGTAAAAATGTTTATTTAAACTTCTCGATGTCTCGACTTTTCTCGAGCTGAATTTCCCGGGTACGAGACCGACCGATTTCCCGGGAATTCCCGGGACGAGAATTCCCGGGAACAAACCCTAGTATCTAGACTCTACTCTTAACCGCCTCCTTAAATAATATTGTAGTAATATTTTTTACTTATTTTTCAGGAAAGTAGCTCAGCTAGCCATTTCGAGCGGCGAGTGGTCGCGAGCGTTCGCGCTAGCTCGCGAACATTCGGAATGCAAGAGGGACGTATACCTTCCCTACGCACATCGCATGGCAAGAGAAAACAAGTTCGTTGAGGCGCAAAAAGGTTGGTGTCTGTCTTTTCCATAAAATTACTATCCCTTTGGAATAGAACGACAAGAGCGAGATGCCACTAGTAGAAAACTGTGTAATAAAATGAGATGCGAGATGCGATGTAGCAGAACCGTTTTTGACGGCTGTCAGTCAGTTTAGAGCCCCATGGAGCCTCGCCGAAAATTTATTTCATGTGATTTTTTATAAATTCAAGTGAAATTGTGTATATTTTTTACCATAATGACCGTGCTAGGAACGTGTCAGGCAAAAAATATTTTTTGGATTGAAAACTAAGTTCCTAACTAAGTTAATGGTGAGACAGAACGCTGTAGAAGATCCGTTCAGTGGGCATAGTAGAGCGTATCGTGTTGCTTTTCGTGTCTGTTAAGCACGGTTATGATGAATGAATAAATGAATGAATGATTTATTTATTTGACACACAAGAGTAATAAGACGATATACGGCGAAGATGATATACGGCGTGGTGGGCCCAGACTTTATTCTATATATTCTAGCATTGTCTACAACTTTATTCTCATATTTTGCCAGCGTACCACATGGCGGGCGAGACGGAGACAGCGGCACACGTATTCACGATACTCGTCGCGAACGCGGTAGCCGAGGAAAGATTTGGCGATGCGGGCTACCTACATCACTTGCTCGCCACGCAGTGCTTAGAACGGGCCGACACACACGATGAAAAGTAAGTATCAAGGCGTATTAGGGCATAGGCGACAGGGATGTTTAGATTCTCTAGACCCCGCGCAGACAACATATAGACTACATATCTGCGGGTAGTTTGGTTGGCTTCTTAATCAGTATGCAAGTACGCACATTATAGTCTATTTTTTTGCTAGTCGACAATTGCAAACAATCTTTTTATAACTTTTATAATAATATCAGTAAATAAAATTAATCAACTATTTGATTTAAAAAGATCTTAGCGTTAAACGATTAATAACCAATGTAGGTTGTGAGTTTTGTGTTTATCTTATTTTTAAATGAATTATTTCGTTTATGAGGAATGAGAAGTTGTTTACAATATTCGACAAGCAAAGAAAACAGACTTTACAACGATTCAATTTCGACCGCTTTTTCAGTATAGCGCTCTTCCCCGCCCTCACACTCGCCGATTATTTCATCGGCCAATAGCTTCAGTGTGCCCCGTGCTGGATGCGGGAATGATTGATTAGATTTCGTCACTACTTGTCGAAAATGTTGAAAAGTTAATTCATAAAAAAATTAAATAGACTAGCAATCAAGAAAAAGAACTTATAAGAGTACGGTAACGGATATTCGTGTATACTACTTTCTGTAGCCCCACTATAGAGTATACACTCGTGTGCACAGAGCGAGTGAGCAGAGCATGCGTCAGTACGCAGCGAGCGAGCGGCTGGCGCGCGTGTACCACGCGTACGAGGCCGTGCACCGCTGCGTGCACGAGCCGTTCTCGCTGAGCCAGCCCGACGCGCTGCTCAACGCGGCGCGGTACGTGCTGGCGAGGGTGGAGGGCGACCCGCCGCCCGGAGTGTCTATGTTGTATCCTTTTTAAATATAGAACTTAACCTCGGTGGCAAAGCGATTAGAGGGTCGCATTTTAAAGCGACGGCTGTGCCAGAGGTCCCGAGTTCAATCCTCGGGTCGGGCCAATAATATGTCCCTGGGTTTGTCTGTTCGGAACTTCTCAGGGAAGCCCGGAGTTTAGAAGTTGGCGGTGTTTCACCCCCGTGCCTCGGAAAGCAGGTCCAGCGCCTGATCTCTCTCCGGTCGTGTCAGATTGCTATAGCCATCGGGCTATGGGAGTGAAAGGAATAGAGAGTGCAACTGTGATTGTGCACGATATGTCGCGCGCAGTCGAAATCGGCTAGGGGGACTATTATAAATAAAGATGGAACAATAATATAGCGTTGCTACTAGTCTGTGTGTCAGGGCCAACCCACACGTACCGCAACCACACCACATCGCAACGTCATAATTTAATCAAGCAGTGGTGCGTGTGAATAGTGTCGCTGTAGCTTTTTTTAGTTGCGTTGTGTTACCGACAATGTCGATGTAGTTCTCGGGTTTTTCTCGGCTACTAGTTCTTGTTGTCGCTGGTGGTTACGATGTGATTATGATGTCGTTGCTATGTCGTCGGTATCATACAAACTGTCGATATAGACTGCAAAATGTAGTACGTGTAAACAGTTCTATTCATTTTCAATACAAAATATACGCCTGACAGTGGTGTGGTTGTGGTACGTGTGGGTTAGGCCTTAGCAACTGAGTGAGGCCATAATATCAATAGAGATAGGAATATGCAGCGCGCTGCTTTACCAATAAGTGCAAGCGAGATAGACATGACACTGACTGTTACTTTGACCACCAGGATGCGGGATGAGACGAAACACATTGGTTGTAGTATGTAGGTATAATTTGGTAGAACAAGGAAGAAATAATTCACTGCAATTCCTTAAATAGATATATGCAGCGCCATCTAGTTAACCGCGTTAGAATAACTTGGGTCTGCCAATCCAAACTACTACTAAATCGGCCAATACTAGATTGTTTCAAATGATTCGAATGATTAAGGATAGATGTCGCTATGTTTATTGCAAGAATTGTGTATCGATAATAATAGATGGCGATGCTGTGTTAACATGCTGCCAGGGCAATGTTATGATAAGTAGTTAGTAATTGAATAGAATTTATATTAATGAATCTGTTTCTCTGGGACATTGGGAAACAGAATCACTATCTGGCAAGTATGTTATTGAATAATATGGAAAGTGAAGGGTTGAAGTTAAAAAAGGTAAATATTTACTGTTTTTTAAAAAACTACTGGGTATGATACTACTTGAAGAAAGGGTTGTTCACTTTCCATGTTATTTACTTAGTAAAAACACCAAGAAAAACATTATTTATTGGTAACAAATAAATTTAACTTAAATAACACATATGTCGTATTAATTTTAAGCTTATCTAAGAAACGCTTATAGGTAACGGGCATATATTATTGAACGCGCGTCGTATTGTCCCTTTGGTAGTTTTAATTGTAGCCACTCTTGTCACTCCATCACGTCCTTCATGGCCTTCGACGATCCTTCCCAGACGCCATTGGCACGGAGGAAGTCCCTCGTCCTTCACCAACACCATCGTGCCCACGGTAAGTCCTGGTCCTTTGGAACTTCTCCATTTAGTACGCTGCTGCAAGATGCCGATATAGTCTCGCGACCATCTACGCCAGAAATCCTGTTGGAGTTGCTGCAATTGCTGGAAATGCGTGAGCCTGTTGGTTGGAACATCTTTGTATTCATAGTCAGGTAATGAGGTGATGGGCCTACTAATTAGAAAGTGAGCTGGCGTTAAAACTGAAAAATCATCTACATCTGTGCCAAATATAGGACACAAGGGGCGTGAATTTAATATCCCCTCTACTTGAATAAGTACAGTTACAAACTCTTCGTAGGTTAACAAAGCTTGACCTAAAATTCGTTTTAAAAAATATTTACAACTCTTAACAGCTGCTTCATATATCCCTCCCATATGGGGGGTGCATGCTGCCTGGAAACTCCATTTAATGCCCTCATTAGCACATGACGTCATAATGTCATTGGAATTATCGTTTAAAAATTGATAAAGTTCTATTAACTCATTGTTGGCACCGTGGAATGTGGTACCATTATCACTTACCATTTGATTCGGTTTACCTCTCCGTGAGATGAACCTTCTAAACGCCGCTAAAAAAGATTGGAAGATCACGTCGGGGTCACCAATGTTACTTTGACCACCAGGATGCGGGATGAGACGAAACACATTGGTTGTAGTATGTAGGTATAATTTGGTAGAACAAGGAAGAAATAATTCACTGCAATTCCTTAAATAGATATATGCAGCGCCATCTAGTTAACCGCGTTAGAATAACTTGGGCCTGCCAATCCAAACTACTACTAAATCGGCCAATACTAGATTGTGTCAAATGATTCGAATGATTAAGGATAGATGTCGCTATGTTTATTGCAAGAATTGTGTATCGATAATAATAGATGGCGATGCTGTGTTAACACTGACACTACTCAGTTCATAACACGCTGACTATAAATTTGCACGGCAAACAGTTTGCACGGAGACGCTAGTCACCGCCTGAGATATGTAGGCGCCGGTAGGGAGAGGACGGGTATGTTAAAAATTCACATGCGATAGTGGATATTTGTATAGTCTGACGTTTGT